>OX453289.1:11497228-12097228 GCA_949710015.1 Crataerina pallida
TGCTGCTCACTTGGGCAGCACAACCTCAGTAATCTATGGCATCAATGAAGAAGTAAAAGTAGAAGATCACAACATGTTTATTGGGCCTTTGATGTTAAACCATAAGAGGAGAGAGATACGCGCATGTGATAACATAACCATACCGAGCTAAAGCTTAAACTCTAAACGACAAACTGAAGCAAACACACAAACATACTAACCAATATTATTATGATTGTTGTTATTGTTATTTTTGTTGTTGATGTTATATTATAAAATATTTTAAAGACCCAGAAGTACAGGTTGGCTAGTTTTGTGGGTTGGTTGCTTGGTTAGCTTGGTTGGTTGTTAGTTGTTGGTGGCATTGATGGCGGTAACAGATGCCTAGTTTTAGTAGTTGTTACATGACTTAGTGTATGCCTATCATCACCAACATAAATCAAGCTTCTAATTAATGCTATAATTTTCATGCTGAACATAAGATATCAGAGCAAATGATATATAGTGTGCATACATGTGCTTATTTATGTATGTATGTATGTGCGGATGTGTATGATTTTGTGTATAATGCCTTAAAAATCAAAGTAGTTTTTTGGTTATCAATTATATTTATATTAAAGCGCTTTTGCCTCCATTCGTAACACAATAAATGGCTTAAGATGCTTAACGTATAAATATGATCCTGTTGTAAGCAATCAGATATAATAACTCTTCGTGTATAATAATAAAGAGTAATAAGTATGGAGACTTGAACCAAATTTTGAACACCTGTCATATTTATAAGTATAAGGCGAGGCATAAAGGCGTGGCATGTATAAAATTTTCCCTCTTTTTTGAAGTGTGTGTTTTTCCCTCTATTTTGCTAAATTCTGTACTAAAGAAAATAATGTTTTTTTAAATAGAGGGCGTGGCTTTCATTCAACCTTTATTTTTAACACATATTTAATCATCAACTTTGTAGTTTTATGTTTATGGCTGTGAAATAATTTTATTCATTGTAGGCATGACACTTGACCAATTCCAGTTGGTGCCTTAACTTTTTATATAATGTTATTAGTGTTAATTAATGTTAATTATATTATAAAAATGTTCGCATAATGTTTATAATTTTCTATATTTTTTATACCCTACACATAAAATGTTTGCTATACTACGTTTGTAATCATGTTTGCAACAGGCAAAAAAAAAACCCACAAAGTATATATATCCTTAATCAGCATCAACATTTAAAGCTATTAATACCGATTTAATCATGTTCGTCTGTACGTCTGTCTCTCTAAGTAAACTTATACTTAAGGTACAGGTTGCATTTTTTTAATTATTTGAATAGAATTTGGTAAAAAAGCATGTCTTAAGTCAAAGAGGAATTTTTTTTGAAAATAAACCAAATTAGACCATTTTTAGAACCTTTCTCCATATAACAATCTATTATGAAAAAAGTCTTTATATGGCGAATATTTACAATTCTTTATATTTTTTAACAAAATTTTATGAAGAGTAGCTAATTAGCTTAATAATTGGCTGTAAAAAATTTTAACCCGATCGAACCATTTTTAGAAAAACTTTCCATATAAAACTTTGTCACGCAATGACTTTTATTTGACAATGTGTAGCGTTTTACTGAAGTGAAATTGTAGCATAGTTTGTGGTGTAGGATATTAAATGATCGGTCCTGACGGAATATAACATTTTCACTTGTTTTATTTATTATAAATACATGTCGATGTTAATGTGTATGTTATTAATGCGTCGCATTTATTGTTTAATTTGCTTTCATCAATTTCATCATGATCAGCAATTTATTTGAGTTTTTTCTTTTTTTTTTTTTCCTTTTTTGTATTTTGTGTGTGTGCAGAAAATATAATTTAAATTATAAAATGCTGTAATATGTCGTCATTATTATATTTTTTTCTGCATATATTTTATTTGTATGTTTTTTTTTTCAATTTCATATATTGTATGTATATGTATGTGTATTTAATGTGTATGTGTTGTTAATTTGTTAATTTGAGTGCACTTTTGGTTGTAATTCAATTAAAATTTTGTTATTGTTGTTGTTGTTGTTGCTACTTGTGTCATATAATCATTTTATTGTGTTTTTTTATTAAAATGTTGAATTAAAAATAATTTACTTGTAAGGAAGGATTAAAATGAGATTGATTGCGTAGCATTTTATAATGTAATGGAAATGTTTATATACTTTTAATACATAGACGAATGCACTAAGCTGCATAGTTTTCACACAGAATAGTTAGTGTTATACCGTTAGAAAGATTAAATTTAATTTTATATTATAATGTCCCTACGTCCACTTAGAATATGATACGAAAATACATATAAAAATACTTGAATGAATCTTTTTAGAATTATATAATAATTGATAATCATAAAATTAACATATTACAAGAAGAAGAAGAAAAGGAAGAAAACACAATTTCCATTACGTCATAAATTTTTATGAAAAATGTGACAACAAAAATTACGACCTGTCCCCTTATCATGCGCAATACTCTGAGAGATGTATTTATGTATTTGTTGTAATGTCCCCTCGAGACTGTCATACTCTCTTACCAGCCAACTCTATATTTCCCTACACATAGATGATAAGACACTCATAAATTCTAAGATGATCGCAGTGAAACTAAAAAAAAAACTATAAAAATAAAAAAAAAGGTACAGAAAAAAATAAATATCTGTCACCTATCAAAAATTCCCTAAAAGGGTATTTCTTAACCTCAAGTAGAGTATTGGTGTTTTTTTGTGTTTGCTAACATTCATGTGTAGAGACGCAAGCAAAGAAGTTGTGGAAGCAACCAAATCATACATCTTTACATCTCTACAGCCAACAACAGTCCGACAATTGCGAATACATCATTGTCTTTTTAACTTGGTGTCATACATGGGTACACACGGTGAAGCTGTTGCTGCCTTGTGGTATGACAATCGAGATGATGACAATCAATGTTTGCATTGAATTTATTATTGGAATAAATGAATAAAATAATGTATATGTGTGTGCATGTATGTTTTATGCAGAAATCAGAAACAAGTGCTACACACACAGTGCCACCAACAATATACAGTGACAATGGCTTCAATTGAACATTGACTTATGCTCTCTGGTTGCGCACAAGTCAGCAACACTTCTTTATCTTTATGGTCGTAAACTAAAGTATCATAACAGACACTTGTTACTAAAAATTTTGAATAGAATTGACATTTGTTTAGTTATGTGTGTATGTGTGTTTTGTACGTGTTTCTACGGAATTGTAACAATTGTGAAATCGAAATTGTTGCAAAATAATAAAAACGATAACGAGATCACATGTTACAGCCTTGACTAGTAAGTGGTTACGGTACACGTTCTTTTTTTTTTATTTTTCTTATGATTTAACATATCACAAATACTGTTCATAGTGATATATTAAAAAGTAAGAAGAAGAAAAAGGAACAAATAATATTTAACTTAATTTTAAGCAACGTAAGCAATTCACACAAAAGACAGACACCCAGACAATTTTTGTCTAACGCATATAATTGTATATGTAAATATGTACATAGTTGATAGCAGAAAGTTGACAATGAAAGTTTCTGTTTAAAAAAATCATAAACAACAAATTCCTGCTGAAGACTATAAAAAATCAATGATAGAGAATTTTTGTTTTTTTTTATATATGTTGTGTTTTCTAGAGAACAATCAAGAGAAACGTATACATACAAAAAATGAAAAAGTCAAACTATGAGAAACGTTAAACAAACAATTGTTAATATGACGGTAAGTGTTTTAAAAGGTTCCCAAGTGATTGCCAGTTGGTTTTGTATTAACATTATTGCTGGCAAAGAAAAAAAATTGCTTTTTTTTTTTTAAATACTAAAACAGAATAAATAAATATAAAAAAAGGATGAAACACACCAGAAATAAATGTTGTTGTTGTTGTTGTTATTGTTATCGTTAACCAGACAAGTATGTGATATTGCCAGACAGCATGTCTGTAGACGCTAAACATTCAACAATTCGTTAATATATATAAATTTTATGGGCAGGTATAGCAAGTTTTTCCATATTGTTTGTAACACTCAGAAGAAAGCTTAAAGACTTCTATGAAAGATCTATTTACATATATATATATAACTGATCATGATAGAAATCTAAATCGTTTTAATTTTATTTATGTCTGTATGTCCAGATAATGTTTTAAAGTCGTTATGGTTATAAATTTTAAGCTATTCGGGTGTGGCTCTAAAGGGAATTCTTTTAAAACCACACCCACCTTTACAAAAATTAAACTATAAAACAAAGTTAAAATTTGTTCTTGTTATTGTTTATAATTAGTGTCTTAATGTGTCATAAATTTTTAAAGATCTTAAATTACTTAGAATCTCGGTTAAAATGATATTGACACCTATCACCACCTATTGCCACGCCCACAGTTTAAATGCATATGTGAAGGGTATTTAAGATTTGGCTTAAGCCAAATTTAGTTTTCTTAGTTGTTTGCTGCCATTCCTCTCTGTTAAGATTTAAGCTGTTAACCGAACAACTTATGATGGGTCCCCCCAAGAACAAAAAAATTGAAGAAAAAACATTTATTATTTATATCAGTTAACGGCTTATATAAAGAAATTTCAAATGGGATTCATTATTAGCTTAAGTAGTGGACACGAAAAATAAAGCAAATCGCTGAAAACCGCCTCCAAACCATCACTTACTTAAAAAATGTTTCAATTCGAGGCAATATGTCTTTAAGAGAAAAGCACTGTACTAAATTTTATTATATTGTAAAAAATGTAAACTCAACCCCCCATATACGGACAGACAGACGGACATGCTTAAATCGTTTCAGAAATTAGATCTTATGCTGCAGGGTATAAAAATCGCACAATTAAAACGTGTCGTAATCCTGTATAGCTCAAAAGGAAACCAGCAACAACAAAGTATCGCACAAGTATACAATACTTTGTAGGTGCGATAAACGAATATCATCAAAACTCTGCATAATATTTATGATCATTGTGATTTTGAAAATGTTGCTTTTTCTTAAAGGTTTACTTTTACACGCCTTGCTCATAAAAAAGAAAAAAACGATCGATCGATCTTATTAAATACATATATGTGCATAAAAAGCCTCGCTATGGATATATTATGGCATGGCATGGAATGTCGATGTTGGCGAGTATACAAATGCAGTGTTAAACAGGAATGGCGAGAAAGCAACATAATAATAATAACAATAAAAAATATATATATATATAAAAAAAACAATGGAATCTTTGGGGAATTGTCACCCATACAAAATATCAACACTTGTCATACATTAATGGCACATTTTTCTTATTTTCTGTTTCCTTTTAATGCTCCTCTTAACCATACCTGAATATTAAAACTGAAAGGTGATGGTGATGGTGATGGGACATCCTGTTATGAATTTCAAGGTAAAACGGAATTATGATGGTGTGTGAATATATTCCCAGATTTCATTTCATTTCATTTTTACCATTCTATCCGAAATTCTCCAGAATTTAAAGGCGGCTGGTTTTCATTTTTTATTTATTTTTTTTCTTACTCTTTTTTTTTTTCGAACAATAATATTTTATGTGAAATAATGGTGTCATCGATAAAGCTTTAAAAAAAAGATTATTAACCAAAAATATTTTAAAAAAATATCTAAACCATAGGTTCTTAACAGTGATGATCCACGATCTTGTTATACCCTAAACCACTTGTGGTGGTAAGAGGGTTTATTGTAACTTCTGAACGGTAAATGCCACAATCGCTTTCAATTATACCAATCGATTTAGAATTAAAATCTTTATCTGATTCAATTTAGCCATGTCAGTACGTCTGTCTGTCTATCTAAACTTATGCTTAAGCTACAGGTTGCATTTTTTGAGATATTTGAATGAAATTTGATACAAAAACTTGTATTAAGTCAAGGAGGAATTCTTTTGAAAATAAACCGAATTAGACCATTTTTAGAACCTTACCCCATATAACGATCTATTATGAAAAAAGTCTTTTTATGGCGAATATTTACAATTCTTAATATTTTTTAATAAAATTTGGTGAAGAATAGCTAAATAGCTTAATTATTAGCTGTAACAAATTTGAACTTAATCAGACCATTTTTAGAACCCCTTCCTATATAATGATTATATCACGAAGTGATTACTGCCTCGCATTTACTGAAACAACTCCACTAATTGTAGCACAATTTTGGAACTCAGAATATGTCGCCTATTCGTGTCGTTCTTACTCCCCCATTGACATTTTTTAAAAACACCCCACCGCTTCAGACACGGCTGCGACTGTTGCAGGTTAAAAAAGCAAATGATTTGTTCGTTCTAAATTTTTATGTAGTCCCTAGTGTTCCATTGACTTCAAAAAAGGTTAAGAGACACTGATCTAAACTCATGGACTGATGATATACCAGAATGGGCTACTCTTTTGTGGTAATGTTTGTAGTTCGTTGATGGTCTTAATAAAACAAAGAGATTTGAAAACGTTGCTCAAGGTGAATTTCTATTAGAAAGATTTTCTCAATGAAAAATTAAAATTATTCGTCTTAAAAATGGAAAAAAAAAACATCCTGCACTTTATTGTAAAAGTTTTTGGGAAGCAACAGAAACCACAACAACCTAAAAATTGTTGAAAATTGACTTATGGAAAAACTTAAATACCGGAAACAATTAATTCCACATGAATTAACAAATACTATACCTACTATATATATATATATTTTTATAAGAAAGATTCTTTCATCAAATGAATATTAAAGGAAAGTTTTTTATGAAAAAACCCCAAAGCTTGAGGAAAGAAAAAGAAAAAAAGAAAGAAAGTTTCATAAGAAAATCAAATCAAATCAAAACACAAACAACACCTCACCAACGTGTAATGTGGTGTTATATGACAGCCTGACTGGCAGGCAAAGGGAAACTTCAAAAATTCAAATAGCCTGATGGCGGATGGGAATGGGGTACAAACACCGAGAACACAAAACCAACAGAACCAATTAGTGTTTACGTTCAAGTCAAAAAATTAAACACGCAACTACAGCTTATTTCAAAATCACATTATTGAAACAGATGTAATAAATAATGACAACATAATGTATAAATAAATACAGTAAGACCTTGTTTTAGGCAACTGGAAGAAAGGGTGAGAATTGTAGTGATAAACAAGTAATAAAAATAAGTTTGACTTAGATCAAATCTTAAATACTTTCCATATCTACAATAATGGGCGCGGCAGGTATATGATTACGCCATCTAATAGTGTATATATTATGTATCAGCTTACAAGACGAGTTTTTTGTGAAGTATGGTTTTTTGTTGACATGTTTATTATCCGACCATGCCCATTTTTAGCATTTCTATGGATAGAATAACTATAGATATGTGTACCAAATTTCAAGTTCATAGGTCAATTTTTGTGGCAGATATAAAGGTTTTTGTTTATTAAGGGCGTGTCTGTTAGCCCATCGCGCCTATTTTTTAGTACATCGATGGATTTTGGTCGTAGTAAATATGGATACCAAATTTCAACTTAATAAATAGCTCAATTTTTGTAGCAAATAAAAAGATTTTTTTCGATTGTGGGCATGGCTCTTGAGAGATTTTAAATATCGATTTGCGTGAAAAACCTAAAAATGTTAACATCATGTTCCTAACCATTAAAATAAATGAAAAATGCTTTTCTAGCGTAAAAAGTAATCTCACTGTACAAGCGCTCAATGAGATTTTATTCTAAATTTCAAATAAATTAAAAAAATTTTTATTAAACTTGAGACTTTACTTTACAACAAACCTAGATTGCTTGAAAGCTTTACATTTTCAAAAATGTTTAATAAATCATAAAATAAAATACTCCCCCAATCCCTGCGTTCCATCTAAAGTGAATAATAATAACAAGTGTGAGAATCGCGTGTCTAGTACAGTTAAAAAGTTAATTAGTTCTAAGGACACAGGTACATAGATAATATCCATCAGGGAGAGTAGCTTTACTACTGTAGTAGATAATGTCTAGTGCCCTTCAGAAATGTATACAAATTATCATTAAAAACCTTACTTACCTCAAATTGATGGTAACCGAAGTAAATTTCTTTGGTCTGGCGCGAATGCAAATCATTCATTTATTATCAATAAAATTTTTACAAAAAACAAGCTTTAAACTATTCAGTCACGTCATGTTATCCTTGTTACTTAACCACCAATTTTAATCGCGTGCTGTTAACAAAGCACATGCGATGCGATGAGCGTTGAATTGTTCCCCCTTTTTTGAAGCGTTGTATTCGTGTTTCATAATTTGTGTAATAATTAGTACGGTTTTTCATTTTAAATATTAGTTTATAACTAGGGCTAATATTGAAGGTAAATACCGGAACCAATACAAAATATTTACATATGTGGTTAATTGGTAAAGTCATAAGTCATGCGCCGCTCTCCAGCGCGTGCCTACATTTAGGCGTAACAAATTATTTCTAAAACGCATATTTAGTTGAACTGGTTAAAAATAGAAGATTATACACGAGCACAATATTTACAGCATTAATTGGGGGTATTCTTACATTGTCAACACGTTTGTAACACTCAAAAGAAGGCTTCCCAGGTCCTATAATATCTATAGATTACCGATCAGTAGCAAATTTTGTAAAAATTTAATCTTGCCTGTCCGTCTGTGCATCCGTCTGCATTTGATTTATAATTAAAATGGACCAAATCGGTCAAAGAACTTGGTCAAACATAGAACAATACCAAAAAAATTGAAAAAGAAGGACTTTTTTAAACATTTTTATACCCTGCCACGCCATAGGTATGGAGGGTATTAGAGACTTGTTTCTATAGCATGTAAAAACATTGATTCCATAGCTTCAATCTTTCACACGCCTACATTTCGACATAGTTTTTGTTGTTGTAGATATATAAATTATACTCTAACCACCGCAGCTAGATAACATATCTCTTCGCATATAGTGAACTCTCAATATTCCTGACAATAACTTTGAAAATATTTGCAATATTTATGTTGCAGCAAAGAGAAAAAAATGATTAAATTAAAATTTTCACATCATTCATTTATGGGGAAAGGTGTGAGTGTGTATGTGTTTGTGTATATATATCGAATAAATGCACGTGCAGATTTTTTTATTATCAAAGTGGATTTCCATTAATTAAAATTCCAATTAACTGACTCGCGTATGAGAGTGTGTGTGTGTGTTCGGAGTGTAAAATTTCACAATTTACAATAATCCGCGTTCTTTTTTCTTTTTTTCTTCTTTTTTTTTTGACTGACTGACATAAAAAACTCTTATTCAGCATATCTGTCTGATTAAATACTGACGCATCATTGTTATCTTCTCAATACAATTTTCTGTTTGTAGTAACATTTTTTTTTCTGTAGTATAACATACAGTTACATACATAGATGTCTACGTAAAATCTGTTGGAATCTACTATGAGATTGTTTTTCATAAAAATTAATCGATTTTTTTCACCGTTAATACAGATTGTATCAAAACAAAATCTTTCACTTTCACACTGTCGCCCTAAGCTGGTGGGTGCAATAAGCATTACATGGAATGGACAAAATAATATGAATACCATGCAATATAGTAGAAGAATTGCAGCTGTTCTAAAAGGAAATGGTGGCCGCAATACATTAATAAATAAATAATGTGTATATGTCAGGCGTTCATATTATTTTGTCCATCCCCTATATTTCGAAGTATTCAAAAATTCGAAAAATTCATGAAGAATAGCTTAGTCATATAGATGTTACACGTACATCTCACAAAACAATTTGTTTAACTCTCGTTGAATTAGAAAAAACGAAATATTTCGCCAAATCTAATAAATACCACGCCCACTTATGAACTATATGCCATCGCCATGTAACCCTTATATTTAACCCAAAATATATTTAATTGGATTGTACGAAATATCAAAAAAGAAAAAAAATTCTATTAACTGCCGTTCAACATAACTGTCATTTGCAAGCCACAATTTTTTTCGATTTTGTTGTTTTTTTTATTTTTTTAAATGTAGCCTCAAGCAAGTACTCGCACAGTCATCGTTTTCACTTGGAACACTTCAAGTCAACACAAGCATGGCAAGTTTAAAGGCACTCACACACCTTCCCTTTGAAAATGAAATTTTTATAGCATACTTATGGGGTGCAATGAGCGAATAATAAAATTTTTGAACAAACAAATGAACGCGACACGAACCAAATGAAAAATAAATGATATGACAAAGAAAACAACAACAACTATAATAATAATAATAATAATAAACACAACAACTACAATGACAACAACAAAGACGACAACGATAACGACAACGACAACGACACCGACGACCAATATCTATAACTCAAAAGTGGAACTAAATGATAATTGTATGGTAAGAACACCTGAACCCGGAAGGCAGACATTCAAATGGCGCACACGCACACACATAATGTAATAACAGACATAAGGGGTGTGGATTGTAATGAAATAAAATAAAAAAATATAAAAAAAGAATATAATTGAATTTGTTGATTGGTTGTCATTTAAAGTTAAGTGTGCACAAATTATTACCACAGTGTGAATTGATATTAAAATACAGAAGGTTTCCATTTTAATTTTAATATTAATTTTTTTTTAATTAAATTTTGCCAACATTAGCAAATTGAATTAAATAAGACCTAGAATAAAAGTGGGATATTCTCCTAGTGGGGTAGGAATGGACTATTTCATTTTCAATTGATATTTTATAAACAGTTGGAAACAAAACAGGATACATTGTATAAAGCCTTCTGATCCTATCATTGAAGGCCGTTTCCCGGCCCTTTGAAAGAGTCTTCATAAAGTTTTATTGCTACATAGAAAATCCTCTCTAAGAAAAACGAAACAAAAAATATGCACTAAATAAATACTCATTTAATTGAACAATTATGTTCAACTGTCCAACCTGCCACTCATTATGATCCAGAAAGGCAAAATGTAATTAACTAAAGTCCTTTGGGGTTTCTATAAAATTCACGGCTGCCTGTTATTCTTACGCTCAGTTACATACATGCACAGATTTCCTTCATTTTTTGGTAAATTCTCATAATGCGGCATTAAGCTGAAAATACCAAAAAAAAAACAAAAAAAGAAATCAACATTTTCCTTTTTCTTTGGGGCAAAACGTGGCAGATTGGACGTTATAAGAAGATAAGCGTAGTAAGAAATTTTTTGGAAAGTATAATTTTTAGTGCAATTGAAAGGAAAAGTAGTAAACGAAACAAGATATTGCCGGCAATGTATATAAATCCAAAAAAAATATAAAGGAAAGCTCACGTTTACGCCATCATTTATAGCATATAGCCAACAACAACCAATCAGATAATCAGCCCCCCCACACACACAAAGCTAACCAGTCAAACACCTAGACTAAGTCTCCCAACATATAGCAAGTTATACATTCATCCATTTATGTGTGTGTGTGTGTGTGTGTGTGTGTGTGCATATAATGCTTTGATTTTATTTTACTCGTATTCTTTTCCAGACATTATCATCATCATCATTATCGTCATCATCGTCATCATCATTTGCAATCCTGGTTGAGAAAGCTGAAACTGAAGAAAATGAGCAAATTTTCCAAATGACTGAATCCATCCTTTTTTCTAGTTATTGTTTAAACACCAAAAAAAAAGTAAAAAATCTAAATTCGGCTTAGGCCAAATCCTAAATACGCTTCACGTTTACATACAAGCGGTGGGCGTGGCAGGTATATGATTACGCCCTTTACTAGGTTATTACGAATCAGCTTAAAAGACGAGTTTTATGTGAAGTATGGTTTTTGTAAATTGTTGGCGTGTTTATTATCCGACCACGCCCATTTTTGACACAATTGTGGATAAGATAACTATAGATATGTGTACCAAATTTCAACCTAACAGCTCAATTTTTGATAAAAATAAATCGATATTTGTCGATTGTAGGCGTGGCTTTTGACCGATTTTTCTCACCTTATTTAGGGATATGCGCGCAAAACTTAAGTGTTTTTATTAAATTTTAGCTCAATATCTTAAAATTTACGCCCGTGAGAATGCTGACAACAGACAGACACATGGACATACGGACACACGGACACATGGACATACATGTCTAAATCGACCCAGTTTTTGACGCTGATCAAAAATATATATACATTGTAGGGTCTCTGACACTTCCTTCTGTGCGTTGCAAACGGAATGACAAACTTAGTATACCCTTTATCTTATAAGGAGAATATAAAAACACACACTCAAACGCACACAAAAACTCATTTCTCCCTTTATTAGTATATTTGTTATATTTTCATTTTTCTCTCTTTCCGTCTCCTCCACTCTACTCTACAGCCAGTGTGTAAGTGCGTTCTATATATGATTTCCTCATGGATTGGTTATTTTCATTAAAACTTGATGTTTACTCAACTTTTCCTTTATTTTCTTTATCTGGCATTTATTCACCGTACAGAACACATGCACGTAATGGATAGCTACAGCTTTTGGTACAGAAGAACATGGGAATTATTGCTTTTGTTCATTACAGCTGATTCAGCAAAAATTAAGAAATTATAAATTAGCTAAAACATGTGCACTGGCCGGTATCATCAACCAACCAACCAAGCAACACCCGAACCAAACCAAACCGTGATGTGATGATGGGATGAGGTGTTTGTATTAGTGTTACGTGTTCTCTAATTGGAAAAAATCTTAAGCTATGCTATGTTTTATGTTTTGCCTTTTTTTTTCTGGCATCTACCATTAACGAATGAAAATGCGTCGCACACACAAAAATTGTCTTTTAAAAGTGTAATTATTTCATAAATTACGCAACTGTCTCAAGTGTATAAATTCCAAGAAACGATTGGATAATTTATTAAGGTTTATCTGATAATGTATTAATGTAGCCCCTCCACACACACACATCTTGAATTTGATTACACATCTTTTCTAAAAGCAATTAATTATAAATTAGTTTATCTTTCTTGCAATTCAGTTAAAATGTTGCTCAATTTGCTGCTTAATTATTGACCTATGATGGCGTCACATATATTGATCAACTCTACAGAGTAAAGGGAAAGTACATATATAATTAAAAGATCATATATTTCGTATCAACTTAACACCTTTGGGGCTAACTATGTAATAGAAAAATCCAAAAATTTAGTTTAAGTTTACTGTTCATAGTTAAATACTTTCATTCATAAATACTGAACTCATAGAAGCCACCATCAAAAGTAAAAGATTCCCTGGATTACATTACAATAACAAAAAGAAGGGTTACAATTTTCTATAAAATATTATTGAGTAATATTTGATTATGAATCGTTTTAGGAATGTCCTTCCGTCCCAGACACTTTAACAAGTACAAAGCAGAAATGTCATGCAAATGTCGGCTTCTTGGATTAAACACATTTTCTTAATTATTTCCTGGGTATAAAAATATACTTTTAAATTAATTATTTATGCATTTAATTATATAATTATTATGTGTTGTTATTATGACAAATAAAAGTAAAACTAATTTCCAGCCGTATGAGGTGTTAAAGATGAAGCACATAAAGTTTTTGATAAATTTTTGGCAAAAAAAACAGGCAAATAAACAGATTTTTATCGATTGTAGGCGTGGCTTTTGAACGATTTTGCCTAATTGGAATAGTGATCTGCGTGCGTAAAGTAGAAGTGTCTGTACAATATCAATATCTCACATTTAACCGTATCAACATTGTCAACAACAGACAGACACACGGACATACATAACTAGATCCACTCAGTTTTCAACGTTGATCAAGCATATGTATAGTTTGAAAGGTTTCTAAAGCCTCCTTCTAGATAATGCAGATAGAATGACAAAACTTAATATGCCCCCATCATCTTATATGGTGGGTACAAAAAACAATATATGGAGTTAGTCTTTCTGTTAAGAGATTCCTTTTATTCATTGATGTATAAATATATAAAAAAAACTATATTGATTGAAAGGGTTGTTGAATATAAACAAAATGACTGCTTTTATACCCTCCATCTTAGTCATGAGGGTATATTAAGTTTGTTGCTACATTGGTAATATCCAAAAAGTATAAATAATCTTAATCAGTTTTAAAAACTGAATTGATCTAGATATGTACTTCTATTGATAGAACGCTCACTATTGTAAATTTTATGACATATTAATTTTTGGCAAAATCGATTAAGGTCCAACGATATAATGGGCATGATTGACGCCCACAACATACAAAAAATCTTCGACTCCAACTTCTTTTTTGATAAGAAATTTAATATTTATAGAAGACGTAAGAAGGCGTACATGCCTCTCGTCCACTGTTTGTATTGTATGAGAATGTAGAGAATTTAACTTTTGGTCTAAGCCAATATAAGTTTTTTTTACTTGTTAAATTTCTAAAAATATTTTGCATATGTACATATGTGTGCCATATTGTAAAACAATAAAAAGAAAATATTTCAATTGTGATTGATTTCATGTACGGATTGATATATTTTTAATTAAAAGGGCGGTGATATAGCATAAATATTTAAAATATTGCAAACGTGTGTGTAGAGAATACAAAATAACAACAATAACAATAACAACAACAACTGTATATGTCTGCATTTATAACAACAGAATGAAATGAAATGAATATTTTCAATATTACAGCAGCAGCAGCAACAACAACAACAACAACAACATTAGTGGCAGTAATATCTCAAATAAAAACCGAGGAAAAGTACTAAATTTGTCTTAAACCAAATCGTAAATATCCTACATCTCCATATACAAATTGTGGGTGTGGCAGGTGTATAATTATGCCACCTCTAATAATATATGTATTACGTATTAGCTTTCAAAGCGACATTTTATGCTAAGTACGGTGTTTTTGTAAATGGAAAGCATGTTTATAATTAAAATTTTTGGTCAACCATCTCTCTCCCTCTCATATAAGCATGTAAGCTTACTTTTGAGGAATATTTATGTATATACATAGACATGGACCGATCCATTCCATCCATATTAAGGCGTTATTAAAAAACAATAAGAATAACAATAACAATAACAATAACAATAATAACAAAATTATTGTTGCATTTTTTTGTTTACGCACAAGCACACAATAAATCAAAATGTTTACAATTTTAACGCTTCACTTGATTAATACGCACGCACATGGAGAGTGAGTGTTGATATTTCATTGAAAATACAACAAAAACAAAAACAAATTTTTTTTACTGTCAAATTTAAAAATGATACAAAATAAAGTAAAAATAGAAATAAAAAAACATAACAATACAAACAATCCTTACACACACATATAAACCTTAAGGCACATACATATATACGTAGATGGAAGTAGGCATTGTTTGGATGGTTTACAGCCAAATTAAATATAAACAACGAAACTATTAATGAAAATGTTTTGTCATCTTTTACTATCAGAGGACAAATCTCATTGAAGATGTGCTGCTGCTACTACCCCCTTTTTTCTCACTCGCGTATGCATGGTCTTCATATTTATGTTATGAAAAAAGCATATTCGATCGCGTTGCTGCTTGCTAATGTTACATCTGTGTTTTTGTTTTGGATTTTTTCCCCCTTTTTTTGCCACTGTATGCTGTATTCCCTAAATAATATTTCGTTTTGCTGTCGCTGTAGGTTTGGTACACATGTCATCTTTTTTTTGTTTTTTTTTTCTTTACTTGAATATATGACAATTATAAGCCTGACAATCACTGGTATATGTGTATCTATGGGTGTGTGTATGTAAAATGTTTAGTAACATAAGTTTTTTGTCAATTATTTGTTTTGTTTACTTATGGCTTTCCCATCCACACGCTGTGTAACTCGATATGTTGTCGGTATAATTACAAGTAGCGACTGTTGTTGTTGTTGTTGTTGGTTTTTGTTTTTGTTTTTTTAACATCATCCTAATAAAAAATGTATTATTAGTAATATTAGAAGTATCGCATAAGAAATGTTACAATCTGTCATACTTTCAGTGGTGAATATATTATAACACTCCCTTGTATAATTGGGCGGAATTTTGACCATTTTACTATTGCATATTTTTCAGTCATTGGGCGTGTCTCTAATCTAATTCGTTAATAGGTACCCTGTAATCCTTATTATCCAACCAACTATTTGTAATATTTTTTAATTTAAAGATATTTTATATTTTTTAAATCAAAATATTTTATATATTTCAATCTATTGTTACTAACATATATAAACATACATATATTGGTTGCTAGTTCTCCTTTTCAATTGAAGGACGTAAGGACAATTACTTACTAACAACATTTTCAATTGATGTAATATTACCCAAATATCCAATCTCACATACCCACCATATCCAATCTATAATAAATGAATTGACTGAATATGAAATCAATATAAGAAAATAATACAAAACAACAACAAATTGTTAGGCAATCAAATCAAATTGAATGTATAGCAGAATAGTATAAGTAGTCAAACTAAATAAATAGAGACAACATTTGACTAATACGAAAATATATCTCTACCTGCCATCCGCAAGCATTCAACTTGTATGGCATGCATTTGTATGTGAGTAAAAAGATAGAAAAAAAAATATAGATTCCACATTGGAGCACGTAAAATTCAAGTATGTAGTTCCATAAACAAATATAAACAAAACACAATTGACATGCATATGAAATTTCAGCAACTAATACATACAAACTATATATATATATATGTATAAAAAACATAACGGAAACCTGATGGTACTTGTGCTCTTTGCCATTGTATTTGTATAACGGAATATTATAAAACAAGCAAATTGGGTACATGCTCGAATTTATACATTTATATATATATGTATGTGTGTGTGTGTATGCATATGGATTTGTATAAAACTCAATAAACTAAAAAAAAAAAAAACACAACAAATCAAATGATGAGCATTAACAAAAACAAAAACTTATTCAAAGGTAAATTTTCCGCTTTTTTATACCCTCCACGTATATACTAAGGTATACTAAGTTTGTCCTTCAATTTGCAATCCCTAGAAAAAGACATCAGAGACTGTACAATATATATATATATTCTTAATCAGCATCAAAAACTGAGTCCATCTAGACATGTACGTTCATGTGTCCGTATGTCCGTTTCTTGTTGGCACTCTTACGATTGTAAATTTTGATATTGAGTTGAAATTTTTTACAGCCACACTGTTTATAAACATGTCGGCTACTTAAATGAACAAAATGAGTTAAAATATTGTATAAAAATAAAATACCTGCCACGCCCATTGTTTGTATGTAATTGTAGAGGGTATTTAAGGTTTGGCCTAAGCCAAATTTCTTCTTCTTACACGTTTTTCATATCATACAATAACTACATTGATAACAATTGTTACGTGTCAATACACACAGGATGGAAAATATAAGCAAATAACAATAACAATAACAACAACAACAACAACAACAATAAATAACTATTTTATAATATATGGTATAACGGAAAAAATATTGTATCAGACACAGAATATTGATAAAATTGCAAAAAAAAAAACAAACTTGAACAAAAACTTTATGTGAAATCAATGAGGCACAATGCCATAGGTACACATACATATATATATACCGAAAAGCTAACTAAACAAATATTTTTTATATTAAAATTTTTTGTATTCTCCACCTTAATGCTGATGAAGAGAGTATATTAAGTTTGTTGGGAGAGAACTTTTAAATTAATCAGTAGATTTAAAAATGAGAATGATTTAGTTTCCTTAGTCCGCATATCTGTACTATTGTCTCACAATCAAAAAAATTTAAATATATTGCAGAAGTAACATTTTTAATGCGCAGTTGTTTATAGTGGTGAAGGAAAAAAAAGGGAAATTTAATAAAACAATATAACTTCAATGAAAAAAATCCAATGAAAATAAGTTAATGTGAAATAAAACAAATAAAAAAAGACCTAATTTCTACTTCGTAGCTCAATTTTTGATGCATAAAAATAGATTTTAATTGATTGTGGGTGTGGCTTTTTGCCTATTTTACCCTATTTAAATAACGAACTGCGTGAAGAACTAATTATTTTTACAAACGAGACATTTCAGCTCCTTATCTTAATATTTACGACCAAAATAGTGCCAGCAATAGACAGACATACAAACGGACATTTCTATATTGACTCAGATTTTGATGCTAATCAAGAATATATATTATTTGTAGAGTCTTCAAAATTTGCTTTTGGAAATGTGTTGCTACCATCATCATTAAGGTGAAGGGTATAAAAATCCAACAGTATTACTAGCATTTTTTTGCTTTTATGACTAAATTAATTTTTATACACTATGTGAATTTTTTTCTATATTAAAAAGTAGATGATTTTTTATATCCTAATAAAAATTTTTTCAATTGTTCAATTAATTTAAACTATTCGAATATTGAGTGTGTGTGTGTGTGTGTGTGTTTTTTTTTTTTTCTTTTCTGTTACTAATAGCAATACAATGCAAAATAATTTGGTGCGAAATCCATTTATTGTGTGTTGATCACATATCGTTTTAACTTGTTATAACAATACGAACAAACACACACACATATTTACAAATACCACGAAACTGTTTCATAAACGGTTTTGTATTCAACTAATTTTTTTTTCTATTGGTACGTTTTTTGTATACTAATAGAAAATAGTGAATGATTTGTTTTATTATATGAATGATTGAAAGTTGAAAGAGGCGTAAGTGCATTTTTGGGACCGTTTTCTAAAAAATTTCGATATTTTTGAAAGAAGAGGAAAAAATTCAAATTCAGCATATAGATCATATCTAAAATACCATCCACATCTTTATGAGCGTGACCGGTACCTAATTATGTGCTTTAATAGTATATGTAGTACGGATGCCTATAGCGATTTAGATTTTGAACATATATACTTTGTAACCTCTTTCTTGGTGCTTCAAAGGAAACAACATATTACCCTTCCCTTTAATTTATGTGAATGGTATAAAAATGTCTCCTATTTGACTCTTTTAACCCTAGCAAGTACATTTTGCTTGTTTCCAAATCACTTCCGTAGAAGTCTAGCAGCTTTGTATAGGTCCCACAGTACTACACACATACTTTTAAGCAATGACTATAATTTATACCATCAAGTAAATGACAGTTAAAGTATAATTGCTATAAAATAACTGTAATTTGAATATTGCCATTACCTCCAGTACATGAAAGCGGAAGTGCTAGAAGAAAAATGAAACTTTTTATTTCCATTTTATTATTAGTTGTTAATCAAATTTAATCATGATTCGTTTTTATACACACACCTAACTACGTGTATATGCGCGACAGCGAAAACGTTTTAAATCGATTACTAGTGATACAGCACAATTTTGTGCTCTATTAAATCTTACGCTTGCCTGCAATAATGCCAGCGTTCACATTAACTATTAACCCTTAAACAAAATTTGCATACCAGTGTACAGCATAAACGCGCAACGCCTTGTTAGCATTTATATGTTCTGCTGCATGCTTACCAATTATATAACATTTCAGCATAATCTTGTAAACCTAACAGCAGACACATGACACATGAAAATAGTCTTTGGATAATAAATATTTTGAAGGCACAAAAAAGTAAACGACGGGGGACAGTGTGAATGAGTGTTTAGTTGTTGTTGTTGTTGTTGTTGTTGATGGAAAAGAAAAGTTATTAAGGGATTAAATATTTTCAGATGAGATTATAGAAACCGATCGGTAGCTGCTGCTTCCTGCTTGAGTTAAATTATGAAAATACCCGGGGTGGGTATTAAATATGACACGTTTTGTCACAGATCACGTGTCTTCATTTAGTAAATTACTAATTATTAAATTATATTTCAATTATATTGTCTATTATTCAAGGGAAACAAGGGTACACACTCGGCTGCTATGGAATATGATCTATTGTTGGGTGCAGAAAAGGGGCCAATTGCTGATGATTAGAGTTATAAAAATCTCAACACTTATTAACAGTGTTTGAAGAGCGCATGTGTTGCATGAAGAGTCCTTCATTGTCGCAACAACAAAGTAGTGACAAAAATGAATTTTTCTCAAGTGCTTTATTTTACAATGAAAATTTACATTCTACCTTGGTCTCCAAGGATAGCTTACCTCCCCTATTATATAACAACACTCATATACATTTATATACGTTAAGCAGTACCAGTAAAACGCTTATCATTTCTGTCTTTATTAATGTGTTAAGGGGGGTGTGTCATGAAAAATTTCAATCATTTATTTATTATTTTTCTTTCCTCTCATACTCAAAATGCAAAAAATTGCAAATACTTTCCATGAACATTTTTTATCAGCAAACATGTAAAAATGTTCTACTCGGTCAACAACGACCATTTAATATACTCCACATCACTTAATTCCACAAATTATGTTGTGTCTTATAAAAAAGTCTGTTCGTGACCAAACGTTATATGGCAAAGACTGTTAAAATGGTGCGATCGCGCTTAAATTTGTTACAGTTAATTATTACATCAATCTACTATTCTTCACCAAATTTTGTTTAAAAATATTAAGAATTGCGAAAGTTCATCATATAAAGACTTTCTTTATAAGAGAGAGGTTCTAAAAATGGTTCAATGTAAACGAAATATGATCCCGACAATTATTACGTCAATTAACTATTCCTCCCCAAATTTTTTAAAAAAATATTAAGAATTGCAACTTTTATTAAATAGTTCGTTATGTAGAGAGGAATTCTAAAAATGATGCAATTCGTTACATTTTCAATATGGTTCCTCCTTGGACCAATACATGTTCTGATATCATATATCATGAAAATATCTCTGCAGCTTGGAGACATATTTACATGAACACAGAGACGGGCAGACGGACATATTTAAATCGATTTAGATTTTGATTCTAAAGATGGTTGAAGTTACAATTATCTGCACAAACTTTATATACCCTCTGCCACAAGTAGGTGCAGGGCATAAAAATGGCTTAAAACTCTCCCCTGTGCTCCATCAACAGAATGGCTGACGTTACTTGAAAAGTTTTGAATTTATGGTATAAGAAAAATTCAAAACTTCAATTTAACTTCTTATCCTTCATCTTCATGTCAAGTAACATGTACAGCCACACACCCTCACATACATAAGCAGCCATATAGTTCTATTCTTATCATACACCCATCATCCATTATTATTATTATTATTACCCCATCATCATGATAATCATCACACCAGTTTCAGTGTTATTGTTGATTTTGTTTGGTTGTTATGTTTACTTTGTTGTTGTTGTCATATAATAATAGCACATCATTACTGCGACATGCTATCATTTTTTTTTACGTACGCGCAGCTACGTTGTATGTCACCGATTAAATAATGTTACCATTAAAAGTATGTACAACAACAATTTATCTTCTGCTTTCTTCTCCAATGATGAATTCAGTTTTCAAAAAATAAAAGTACAAAATTCAAAATAAATGAAAGGAAGCTTATGCCATAATAAGCAGTTTACTTTACTTTATAGCCGCCCCAAACAGAATCATCAGTGAAATGCACACACTCACAAACTCAGCATACAAAGTTTACTTGGATTTTAAGAAACATTCACATTTGCTTGAAGAAAGACTTAAAGGATGAGCATTAAATTTTGTTTTAAATTTTTCTAACTATGTTCGTCTGTACCTGTATCTGTCTGTATCATGTACCTGCCACGCCCATCATTGTGTATGTGGAACGTATTGATGATTTTACTCAAGCCAAATGTAGCTTAAAGTTTACAAATGTGTCATAGATTGTAAAAAATATCAAAATCGTCACCTAAACTATTATCTTTATACAAAATCATCTGCCTGAACACATGTGTGACCTGTGAAGAGTTAAACTGCTGTTAATATGGTGATATGATCAATCTAATCTAATGTGTGAGTATGTGTGGTGTGTGAGAGTGTGTATGCCGATATATAAATCAAAATGAAAAGATGACAGTTTTGTACAATAACAAATGACAAATACTTTATGTTTACGGTAGTAAAGTTGATCTTTGAATAATAAATTAGGGTGAGAAGTGAGTGGAGTGCGAGGGTGAAACTAAATGAAATGAAAATTTACTACAATACCTGCAAATTGTATCCCTTTCATATTCAACATATTTGTTGTATTTATTTAAGATTGTTGCTGTTGTTGTTGGTTGGTTGGGGGGCTTAGCAAAGGTGTCACTTTACGGCATGTGCCAGAGATCATCATAAAAAGGATTAAATCTGAGACATCGTGTCAGGTATATAATGTATTGTAACAACGTTAACAGTGATTTTTCAATTGATTACTTTCTGTCGTCCACATGGTGAGAACATGAACATGACAGTTTGTCCTCGAAACATGAAATATTAGACTGTTTGTACAGTAAACGCTTATAATGACGAATAATTCATTGTTAAGTGTCGAAAATTTGAGCTTTATCACGTGCCCGTAAGTCAATACAATACATTTTTTTGAGAAAATTCAGATTTCTATCTGATTAATAGGAAAGTAGAATAAACGGCACGAATTTATATGATAATATTGCTTGGAAAGTTATTCTCCAGGGGGTGTTCGATTTATGCATAAAGAGTTTCTCCTTATTAAGTGTTTTATACGGTTAAAGGGAATAAAAAATATTGCATAAAAACCTACCGCTACTGGCATTCCTTTTTGGGGAATATCTATTGTAACGGATAATATTCAACGTAGGTAGAATTATCCACCATCCCCTTGAAGTACTCTCTTTGGTTAATAATATGGTTCAAGGGTGCCTAAAAATGGTCTTTATCGGCTCAGACATATCTCATTAAAGACTCATTTTATGTCAAATTTTATAAAAATTTATCGATATAAAAGCTGTAAGAGAAATAGCAGCCAGACGGTCTTCAAATTCAAACAAATGCTAACAAATACAAATAGGAAACTAAGGTTTAGATCAAATCTTAAATACTTTCCACATCTACATACGTATAGTGGGCGTGGCTACTATATGATTACGCCCTCTAATAGTGTATATATTACGCATCAGCTTACAAATCGAGTATGTTTTTTTTTTTGTAAATTATTGGCGTATTTGTTATACGACCATGCCCATTTTTTGCATATCCATAAATGCGATTATTATTAATATGTGCACTAAATTTCAACTTAATAGCTCAATTTTTGTGGCATATAAATAGATTTTTGTCGATTGTGGGAGTGGCTTTTCACCGATTTTGTCCATTTTTAAAAAGCAAACTGTACAACGTAAAAGTGTTTGTACAAAATTTCAGCTCAATATCTCAAAATTTGCGACCGCTAGACCGCTAATAACAGATGGATACACGGACTCCCGGACAAACATGTCTAGATGAAATCAGTTTTTGATGCTGATCAAACTTTGTAGGATCTCTGACGCCTCCTTCTGGGTGTTGTAAACGAAATGACTAAACTTAATATACCCCTCATCTTATATAGGGTATATAAAAATTATTTCATATAAATGAAAATAACAGAAGCTCGTTCTCCATTGAAAACACTTTGCCTTACATAATAGTGTTAAGTATAAAAAGCGATTTTAATTTAATGCTGTTTAACAAACTGAATGACGAGCTTAGTATTGTAGTACTTCAGCATAATTTCACACTTGTTTATTTCCAAAACTGACAGTTGGTACTTGTCTCTTTTTTCGTTCTTATTTATTAAACACTTTTATTATTGTATATCGATGTGTGTTACAAATGTATGGCAAAAAAAAAAGGAACTTCTCATTATATTTTATTGTGTACGGTAGAGACCTTTGGGCGGTTTATTATTATTATTACCAATAACCAAAAGGGAACTGCTTTTTTTTTTCTTTGCACCCTTCACCTTATATGGGGGAGAATATACTAAGTTATTATTTTCTTTTGCAACTATCATAATGTAAATATATTTTGAGCCGATTAATGACATGTCCGTATGTGCATTGCTTTCGGTAGTAGTCCGCTGTTGGTTCTTATTCTCACGGTTTGAGATATTGAGCTGAAATTTTTTTTTTCACGCAGATTGCTATTTGAAATAGGAAAAATCGGTCAAGAACCACGCCCACAATCGACAAAAATCTATTTATTTGCATCAAAAATTGAGCTATGATCTTAAAATTTAATATATAGTTAAACCATCCATCGATGTGCCAAAAATGGGCGTGGTCTAATAACAGACACGCCTACAATTTACAAAAAACTATACTACACGTAAAAGTCCACTTTTAAGCTGATACGTAATAAATACACTATTAGAAAGCATAAACATAAACCTGCCACGCCTACTTTTTGTATATAGATAAGGAGGGTATTTAAAACATCACGTAAGCCAAATTTAATTTTCTTACTTGTTGTTTTTTTATTTTTTTTTTTTGTTACCAATGAGGCATGTTAGCTTGCCCATTGACAAAGTGTCAAAGTGATTGCTTCCTGTGGCGCGCCGAGAGCTTATATGAATAAAATAAATACATATACTTATAACACAAACAATACACAGATTTGTATATGTACCAACATATATATTAAATGGCAAATCATTACAGCAGGACATGATGCATACCACCCAACAGACACATATAGAAATTCTTGCTTGTTTCAAAAGTGGGAAATACACCCCAAAAATAAATATACAAAAAAAAAACTTACAGAGTATGATGTGTACTCTGGCAAGCACTTAATTTAAAATAAAGTGCGTAAAATAATAAACAAGAAGCATAAAAAATAATAATAATCATCCAGAAAAAAGGAAAATCACATAAAGCGTGTAAAAAGTAACACCGGGTGCCTGGCCTCAAAATTACAGGAAGATATATATAAATGGCAGCAACAACAACAAAAAATAAAAATTGAAATAAAAATGATTTTGATAAGGGCTGTTATGTATGAATGTAACGAACAATTCATATTGTCCTTATAAAAATGTCAACAAACCAATCGTCAACAAGGATAAAATATATACTTGTACAAATGAAAATAAAAAGGCTCTTAAGTAATCTTAAACTCAGAAAATTGTGCAAAAATTTTAATAAAAACATGTTCTTACAAATATTTACACAAAACGCCCAAAAGCATTGTCAGGCAAGGAGATGGAAAGCAAATGTTTGGTAAGCATCATAATTTAACACAAATTATTGACTTAATAAAAAAGCACTTTATAAATAAATGTAAAATGAAAACAAGTAGAAATGTTCTAGTTTGATCAAGAAAGACCATTACATATACCCTACATCACTTAAATCCACAAATTATGCTTTGCCTTATAAAACAAGCATATGGAAAGAGGTGCTAAAAATGATGCGATCGGATTCAAATTTGTTACAGTCAATTAATAAGCTAATTAAGTATTCAGCACCAAATTTGGTAAAAAAATATTAAGAATTGTCAATATTCGTCATATATAGACTTTTTTATAATACAATCGCATATGGGGAGTAGTTCTAAAAATAATCTAATTCAGTTCATTTTCATTGGGTTACTCTTTGGACCAAAACATGACTTTGTCCTAAATTTCATCGAAATATCTCAAAAAATACAATCTGTAGTTTAAACGCAAATGTACATGGTTGGACAGACGGACATACGGACATGATTAAATCGATTCATATATTAATTCTGATTCAATCAGTAAATTTGAAGGTGGGTGTAACATTTTTAACACTTTTTTTTTTCACAAAAATATTCTACTTTGCAGCTAATCGTTGCCAGTGGCAAAAGTAAGTTACACACAGCATGATACCTATGGTGTGGCAATCAACGTGTTAGTTATTTAGCCGCTTTACACATACCATACGTTAACGTGTGTGCATGTATGTTAGAAAATCCCCTTAGGAATTGTATTCTTTTAAAAGACGGAACTTATCAACAAGCTGTTCTTTTTTAGGGTTGGATGGTAGGTTAGAAGAAAATGGGGAAAAAATATATAAAAAAATTATGAACAAATTATGGTTTTAAAGTTTACACCAAATATGAGGTTGAGTGTGCATTATAATCATCAAACAGTATTAATCGTTTTTATACTTTCTAAAGGACCCTTGTAAGAAATTGTGTTTTGTTGTAGTAAAACAGAAAGCGAACCTCGTACTTATACATTTTCACTTACTTGCTCGACCTTTGGCAATATTTTATCTGAAATGTTTGTACTAAATAAATTTGTAATTTTCTGTAATAATTACTCGTTTCGAACAAACTTTATTTCTTCTAACTAAACATATGCGCGGTATGTATAGTACAGCCTCATATAAGCATCTCTCTATAATCTCTCATTACATGTTGTATTATTTATAAAATAAGCAAGAAAAACACAAACACCAACACACATATACATATAGATGAATAAAGAAATGTAAATGAGTCTCTGGTGGCTAATAAATTGTCGATTACATATTAAGTTTAACATTCGCTATCGTAAAATATATTTGTACTATTACAACCAAAGGAAATATATATATAGATAGATGCATGTGTAAATTACTTCAATAATTATTCTTATATGCACATTTACAACGTTCACTTAAAGTTTGTTTGGTTAATTACTTATATGATATGAAAAATATGTATAATAATATATATATGAAACTTATTACATCCTTCCCTCCCTCTATCACATATACTGACCACGTTATTGTAATTCTCCTTTAATATGTGACAAACATACATATATGTCAAGGGTCATGTATAATTACCTTAACAAATTTTGTTGGTGTTGTTGTTGTTCTTCTTCTTCTTCTTCTTTAACTCTTTATAGTTATACCAACTTTGTTATTCCATTTGTAACTCCCCAAAAAAGCCATAGGCAAAGAGTATATATATGATATATATGATATGTATATATAATATGTATATATGATATGTATATTCTTCTTCTAGATAGGTATGTCCGTACGTCCACGTCTCTGTTTGATGTTTGCACTCTCACGGTGGTATATTTTAAGACATTGACTTGATATAAAGACACTTCTAGTATCGTCATGTACATTACTATTTAAATTATGCAAAATCGTTCTAAAGCCACGTCCACAATCGAAGAAAATTTATTTATAATATATCAAAAATTAAGCTAAGCAGTTGAAATATGGTATACATATTTATAATTAGTATGTTCATTGATGTGCTAAAAAAAAGGCGTGGTGATATAACAGGTATGCCCACAATCGATAAAAATCTACTTACCTGCCACAAAAATGAAGCTACGAAGTTAAGATATGTACACACATTTATAATTACTCCATTCATTCATTGATGTGCTAAAAAATGGGCATGGTTAAATAACACATACACTCACAATTTACAAAAAACCATACTCAACGTAAAATTCGACTTGCAAGCTGATATGTTTCACATACAGAGGGCGTAATTATGTGCCTGCCACGTGCACTCTTGGTGTATATATAGAAAGGGTATTTAAGATTCGGCGTAAGTTAATATTAGTTTTGCTTGTTTTAATGTTTATTGTTGTTGTTATTGTCATTGCTACTTTTCTACTTAAAACACGAAAAATTACAATTATTGTACTTTTACTTAACGTTGATATATTGTACTTACCACCTATGAATCTACCTTGTACAAGTAATGCAACGGTTCGGTTTTAAGGGTGTTATGCACAATATTTTACAATGGTTTTCCTATTTTAATATTATACACATATTATCAACGATAGAGTGTAAATAATACTTTTTCATACGATACTTTTTATTATGTCATGTTCTTGTTGAAACGGAACGAGTAAATTTGTTTTGAGTAATTTTGAGTTGAGAAAATAAAAACATCTGTGACTTGTTTAAGTTATAATTTCCACTGATCCACCCGTTAATCAAAATGTTGAAATTGGAAAAATCAAAAAAAAAAAATAATATTAATAATGATTGAGTAGTAAACAGATTTTATAATGTTACGTGTTGCCATCATTAGCCTGAGTAAGCTATTGAGTTATCCTTTACGCTAAGGGGTACATTTTTTGCACCTACTACACGACGAAAGTCTTTGAACTACTAATAATTTCGTAATGGCCCTCGTTTTTACGTTTATAAGTCACATTAAGGAAAATGTCTTGGCATACATAAATACACAATATATCGTAAATCCAGTTAAGGCGCGTCATAAGCAAATACATTTACATTTGTGCTTTTATTGTTGTTATCGTTATTTCACTCACAAAATGGAAATTGCATTTTCCATCTTTCCGTCTCTTCGATGCTCTCCATTTTCATATTATCGTTATCTTCAGCAGCATACTTACTCTACTTACAAGTGTGTGTGATAGAGAAAAGTGTTGGACTGGAGGGGGATGGTGGGGCTATAGTTAATATCGCAAAAATGCTGAGCAGGCGTTGATGTTATGGTTATATCTCTCCACATACAACAGACAAAAGTTAAAGTAAAAAAAAAAAAAAAACGAGCATGAGAAGCAAACTGTATGATATTAAAATAAAAATTTCCATAAAAGATTTCCTTGTTATGGCCATGAAATGAAATTGGATTCGTATATGGTAAGAAATGACTTCTATATTATACATACATACATACATACATACAAATACATTAACATATATTGTTTTATATCTGTATATATAGTATTCTTTGTTTTTTTCGCAAACGAACATAAATGTTTATGACAACTCATATCTAGCAGATGCTAAGCCATGCCATGCCATGTTTTTATTATATTGTATAACTAGAAATGAAATCTACGTAATGTAAAATATAACAACAATAATATTTTATATGTTAATGGTAAGTGGGAGGAGAAAATGGTTGGTGATATAATAAGCCGCCATTTTGTTGTCCTTTTATTATATTTAATGAAAACCATTAGCATTAGCAATGACAAGTTTTGCCATATAAAGATATATTTCGAAATAAAATAATAAATGCTTCAATTTTTTGCATTTTCGATGGAAAACATTTCTGACACAAGACAAGCCTTGAAAGGCAACTTTTACTCGAAACTACAACTTAAACATAAAACATGGAAAATAAAGAAAAACATTTTAGACTAAATCTTTATCTCCTTTACATATATAAACAAAATGTTTGGGGGCGTGGCAGGTACCCAAATGAAAGCGTTTAATAGATAAACTTCTTCATCGTTTGCATTGTTTTGTTTTTTGTAAATTGTAGGCGTATTTATTGTGCAGGCACGCCCGTTTTTGGTACATCGATGAAATGAACAATTATAAATATTTATATCAAATTTCAACTTTATAGCTGAATTTTTATGGCAAATAAACAGATTTTTGCTGATTGTGGGCGTGGCTATTAATCATATTTACCCAAAAATTAAATATTAACCTACATACATATAATATAAGTGTATAAATTTCATTTCAAAATCTTTATTTACAATTTACAACCAAAAGCATTCAAACAATATTTTGGGCATACGGACAAATGTGTTTAAGGGGACTCGTTTCACTTTGAGAATATACATACTTTGTAGAATACTGGATGCCTTTTTTTGAGTGTTACAAAAAAAGCAACAAACAAATACTTGCTATCTTATGTGGGGGGTATAAATAAATGATTACAATTTAGAACGACAAACAGAGATATGGACGTACGTACTTGAGATGATATACTAGCACCTAAAAAGCTGAGGAGAGATATTTTCTATTACACCAATAAATAAAGAAACATTGTTTTAATCAATTTATGATATTTCATATCTGTCTGTCTGTCCAATTTGTTTATGCATTTTATATTTATTCTAAATTAATTCACTGCACTACTGAGGAGGAATAACAAACTTAGTATATTTGCATCATATAAAGGGTTTAATTATAAAAAAAATTCTACAATATTTTTTCATCATATTATAGCCACTTTAGAACGTCCCACTTAATGTTGTACATATCTGTTCTGTATGTTGCCCATCCAGACAATAATCAAAATGTCAATATTATCATATGGCTTGAAATTTCTGTCTAGACTGTATAGTGTCCCTTAAGGGATACTACACAAGAACAACAACAACTACAACCACTACAACAAACACCAAACTCCTCCAATTAAATTTTAAAAATTACTCAGTGAACCTTTCCATGGCTGTAGAAGAGGGGCAAAGTCCAAAATTCACAAGAAATCAGAAATCTTATGACACCGGACAACTATAATTGTTTAATTTTCATATTTAAATATATTTTCATATAAAAACAAAAACAAAAAATAAACATTTAGTTATTCGGGATATATGTTTATAGGCACATAATCAAATCAACGTTTGCCTGATGCTTATACCAAATGCTTGAAAACCCTTGTCAAAAATGTAGCTTGATTAACGCTTTTGTACATAATTTGAACTTTCCGTTTAAAGTCAAACCATTTTGATACATTTGATTCGGGTTAATGTTTAAGTAGATAGTTGTGTAGACGTTTGTGTGTAAGAGTGTAAGATTTTACGTAGCCAACACTCAAATTATGCCTTTAACATGACACTTGTTACCCATCCTCTCATTCTGTTACCAACATGTATATGTTTAGCAACGGATTACAGACAAGTGTTTATAAAAATTTGAAATTCATAATATTCCAACTGAAACAAGCAAAAGAGGTTATATTAGGCGTACACCAAATCTACCGGACGCCCATCATTATAACTCAACTCATGCTTACAGATTTGTTATGTTGTATTTTGTATGTTATCCTATGTCGTTGCGGGGTAAGCGATAATCATGATACTTTTGTTTAAAATTGCGCCATTAATGTTAACCTCAGCATTCCGTAATACCTTCTTCATGGTTATGTTGAAGAATGTGCCCAACTGGTTGTCGTTCAGCTGAAACCGATGTTTGGTTTCGAAAGGGTTTGAAGCGTTTCATTCTTATTTTGACGGAAGATCATTTCAACAAAACCAATATACCCCCATAATCATTAGGATGGTGGGTATAAAAACGCAAAAACCGTCAAACGAAATTTGTATAACTTTAAACCCTTTAAACTTATTAAAATAAATTTTAATGATTGGTTGCGAACTTGCGTTATTCATAATATACGAAAATACAACATGTTGCAGACATTCTTAACTTACTCAAATGCGGAAGAATATGATACCCGGGAATGAATACACCACGGTCCTTAAAGCAAACCTGTTCGACGAAAGAGAGAAAATGCTGAATAAGGGACAAATAAAATAAAGTTCCTTCTTACCTTCGTACTATCTGTCGTAACATTCGTACTTCAAACGAATCGTTCCAATTTGATTTTTAGACAATTGGACAAAGTATATATATTCTTCATTAGCATCAAAAACTCAGATTTAGACACGATTTCGATATGTACGTCTATGTGTCCTTATGTCTGTCTGTTTTTCAACCTTGCGAGTGTAAATTTTAAGATATTCAGCTGAAATTGGAAAAATCGGTGCCACGCCCACAATCGATAAAAATCTATGTATCTGCCACAAAAATTAACCTTGGTACAGATATTTATAGTTATCCTATCCATAGATGAGCCAAAAATGGGCGTGGTCGAATAACAAACTCAACCACAATATACAAAAAATATTTTTCAGCATAAAACTCGACTTGCAAGCTAATTTGTAATACATACACTATTAGAGGCCGTAATCATGTACTTTCCACGCCTACTGTTGCAAATATAGCCCAAGCCAAATTTTGTTTTTTCTGAAAATTTAGCAAAAATTTAAATTAAAAACTTATAAACAAAATTAACCACAAACTAATTAAGATTTTTTGGTCTTGCAGTCGTTAAGGAATCCATCTCTGCACACAATAAATATTGTTTCAACTTTAAACAATTTATTGTCTCTGTTAACTAGCAACCAATCTTCTATACAGGTGTGTGGGTAGGTATGCTTAATACCATAAAATGTATATTTTCTTAAACTTTAGCTTGTTATACAAATAGAATTGAAACCACAACATTTTCTTTAGATTGTCATAAATTTTGTAAACAATTTGTTAAATTCAAACGGACGGACGTAAAGACACAATCAAAAAGACATAGGAATACTTGGTCTGGCTGTCTAGTTTTAGTCAAGTGTTATGTGCTCAAACAGCCATTAATAATTGAAATGATATATATTTTTGATATATATTGTGTGTGTAAATGTATTTGTGCGTGTAGGTAATCAAACTCGTACAAAGCAACGCATAACTCTTGCCAAATAACTTGAAAATATTAACTTCAATATAGGCTTTCACATAAACACACACACATCCCCCACACACCCACAAATACAACTGTATAAAGAAAATGTTTACAAGTTTATATTTGTATATGCAAGTAAACAATATTTGCTGTGTGTGAATGGGTGTGTGTATGTATTATTGTTATTTATTTTATGGTTATACGTAAATGTACACAAAAGCACATATGAGTGCGTCTGTATGTCTGTTTGTTTAACAATTTTCATTTCATCTCAATCTTCAATTGTGTTCGTTTTCTATGATAGATGAAGATTATTGATAATAGCGAAATATCAAAAATCTTCAAGAGCACACAAACACACACACACACATACACCTACATATATCATGATCATCATCATCTTCATTATATAAGACAAATTTCTTAAACGCTTCATTGGAAAATTGTATTACATACAAGAATGTCTGTATATAGACATATGCCTGTAATATGTATGTATGTGTTTGGATATGTAGAAAAAACCAAGTTGAAGACACAATTTGATTGATTGATCAATTGCTGTGTTTACCATTTAGACTGATTGGTTGGTTTTTATGTGTGTACTTAACTAGAAACGATTTTGAGGTATTCTTACAATAATGTTTACATTTATTGCTAATACTACAAATACCATATATCTACACAAATATAATAAAATATATATATGAAGTAAGTTTTCTTATAAACTTTTATTGAGAAGTTATGCTACACAAAAGATGATGGAGAGGGGGCATACTATTGTAAGTTACATCACCCAGAAAAGACTCATCAACATCACAAACTGAACCGCCCTAGATATGTTCGTCCGTATATCTGTCTGTCCTATTGCTACCAACGTTTCAGTTATATTTTAAACGTTATAAAGTTTTTTGTACATTGTGGGCGCTATTAGACCACGCCCATTTTTGCCACATCGATGAATGGGATAACTTTAGATATTTATATCAAATTTCAAGTTCATAGGTCAATTTTTGTGGCAGATATATAGATTTTTGTCGATTGTGGGCGTGGCTCTTGACCGATTTTGCCCATTTTAAATAGCAATCTGCGTACAAAATTTTTCCTGTACAAGATTTCAGTTTAATATCTCAACATTTTTCACGTGTTGTGGTATGACGACCTGAATCGATAATGGTCTTGATAGAGGTCCCATCGACTTCAACTGGTTAGCCAGATCGTTGTTCAGTTTTCAATGAAAAATCACCAGAACAAATTTTGATACTACTGATTATACAGTTGCCAACCCAATAATGAATATTTAACATAATGGCGCCTAAAACCAACTGTATGTAGACGAGGGCAGTTTTAAAATAAAGAAATTTTCGTTTAAAAGATTTTTACCCCCCATGAGTCGAATTTAATTTTAACACGAAAAAGTAGGGCCCTGAGAACGAAACATTTTTTTTCGTATAGTACTAGTGTGACTCAAGGTTTAGGTCACACAGCTGTTAGCTGTTAAACACCATGACTTAACATATATGTCATGTGAAGTGAAGTGGTTAAATATATAATTTGAAGGCAAGGTCGATTCCTGCTGCGGGAATGCACTGTATTCAAAAAAGACGAATTATGGTTTTTAGAGCGTCTAATTCTGGAACCGTCCTCGTACACAGGAGTATATATTTATATAAAAGATAAATTTTCATAATTTTACAACATGCGCACTACGACTACATGTTTTCTCCCCCAGTTTGAATCTGAAACAAGTTATTACATCAAGTTATGCGTTATGAATCATAAATAATAAATTTCATAAGAAAAAAAAAAAAATCAAACCAAAACTCCACCCAGTTTCATATATTAACCTAAAACAAAATGGCGTTCAAAATATGAAAAAATTAATCCCTTTACCGTTTATTTCTTTTCCAACATAAATTAATAAACAATTTAAGAGATTAACCATAAAATTCAATAAAAAAGATTTCATAGATTCGTAAATGAATAAAAAAAGAATCTCTTAAACAAAATTAAACCACATAAAACGGTTTCATTGAATTAAAAGCTAAGGAGAATGAATAGAAAAATTATCAACCACCGAAAGTTGCCGTAACTTTAACATTAGAAACAAGTAAGAAAACTAAATTTGGCTTACACCAAATCTTAAATACCCTCCACATCTGCAATGATGGGCGTGGCAGGTATATGATTATTTCCTCTAATAGTGTATGTATTACGTATCAGCTTGAAAGTCAAGTTTTACGTGGAGTATATTTTTTTGTGTCTGTCGACCATGCGACCATGCCCATTTTTGGCACATCGAATTATTCCAACCGAAATAATTATAGATAAGCATACCATGGCTCTTGGCCGATTCTGTTCATTTTATATAGCCATTTGCATGTAAAAACTAGAAAAAGGCTTCAGATCAATATCTTAACGTTTACAACTGTGATAATAACAACAAAAGACAGACGCACGGACAAACATTTCTAAATTGACTCATTTCTAAATTGACTCAGTTGCTGATCGATAATATATATACTTTATAGAGTCCCTAACGCCTTCTCTGCAAACGGAATGACAAAGGGTATAATCATTAAACACAAGACATCGGTATGATCATCATCATCATCCTTATATGCGGTTCAACTGAATGCCATACAATTACTGGATTTTGAAGATTTATTCAAGTCATGCGAAAAGATGATTTGTGTTAAACAATCAACCACCATAGACAACCAACTGCTATTGCGGGTGTTTGTTCCGTGTACGGTTGGGTGTCATTATCCTTGGACATCTGAAAATGAATCTTTTTATTACATTTGTATTTGTAATAAAAACTCATGCCATATATACCAGAAATTCTTACCTATATTCTATACATATGGCGGCATTTAAGCTGAAAGCTATAATTTCTACCAAAACGACATGTGACATATTGTTCAAACATAAGATAACTCTGTACATAAATTGAAGCTATTATTTTTTTCCTTTTTAATGAGGCTTTTGTAAAGAGAAGCAGACGATAATAATGAATTAGGTACACTGACAAGGTAATTAAATAATAAAAACTAAAGTAATATGAAACCTTATCAGCTCTAATTAAGAAGATATTGACATCAAAACGCCATTAGTTCGAATTTTAATTAAAGCAAATTTATCGACAAACTAAATAAATTTGGCTTAAGCCAAATCTTAAATACCCTTCTCAAACTATAAAGAAACGGTGGGCGTGGCAGGTTTTTGAGTACGTTCTATAATACGATAAATAAAGTGCTTTTCAATAAGTACATAACATAAGTTTAGCTGCTTTAAATGATCAGTAACCTTCGGTACTTGAGTTAATTTGATCTTGTAAGCCAAAATCTTTATACAAAATTCGCCACAAAATGTTTTAAAAGATTCTCAAATCCCAATCTGTCCGTTGGGACAATTGTTACAACAGAAATATGGAGAAAGCTTTTTTAAAGTTGCGACTATCAACTCAGAATTATTTTGTAATAATTTCCAAATATTGCTGGTTTTTGAACTTCATCATAATAAAAATTTTAACCTTGAATAATGTTTTAAAAACGTTCATGGGTGCGTTTATATTAGAATACAAAATTGTTATGTCCCCATTGAAAAGCTATCTCTTACGTTTCACCTTACAGACAAAGCCTTCTTATAAATTATAAGCGTGCCTGTTATTCGATCACGCCTTTTTTTTGACCCTTGATGGATGGGGTAATTATAAATATAAATAAATAAATTTCAACTTCAAAGATTATTTTTTGTTGAAGATAAATAGATGTTTGTCGATTGTCTGAACCAATTTAATTGACCATTTTTAGTACTGGACAAAATTTCAGCTCAATATCTTAAAATTTTTGACCATGAGAATGCCAACATTAGAGGAACACACGGACGGACGTGTGTAAATTGACTGAGTTTTTAGGGTCTTTGAAGCTTTCTATTGGGTGTTGGAAATAGGAATAGGAATAGGAAACTTGGTATACCCGCCCATCTATGTAGGGTAAAAAAAAACTTGCCTCTGTCTACCTAGTCTCCACTTATTAACCTAACCTAACCTAACTATCAATTCGACTTTAGTCTACACTAACATTGAATATGATTTTAATTTCTTATCTGAAATAAATGATAAACTTGGAAGCAGTACAACAACACCATTAACTGTAATATTAATAAAATCGTAAAAACTTCAAATGGAATTTCACCCAGTAGGTCACTGTACCAAAATGTTTAATAACGTTTCCATTACAGTTTAAATGATTGTTATCACAAACACACACACACACCACATAGTCAATCTTTCTATTTAAGGATTGCTTTCGTTTTTATATGTGTAGTTTCGTATTAAAGTTAATTTGACTTTAACACGCATCACATCTCACTATATGAACTTAAACATGTATTTGTAACGAAAGTTTAATAATGATTTTGTTTTCAAGAAAAAAAAAGAAAAAAAATTAGGAAAAAATTTAAAATGAAAATTTTTCTAATTTGAAAGTTGAATATATTTGTATAACCTCCACCTAAGATGGGAAGTGTACGAAGTTTGTTATTCCGTTTGCAGCACCCAGGAAGAGGCGTCAGATAAAGTATATGTATATCAGTATCAAAAATGGTGTAGATTTAGCCATAAATGTTTGTATGTCCGTAGGTCCGCCTGTTCTTGTTATTCTCACGGTAGTAAATTTTAAGATATTAAGCTGAAATTTCGTACAAATATTATTAGTTTATGCAGATTGTTATTTAAAATGGAAAGAATGGGTCAAGAGCCACGCCTACAAGGGACAAAAGTCTATTTATCTGCCGCAAAAATTAAGCTTTCAAAGTAAAATTTGGTACATATTTATATAATTAGCACTTCCATCAATGTGCCAAAAAAAGAGGCTGGTCGGATAACAGACACGCCCACAATAGACAAAAACCTATTTATCTGCCCCAAAATTTAACCTATAACCTTGAAATTTCGTATGCATACTTATAATTATCACATTCATCGATGTACCAAAAATGGGCGTGATCGAACAACAGGCACACCCTCCGTTTATAAAAAAACATTTTTCGGCATAAAACTCAACTTGCAAGCTGATACGTAATGCGCATACTATTAGAGGGCGCAATATAGATGTACATAATTGCCACGCCCCCTATTGTAGAGGTGGAGGGTATTTAACATTTGTCCTAAGCCAAATTTACTTTTCTTATTTCTTATTTGTTTGTTTTTTACTTTTCAGCTGCAGTAATCAAACGAGCGTTAGCTGCGAACTCTTCTATGAAAACTTGGTTACTGGAACATTATGTGGACCTAATGACACACTTCATATACAGCATATGTATAAGTATAGCACTGCTTTCTAAAGAACTATTACAACTAGCCTGTGTCCAGTTTTTTCTCATTTTTTTTCTCTCGGAAATCTACGCGCGTTTAGCTAAAGCATAAAGCGAAACAATTACAAATGCGCAAAATGCACAATTTAATTTGAATTATGAACCGAGCAGCATGAACACATTATAGGCGAATAAATAATGAATTAATTATATGATCATAAGAGAGAGAGAGAGAGAGAGAGAGAGAGAGTGATGAGGTGTGGTGAGGTGTGGGTAAGGGAATGAAGAATGAAGAAAGTGTAAATGTGATGAAGATCGGCATGGTGGGTGCACGGCTGTGTGCATAGCCAACAGTCAGTTAATAACAACAACAGCAAAAACAACATCAACAGCAACAACAACAACAACATAAAAAGAGATACGTGCACATAAATGAATGAAAATATTGCCACAGAATGCATGGATGGTTAAGAAAAACATGTCAGCTCGTCTCTAAAGAAAAGCGATGCTTTTATAAATTACACACGTACATACCCAAAGAAACTAACGCCTTAGTTTAAGTATTGAAACATAATTAATAATCGATATGTACAAGTAATCAAGCCCGATATGATATTCAAGGTTCAGCAGCAAAAAAAAAAACAAAAAAAAAATTTTTTTTTTAAGTTTTCATTAAAGGGGTTAGTGTGTGCGTGTGTGCATATAAGTGCTTTTCTGTTCATCATAATGCACCAGTTTACACACGCCAATCGTTTCCATATCAATGATTTAGCGGTTCGCCATAGCTTCAGCGCGTTAAATCAAAATTTATAAAATCTGCAGCAAATCATCATTTCACTGCACTTGCATTCAGTACGCGTTTCTACACAAACTCATATCTCTCTCGCTCTGCCCCAGAAAAAAGAAAGAAAAAAAAAAAAAGGAAAACATAATAAATAATAAAAAAAAAAAATTAACATCTGTTCGGTTCAGGATCAGCGTTAAAGTAAAAGTGAAAACGTGACCGTCTCTCTCTATGTAACTGCTGTTAGGGATTTAACAAATTTGAAAGGATATCTCCCAGCAATGGAAGTGAAATTGAAACATATACTCGTTGTTGTTGTTGGTTTTGTATTGAATAATTCTAAAATCACCGCCAACCTGAAGCGAACACATCGAACATTCTCAACAATTGTTACAGCACCAACCACCACATCAGCACCAAACCCATCAACATCATTACTTAATGATTTATCTACCCAATCGCGCAGTACAGCTTGGCTAAGTCCTGAATTGCAAATGTTACGTAAATTGTACGATGATTGTGTTGTCAAAGGTGATTTTATGGATTGTCTCAAATTGAAAGCATTAAACGGTCTAACGCGAGCGATTAATCAGGACACGGTCAAACTATTTGATGGTGTCATGTTGGAGAAACAAAATCACACTGAAACGCAAAGCATTATTGGTATACTGGGCGATGAGCGATCCTTTAATAATTTGCCCGCATTAGATCGCAATTTATTGTCAAAAGTTGACAAACTGGTGCGCACTCATACGCTTAAGATGGATATGGTAACGGGTCGTGGTAAAGGTGGGGGTGGTGGTGGAGGCGGAGGCGGAGGTGATAAAAAAGACAAAAAGAAAGGCGACAACGGTATAAAATATGTTATAGCCGCCATGTTAACAGCTATGGGTATAGCTGGGCCGATAGGCTTAAAAGCATTGGCTGCCATTGCTGTTAAAGCGCTGGTAGTTAGTAAGGTGGCTCTGACCATAGCCACCATAATAGCTTTGAAAAAACTCTTCTCTCAGGATCATCAAGAAGAGACCAGTGTTCAAGTTCATGCCGGCGATCATAATAGGTGAGCAGGGTGTATACCATTTACAATCCTTTAGAAAAAAAAAATGTAAATCATTTTTTTTAAATAATTTTCTTTCTCTTTCTTTTACTTATACACACTCTTCGGCAGACGTAACACTTATGTTATACGATCGATACCACAAAAGGCTGGCGGAGCGGCTGTTGGTTACGTTGATGCTCAACAAACGGATCCTTATCGTTATTACTATGAATATCATTAATATTAAAATAAACTAATAATCACACAAACATATACAAATATAATTATATTACACATATTATATATATTATGAGAATATTCAAGCTTCCCGGTATTTATAAAAAATTGTAAATTAGGTATAAATCGTTCATACAGCTAATACACCAAAAAAGAAAAATTCAGTTTCAATTTAAAAAAAAATTAAACTTTTTTGGCTGCTTTTTTTAAATTTAACCCAGATGAGGCACATATAGAATTGGGAATAGCGAGAGAAACCTCTTATCACAAATATTTACGCTTCTTTTATTATTATCGTTATTTTTTTTTTTTTTTATAAAAATAAATTAGTGTTAATTCATTTGAAATGTGCTTTTTATTTATACAGGTTTTTAATTATAGCCTGAACTGAAGGGCTTTATTACTTGAACGCAGATTCCTGTTTTGTAAATTCTTTCTGTAATTATATCCGGAAACACCGATTTTGTGTCTTTATTGTGTGGCTCTGGTGATTGATTGCGGCACAACAACATTTATAGATATCTTGACAAGTGACCTCTAATGTTGAATAGAAATAACCTTTTTTTTTTCGTTGCATTTCTTTTGTCTACAGAGATGCATTTACATTCTATTACAGTTAACCATTTTTTCTATCAATTTTTTCTTTGCTTTTGCCATTTTTTTTTTTTTTTTTGAAAAATTTGCAATAATTCTAATAGTAATAAAATAAAATGTTTATATTTTAAAATCAATGAAGGCTGGACCGTTTACCATGCCGCAAGTCATATGCATATATAGGGATGCTTGAAAGGATCCAATCGAACACAAATAATTCATATATAAAAAGCTTAATAAAAAAAAAAGTTTATCAGGGTACGGTTATTTCTTCTCTCTCTTTCTGGTAGAAATTTATGATTTTCTCACATCTTGTTTTTTTGCAGTTCATCCTAGGTAACAATTTAAATTAAATAATTATATAAATGCATCCACAGGTTTATTATTTATTTTCTTCTTCTTACTACATTCTCAAAGCCGTCTGGAATAAATTACAACACAGAACATCATTATCAACCCAAACACAATTCGGTGATTGAATAAATTATTTAATAAATCGATATATATACAACAAATAACAATAAAAACTAAATAAATAAACGCAATGTTATATATCGGTTAATAAAGGTTAATTTTAAAAGCACAGGTGGTATCTCGTTTCTATTGAAATATTTCATCATTTTCTAACGTTTTCCATTACCACCACATCTACTGAACCTTTTTGCTAGCAGCATTTGAATTTGTCGATTGTTTTTGTTTAATAGGATGTTCAATGCATTGCTTGTACACGTTGTTAAGGGCAAAAGCTGCTCGTACATTATCCGCCGAAAAGAAGAATTTCTGTAATTTACCCTTTGAATCGATCATGGGTCGTCGTTCCATTTCTTTACCATTCTGAAACAAAATGACGGTTGGTAGTTGACGCGAGAAGCTGCTGTCCAGTATGCGATATTTTTGTGCTATATCCGGAAAGCGGCCAATATCAATTTTGCCAAATTTTAAATTCTCTAAAGCGTAATCAGCAGACAATTCAGCAAAAATTGGAGCAAAATTTACACACGTTGGATTCCATACCGTATAAAAGCACATTAACCAGGTAATGCGTTTATCGCGTGTCAGTTCATCTTCGAATGTTTGCGCTGTACGAAAGTATGTAATATGCTCGGGACCTTTATACGTAGGCTCCGGCAATAACATAGCAACCAGTATACAAATTAACAAAAAACTAAGGCCGTAACGAAAATCAGTGTAGGCCCATAATATGGCATTCGCCACTTTGGTGTACAGAAACGATGACGACAAATAATTTAGCATAGTAACACTACCCGTTTTCCGAGAACGTATCATAATCACTATTAATAGAAAGAATAGAATTTCCGTTTCTCTGCTATCCAACTCACACATTTCGTCAACGCTATATTGAAAAACACGTCTACAAATAGGCAGCGTTTTCTTTGCTGCCAAATATGACAATGCCATCAAAATATTAATCCAGTAATATGGCTTAGCAAGTAAATATAATTGTTTTTTCAATGCTGTCATGGTGAAGTTGTTCAAAATCACAAATCGTTTAATTAATAATTTCCGCTTCAAAGAAAATGCGAGCAATCTGCCCCTGCCCCAGATTAATTCTAAATAAATTTGTGCTTGTTGACTAGCTGGTTGATTGTTGAGCTAATTGCGAAGTAAAATTAATTTTTTATATATCTTTAATTAGAATTCCAACTAATTTTAAAATAGCCACAGACTATTTTTATTAATTTTCTTTAATTTGCTTTTAATTACACTTATTCAAGAGATTCCATAACTAAACAAAAACAAGATTTTTTTCCCTTGCTATATAAAACAGACATGTTACAGAAAATTTCTACAAATTAATTCTCTTCCTGAATGCTTGCTTTGCTTACTTTAAACGCAAAGATTATCAATTTTAAAAGAATTGCAGAAACATGATTAATGAGGTTAAGGCCATTTTTATAAAATTGACAACAAATAAAAAGTTAAAAGAAACATAAGAAAAAAAGAAAAACACATCTGTCATTGGATTAAAAGCCCTCTGGTGTAAAAGAAAGTTTGCTAGTTGGCAATCTTGTTAACTTCGCAATCAAGCAAGTTTATGTGAATTTTTGCGAATTTTAGCAAGTTTGTAAATAAAAACAAGACAATAATCATTAATCTTAAAAATATGAACTTGTAATTTTTCCTAATTTACACTAAACAAAATGTTCATCTTTAAGAAAAAATCGTGGAATAAAACAAAAGTAAAAAACTCAAATAATAAAGGTTGTATTGAAAAAGATGCTGTGACGATTGAACAAAACGATACAAGTTCTCAGTTAATCAATCAAGAAATACCCTATTCTGGTAAATAGTGTTTAATAAACAAGTATTAATAACTGCTAAATCGTTTAATTTATTCTTAGGGATTGCTCATAACTTCAACAGCACCTTTTCAGAGGCCAACGCGAATATCCAAAATTCACATCAACAAGTTGTTATGCAAATATCACATTCAAATGGGGTGCATTTTGGTAATGTTTTGAATATTCACGGTGATGGCAATAGACGAAATTATTTACCAAAAACCACCACTATTGTGGCGATGATGCAAACGGAAGAAGAGCCGGGTCATAGTATGATTAATACAATAGCAACACATTTGGGTGAAGGTTGGAAAATGATTATGCGAGAATTGGGCTTTTCAGATGGTGAAATCTCCCAGGCAATGATCGATCATCATATACACGGGAATTTAAAAGAAGTTAGTTCACAGTTAATAGTCAGCATTTACACATTAAAATTATTATTTTTTGTTTTTATATAATTTTTAGGTAATTTATCAGCTACTTTTAAATTGGGTACGTAATGCTGATGATGAAATCAGAACCATTGGTTTTCTCACCAAACTGCTGTGGCAATGTGGTCATAGGGATTGTGTATATCGCATGAAGGATACCTGGAAAAATGAACGAAAGTCCAGTAGCGATTATTCAGCAACGAATTGAATTTATTGTTATTATTCTTTGTATATTCTTACAGAAAATAACGTGTTACACACTTTGTTGGATTGTTTACTTTTATATACAATACATGGTAAAAAAAAAGAAAATTGAATAAAATAATATAAAATTATATAAAAATTTATAAAAAACAAAACACATGCTACTCTGCTATTAGTTTTGTGCGACCACGTTTAAACATTTTCTTCAGCAGGGTGGTGTTCGGTTTTTTGTCTTCTTTAACAACGAGCGACACATTTACTTTTCTATCTGCATCATTACCCTGACGCTTGTTATTATATTGTTCAGCAGCATGATTATCTATGTTCATCGGATCACCAGCTAATTCTGATTTTGATTTTAACAATTTCTGCCCCAAACAGTTGATGGATTTCGGTTCAGCTACATCAATTACACGATTGTTTGTCGTTGATTTATTAACAACAGCATTAACATCTGCTACACCTACACCCCGAGTTGTCCTTGTAGGAGTCTCATTACTAAAACATAAAACATTTTGTAAACATTTTCCAGCATTTCGTATAATAATCAAATAATCACCTTTGGTTAACTGTTGCATTGGATATAATCGCTGGGGTTGGGCGGATCGAATAAGCTAATTTGGTCCAGAAATCAACGAAATATCCCATGTTGGTGTAGTACATCCGTGTGTACATTCTCAGCGCGCTCGGCACAACAACATCATTCTCATACACTACCGGCACTATTTTGCGCGTCTTGCACTCTGCATAAAGAAAACTGCTTAGGCATTCCCCGTTTAAAATAAACCAGTGATAATATTATGGTCGATCAAACCCGACCATTTAATACCCTTCACCGTAAATTATGCAACAATTAATTCATTTGTAAGCGTGAGACATTAAAGTCTTTTTGTGGCAAAGCTTTATGTGGAAAAAGGTTGTAAAAATGGTCCGATCGGGTTCAAATTTGTTACCGCCAATTATTAAACTAATTAACTATTTTTCACCAAATTTTGTGTAAAAATATTAAGAATTGCCAATATTCGCCATATTAAAACTTTTTTTTTAAGAGTTCATTATATGGGGAGAACTTCTAAAAATGATCCGATTCGGTTCATTTTCAACAGTCAATACATGTCTTTGTATAAAATTTGAAGGAAATATTTTAAAAAAATGCAACCTGTCGCTTAAGTATAAGTTTACATGGACAGACGGACATGGTTAAATTAATGAATTGATCTGTATTATTGAAGATGGGTGTGGCATTTAACTTTTAACACTTAGTGACAAGTGGTGCAGGGGGTGTTGTTTCTTACCTATTTGGTGTGCATGCGTGAATTGCACTAAAAATTCATTTTCTGGACTCTTGAGAAAGTTTTTTGTTAAAATCACAATTAAATGTTGGCAGCGTTCTTCAATCAATTGCGTTAAGGCCACATGCGTGATCACACCAGTTAATAAGTCACGTTCCTTAAGGAAAACCTATTTGGTGAAACAAGAATTGAAATGTTTTTAATTAAGACTGAATTAAATTGTATACCTCCCCCTCCACCGTTACAATTAATTTTGATAAATTCTAAACTTGGTGTAGCTTTATTACAAAGCTGGAGAGTATAACATTTTTTTCCTTTTTTTATACTATAAACAACCGTTAGGTACCTTTAAATTCTTTTCTTCCAACTTTTGTAACATTTCCTCCGCATAAATACGGTCTACGTCAGCATGCAACACAAATGCATCATACTGCTGTGGCGGCAAACCGCGTTGTGCACAGAGAACATCGTCTTTAGTCAAAATATTTGTATCACTGCCCGATCCAAAGTTTTCATTATAATCATTATTTTTAAGTTGGCAGTTGTTGACGTTGTTATCCTTTTGTTGTTTCAATTTATTTTCATATTCTGCTGCGTCCGTTACTAAAACAAATGTCACATAATCAGTTACAGCGGACATTATATGCAGGTAGCACCAGTTTACTTACATATGTTCTCATAAATGTCATCCCAAACATCGAAACGATCTATTTCACCGAGGAATGCCTCCAGATAAGCAATTGTAGCAGTTGTTGGATTATTTCGACACCAACAATGTAAAACCAGTTTTGTTGGATCGTCAGCACTGGGAGTATTTTCCTCAACGTAACCATCTTGCTGCGCCAATATCGCTAAACCACGCCAGTCACGCTGATAGCCCTTCTCCGCTCGATATATGGTGCTTCTTTTTTTGTTCAACATCAGCGATAATTTATGCCTTGTCGATTGACTGAGGGCAGTTAAGGGTGTTTGCTGGAAGTTGCACTCCACCGACATGTTGCTTCAGCTAAACACTGATACGTTAAACAGTTTATAGCAAACTAAAGATAAAAAGCTTATAATAATAAATTAGTGTTGGAGGGCTAAAACAGATAGTTTGTATGGCTGCCTTCATTCCTTTCAATAACTATTAAATTAAGCTCTAGCATGCTTAAACATCTCCGGTTTTATCGAAAACAAAATTACCAATTTATGTTGGAAAATGGCGTTTTCATATCAATTTATTACATTTTAATTTATATCATATAATTTATTTGTTTTGCAGCATAGCATTAACAACTACCAAGTGCTATTGTTCTAAAAAAACATCCGAAATATCATACCATTCCTATTTCTTCGAATCCCATTTTTCGTTAAATTGTACTAAACATTCGTCAAAATAATTGTTCGTTTCGTCAACCGGTTGCTCACTTATCGAGCGCTTCTTAACGAGAACTTACATGTTAAGTTTCCTTTGTACAAATTTTAATTCATCAGTTTATTTCTAAATTATCGTATATAGCGGAAGAATTTAATAAAATATTTGGAAATTTTATAAGCTATGTCTTCTTCCGTACATTGTCAGTTATGGATGGGAAGCGTACGTTTTTTTTTTTTCTGAATAAAAAAAAAAAATTTTTAAAATAAAAATATGAAGAATTCTTTCTTTTTTTCTAAATCATGTACATTAAGGAATTTTTTTTTCTTTTTGTTCAGCTGGAGCCGTACATGACGGAGAATTTTATTATTGCGGCCTTCCGGAAAATGGGTGAAGATCCCACCACCGTCCGTTTAATGCGTAACAAATATACGGGAGAACCAGCTGGGTATTGTTTTGTTAATTTCGCTACAGATGAGCAATCTATGGATGCCATGCATAAATTAAATGGGAAACCTATACCGGGTACAAATCCCATCGTACGTTTTCGCTTGAATAGCGCCAGCAACTCATATAAATTGCCGGGTAATGAACGTGAATTCAGTGTTTGGGTAGGGGATCTTAGTTCCGATGTGGACGACTATCAGCTATATAAGGTGTTCTCATCTAAATACACATCCATTAAAACGGCCAAAGTTATATTGGACAGTTCGGGCTTTTCGAAGGGTTATGGTTTTGTACGCTTCGGTATTGAAGATGAACAAAAAGCAGCTTTGTACGACATGAATGGTTATATTGGATTGGGCGCCAAACCCATTAAAATCTGTAATGCTGTACCAAAGCCTAAAAATGAATTGGGCGTGGCATTGGGGACGACCAGCAATTATGGTTATGGGGGGAGTAACGTAACTAACTCGGCACCGGCACCGACCCCCACTACCGATTATTCGCAATACTATGATCCAACGGCCACCTATTGGCAGGGCTATAATGCCTGGCAGGGCTACTACGATCAGACCAATGCCGCTGGGGCAACCGATGCCACCAGCGCTTATTACCAGCAGACCATTGCCCAATCTCATTCGAATCCCCAAACTTTGGCACAGCAGGCTGAAGCTTGGACTGCCCAGCGTACTGCCCAATATGAGCAACAGAATGCCGCCGGTAGTGTAAATGAAAATGGCGACCACAACGGACAAGATGATTTTGGCTTAGTTGAACATCGATATGAGTTAGATGTGGATAAATTAAATCGTGATGCTATGGATTATGATCGTAATTTGTATGATGCGTTAGAGAGTTCCAAATGGTTACCGTTAGAGCAGTTGGAAACATTTTAATAATTTTAAATTCGTTTACCGTTAGTCTTTATATACACTTTTAGGGATTTAGTGCGTTCGTTTAATAAATGCGTTTATTTTTTGGGCAGATTTTTGGCAGAGGTTGAATTCATTACTTGAAAACATTAGCATTTTTATTTCATTTTTTTTCAAAATTACAAATTTCTGAAAATTTGTTACAATATTTTCAGTGCAAGAGCAGTTAAAATTGAAAAAATCCGAAGTATTTTTGGAAAATTCCCCACTGGATACTAGATGATAAAAAATTTCAATTTCTCAAGCAAGTATTTTTTGAAAATTCCCCACTGGATACTAGATCACAAAAAATTTCAATTTTTCAAGCAAGTATTTTTTTGAAAATTCCCCACTGGATACTAGATGATAAAAAATTTCAATTTTTCAAGCAAGAATTTTTTGAAAATTCATCACTGGATACTAGATCACAAAAAATTTCAATTTTTCAAGCAAGTATTTTTTGAAAATTCATCACTGGATACTAGATCACAAAAAATTTCAATTTTTCAAGCAAGTATTTTTTTGAAAATTCCCCACTGGATACTAGATCACAAAAAATTTCAATTTTTCAAGCAAGTATTTTTTTGAAAATTCCCCACTGGATACTAGATGATAAAAAATTTCAATTTTTCAAGCAAGTATTTTTTGAAAATTCCCCACTGGATACTAGATCACAAAAATTTCAATTTTTCATGCAAGTATTTTTTTGAAATTTCCCCACTGAATACTAGATCACAAAAAATTTCAATTTTTCAAGCAAGTATTTTTTGAAAATTCATCACTGGATACTAGATCACAAAAATTTCAATTTTTCATGCAAGTATTTTTTTGAAAATTCCCCACTGGATACTAGATCACAAAAAATTTAAATTTTTCAAGCAAGTATTTTTTTAAAATTCATCACTGGATACTAGATCACAAAAAATTTCAATTTTTCAAGCAAGTATTTTTTGAAAATTCATCACTGGATACTAGATCACAAAAAATTTCAATTTTTCAAGCAAGTATTTTTTGAAAATTCCCCACTGGATACTAGATCACAAAAATTTCAATTTTTCATGCAAGTATTTTTTTGAAAATTCCTCACTGGATACTAGATTATAAAAAATTTCAATTTTTTAAGACAAGTATTTTATAAAATCCATTTTGAGTACAAAACTGATTTTTCGATTATTAATAATATATTGCAATGGTTTGTAATGGTTTTAGGCACCCAGCATTATGCGTACAGCTTGCACATAACCGTTGCGATAGTAGATGGGCTCATCATCTCTACCCAAATGCCATTGGCGGAAGGGCAAAAGATCGCGAAATGGATTTTTATTTTTTTCCGTTTGGAATATACGTTTCATGGTATATATGCGTCGTGATCCTTCGGACCGGATGACCTCCAATAAAGCCGCATAATCAAAGTCCGCCTCCATGCATGTGTAGGAAGTGAATACAATGGGTACACCGCAAAACTTGGTGAATTCCGATAATGATGTAAGCCATGTAGACATTACATCAGGGCTTAACGACAAGTTTGGTTGTTTACAACATGGCTTATTGCAGGGTCCATTGGGGTTTCTAAGGACCGTTTTACACCCGCCACCCACCATGTCCGGTACATTGCTATTGGGAGTGAGTTGATAGTGTGCGGAGAAGCCACAATTAAAGGCAACAATCATCGACGGATCACTACTTCTTTCCCGCATAAATTCATCAAAATATCCATCAAAAATTTTAATTGTTACTCTACGCTCTTTCCCCTATAAACGAGAGATTAGAAAAACGACAACTATTTGTGATGTGTTTACCTTGAATTCAAACGCCATCTCCAAATCATTGGGGGGCAGTGCATCGGGCCCAATTAACTGTAACTCTAATGCCGTTATGTAAGGAAATTGTAAGAAGAAAAATTCGGTATGAATTTTCTGGAAATTGAAAACACCTTCTGCCCTGGCACCCAATACATATATGCGGAATATTTTACCCGACGTCGGTACATTCAGGAAACTCAAGCTATAGCAAATGGTGGCAATGTAACTGAATGATCCAGCAAAGTTAAATAAATCAAAATTGAGTTTCGATAAGGGCGGCTTTACTGGGAGCTCGGTCAGTAGCACTGCTTCCAAGGCTGTCTTCAAATCCGTTTTATGTAAATTCACCTTATTACCAAAACACATGGTGGACCAATCAAACTCGTCAATGTGAGCTTTATAGTCGCAATAATACAATTGCAACGATGGACAAATTTTCTTATGTTCCTGTTTATGTTCTTTCATGTGTTCTTCCGAACAATAAGCTTGACCTTGGCACTCGTCACAAATATGCGTTAAATTATTCAATTCAAAACATACACCACACATGGCCGGATAACTGGTCAATTCTTCTTCAATCCTTTGTAATTTTCTATTCAATTCAACCCGTAATAAACTTTTCAATTGAATACGTTTATATTCAACTTCCACGTGTGATGATGGAGCATTTTTATTGCCCACAAGGAACGGATGCTCTACACCATAATCATTTTTAATTTGGCGTATAGCTTTACAAAAGTCCTGGTGAACGACCTCGTCCTTCTCTAAATGCTCCTGACCACAGTACCTTATCAAATTGCAATATTTGCAGATTATTAGATTTTTATAAGGAACTTTTTGTTCAATAATACTGTGATCTTTAGCATATTTTGTATGCGATACACATATAATACATTTGTAAGCTGTGTACACGTTGACGGACATGATTTTATTAAAAGAAATTTATGAAACTTTTATTCAATTTGGTTGGCTTGGGAAATTTTTCTTCCCAATAAAAATTTGCTCGTTTCTAATAGATGAGTATAAATAACCGTTACTTATTAACAAACAGAATATCGAAAGTTCCTAGAAATTCAGTGTTGCATTTTTTCAACTATGTGAACAGTTTCAGGTGATTGATATTAATCACCACTTAACCCGTAACGGTCCGGAAGTATTTCAAGTTTACTTCCCACCAGGTCCACCTATTTTTCATACGAAGAGAAGCTGTAAAACATTTTTAAATCAAGTACAGAAAAAGGCCCCAGAAGAACAGTTTTCGCCACCATTTAAGGGATTTTCTTAAGAAACAGTAGTTTGCTATATAGTGATCTCCCCGATCAACACCACCCATATTTTTGGTATAATTCAACACTACTTCAGGCTTCTGGATTGTAATGGGTTCGCCATGTCGTAATATTCTATGGACACACGTAATTTCTTACACATTCCAAGTATTAAGAAGTGTTACAACCCTTTTGCCCTTCCATTAAAGGAGTAAAGTATTATTTTTTCTGCAGGCTACTATGTTTGCTTTTGAAAATTTAGGCTTCTTTATTATAGGCGGTACACCTTTTCTATTTGTGGTTAATGTACCAGTTAAGTGGCACTCCATTTTCAGTAATTCATTTGCCAAAGGTATACTGGTATAATAGCGGTCTGTATACATATGGTATCCTTTTGCACAGCCAACGTTATCAACAAATTTCTTAAATAAATACAAAGGAATTCGAGTTGTTACGGGGAGAGAATGGTAATAAAAATAATAAAATAGTTATTGCCTCCATATACGCGACATTGGACCCAGTAAGTAAAAGTAAAAAATGCCGCCTATATGGCGGCATTGGTCCGTTAAGGGTTAAGGTACTTTTTATAACATGTTCTCTAAAATGAAAAATTGTATTAACATGATCTTACTAAAAGAAATTTTTAAAAGTTTTATCAAATCTTTTCAGCTCATTCGCTTTTATATACCAGTTATTACAACTTTACCCGCTTAATTAGAGATGGTAAAAAACTGAACATTTACTATTCAAGAAATTCAGGGTTGCATTCTTTCCAACTATAATACTTTAATTGGTTCCGAGTATTCACTACAATTTAAAAATAAAATAGTCAAAATTTATAACGGAAAATATTCATAACCTTTAGGATTGTGAAATCCTTCATTTCAACAAACGTTTACATTAATAGTAAAAGGAAAAGGGATTATATTTTAAATAAATACTTCTCCGGTTACTAAATGAACTTCAATAAATTTCATCAGTTTTTACTATTATTTTTATATATTTTTATTCCAAATGTTCAATCTAGTGAATATAGTCTATATAAATCGAAGTCTAGAGATTTCTTTTTCTTTGTTCTGCAGATGTATAGAATTTTCGCAATTAGAAAAAGCACTTTTCTAATAATGATATTTTGTGGTGGTAGTCAAAGGAAACGAAAAAAATAAAAATAAAAAATAGAATTTGTGATTTTTTTTTATATGTATGAATTAGGTCGTGATTGGAGCCGTTTATGAGATTTTGTATGCATCAAATTATTGTGAGGTAAGGGGTTCAACTCGTTTGATGATCATTTGGCCTTTTTCGATTCTTTCTTTTTAGCCGACTTCTCGCTATCTTTGTTCTCCTTTTTTTCAGTCTTTTCCTCCGGATGATCTTCATAACTGAATGAGTGAGAAAAACGGTAGAACGGTGTAAAAATTAAATTATTTAGTCTTCGAAAACAAAATTAACGGTAAACTTACGCAAACAAGGTTTTTAATTCGCCGCGAATTAAAGCAACCAAAAGGGGTGTGCCCATGCAAGCCGGCACCAAATACAATAGCGCGGGTTGAGCATGCTTGAAAATATGCATAACGAAAATCGTAGCCATTAAGCCCAAAAAGTAAGCAACCAAAGTTGAATAGAAATAAATGCGGCCCTTGCGTTTGGTGCTGTGATCGAAACGCAGCAGTAGAGCAATGAATATGCCCGGTATGACAATGTCGCCCAAGCCCAACATAGCAAAATTGGAAGCGTTCAGTCCATTGGTAAGCAAATCCTGTGGGAACACCAACTTGATGGGTGCCTCGAAACTTTTCGCCACCGTCACCATAACATTAGTGCCAAACACCCAAAAGATGTCATAAAAGAACAGCCCACTCAACAGTATACAACCGGTCACAATATTATTCAAGTGCAGCATTTCCACGCCATTAACAGCAAACGCCAAACCGAACATATTGTTGGCGATCCAGTGTTTCTTCATTAAGTACCAAACGCCAATTACCATAGAGATGACCAAACAAACAATGTCATGGGTGGAGAATTTATAATTGATGAGATCCTCTTTATTTTTACCCTCGCCCCGGGTGAAGTGTATGTGGAATGGAATTTTCGGTACAGCAGCAGGCATTAAAGAGTTCACTACAGGACTTAGCAAATGAGCTAATGAGATGACGCCCAGAAAAAAAAAATAGCCGGTCAGCAGGAGGTTGATATGATTCTTGGAGAAGATCTTAAAAAACATGTACAAGCCGAATAGTGCCACTGAAGCAATTATGGGGAAGAACATGGCATCCTGCTTGCTCATCGTTTCAGCCTTCTCACCGCTCACCTAAACACACATGTAACAAGAAAATTATTACACTTAAAGTTCTCTAAGTTGGGCTGGTGCGCTCATGTTTGTGTAAATATTTGCATCCCGGCCACCGCAATAAAATAAAAACAATTTCATTTGCCTTAAAGTTTTCTTTGTAAATTTCTGGCCTCATTTTTGGCACAAACCGGTGGTAAAGCAATTTGATAAGTGTTCCTAATTTTAAGTTAAATTTTTATTGTCCTGTGGGTGTGGCTTTCAGCCAATTTTTTTGCCCCCAACTTAAATACCGTTCTGAGTAGCCAGACATGTCTACACAAAAGCTTAGACCATGAGAGTGTCAACGGACATGTTCAGATCGATTCAGATGTTTATGCTGATACAGAATAAGCCCTACTCACAGAATAACCCCCCCACCCACTACTAAGTTGGGAGTTTATGAAATTTTACATAATTTTTATAACAAGTTTACAACTTCATTGTGAACCAACCTTTTTTGCTTTGTGCAATTTGACCGACCGTATAGAACCAAATACAATTGGAAGCATTGCCATAACCACAAGGCTGCCATACGCTACCGCTATACCTTCAGGTGTTGAAGGGATTTTTTCATTCGTTATATTATCACTGGTCACATTCTCAACCGCGTCAACAATTTTTTCCACTGTGTCTGCAACATTTTCCATAATTTCTTCAGACATTTCTTAAAATTTTTCCACCCTTTCTTTTTTTTTTAAACACTCCCTTCTCGAACTTGATGTGCAAAATTTTGTGATTAAAGAATATCGTTAAAAAAGAGTTGACACGCACTCAAAATCAATTGCACATTTATACCAGTTTAACTTAATGTTTTTTTTCGTTTTTTTTTTTTTGTGCGAATTGTTTTGTGTAAAATTTAGACCAGTTGCTTACCATAAATGACGTGTATTAATGTGACATCTCTAATTATAAGAACAGAGTTGCAATTTGCCACCTGCAGCCAACTTCACACTAAATATAAATAATTATAAAAATAATTATTCACTGTTATAGAGTCGAGAAGTCTTGTTGGTTATTATTGTAATAATAATTCAGATTTATATAAATAGAGAATTTATAAAATGGAGACTCTATTGGGTATTAAGGGTCCTGATTTTGTATTGTTAGCTGCCGATACCACAATGGCTAGATCTATAGTCGTCATGAAAGAAGGTAAATTGCCGTATAATGCTAAGTCATGCTGTGACATTAGAAACATTTTGAATGAATTTTCAATGAAGTTTAAATGGAATGTGTGTTTTTTTTTAATTAGATGAACAGAAAATAAATCGGATATCTGATTGTATTTTGATGGCTAGCATTGGCCAGCAGGGAGATAGGGTACAATTTATGGAGTATATCAGTAAGAATCTGGCCCTATACAAAATGAGAAATGGCTATAATTTAAGTCCAAAATGTGTTGCTCACTTTACGCGCAATAACTTGGCCTCATTCTTAAGGAGTCGTTCCCGATATGACGTCAATTTACTTCTGGCCGGGTAAAAAAAAATAAAAAAACCAAATATTTCTTCCTAATGGGTTTCCTTTCCTTTCCGTAGTTATGACGGTAAGGACGGCCCTGAACTGCACTATATAGATTACTTGGGTAATGCCCAGTCTGTTTCCTATGCTACCCATGGTTATGGTGGCATGTTCTGCAACAGTATATTCGACCGTTATTATCGCGATAATTTAACCCAGGAGCAGGCCAACGATATTTTAAAGAAATGCGTAATCGAGATACAGAAACGTCTTGTTATCAATTTGCCAAATTTCAATGTTGCTGCAGTTGACAAGGATGGTGTGCACGATCTGCCACAAATTACTTCAAAAACCTTATTAGAGTACAAACCTTTGTTGTAAATATTTCCAATTAAAGCACTGAAACAAATAAAACTCATTTCTTGTGCCCGGAAATGGTTTGAAACTATTTTTTAGGGTTTTTTAAAAATTTTTTTATTCATTTCGTTCATTCAAAGACACTATTGTCAATGTCCTTTGGCCAATCTAAATCAATAGCCATTACATCGAGTGCTAGTATATCTATGGGCTGCCCTATTATAGAAGCTATGGATGGTTTGGTCCGTCCAAATTCACCATGTACCAACTCCTTTATGTAAGTGCCAGCTTGGCTAACAATGTCCAATATTAAAACCTGTTGATTCTCTTTTTGCACCTGAGCTTTTAAGCTGTATATCATGCGCGGCCTTGTATGTAACGGCCTTCGATGCAACACTCTGATCGGAGTTTTTTGTTGTATTTGAAAACCTTCCGGCAAATTGAGTTTTTGCAAAATTTCCATAGTAGCCGGCTCCGCTAGAGTGCACAGAGCTCTGTAGAATTTACGTTTTTGCTCTTCGCCAGATTTTATATTCACCAACTCCTCTCGTTTCACCATTTGTATATTACTTACGGAAATTTTCCGAGACTTCTGTATGTCACATTCCAGGTTGTAAGCTGTATGGCATGGTAGAGCTGTTTTCAAAGCGTTGGGTATTTCTAGGACAAATGGTCGCCCTTTTCCCAGGCAACGTACATCCACATCTTCTCGTCCGCTAGACATAAAAATTGCTTTATTCTCTTCATTACTGAAACGAAAAAAATCAAAAAAAGCCACAAAAAAATCTTCGTTTTAGTTTTTTTTTTTTGTTTCTTTTTTGCTAAGTCATGTCTTATGTGTCCAGCAAATATTCAATATTTTTTTAAAAGTTCATTTCTTCACCATTTCCTAACACGTGTTTCTAACGCGATTGCTTATTCAAATTAATTCCGTTACTTCACATTAAACTATTTATCAAGCTCTTGCTTGATTCAACTTTATCCCGTCAGACTCTATTAAACTGTTATTCGAGCGTTTGCTTATTCAACCTTGTACCGTTAGATTATATAAAACGAGTAAGCGCAGTTCTGTCATAGGCCCTAGGTCTAGTCCACAAGTCAAACGCGCACTGAATCAGTTTTAATGGTGTAAAATTATTTACCAAAAATAAGGAACAATCACCCGGCTTATAATTTCTTCGATACTATCTTCCATAACTCGCTGACCATTTAAAATCCACGGAGTGTGTGATAGTTGACGCGTTATTTTACAATAACGTCCCGCTATATAAACTGTGGGACCGGTCAATCCTATAGATTCTAAATATAGGCTTCCTTTAATTTCCGCCGGTGGCACTGAGAAATATTGTTTAAATACATCAACATTAATATGTTTGGGTGTGTACTGTTTCTCAATAATTCCACGGGAGATGAGCTGTCGCTTGGTATTGGAGCGTCGCGGAAAGGCGTGTTCATGTAATTGTTGCAACTTTAAAAGTTCCTCCGACTCCTTAGTGTGCGTTAATGTTACATTAATCACTACACCATCTGTATCGTAATGTTTTTGTAATTTGTTGCATATAATCGGATTCAATATTAATTTAATTGTTTCTTTTATGGTGAGATCGGGTGCCCGTTCCTTATCAATGATTGTACTAAACCTCTCCGTCAACGCATACCACATGGACAGTTGTTGTATTTGTAATACAATGGGCACACATAGAGCGATTACAACCTTGCCACAATCATATTTTTCTATATCACTATTCAAAACACCGTCCACCAGTTGCATGTGAAACTGTTTGGAGAATAAACCCAAACAGGTGGGACAAGGAATAATGCGCGACTTTTTTGCAGCATGATCATCACATTTATCATTATCCTCATTAGAATCGTTCCGGACATTTAACTAATTAAGTAAATCATTAAAGGAAAAAACCAAAGAAATTACAAACATTTAAAATACATTTATTGTATAGTACTTGCATGCTCTAAATCTATTTGTATATCCTTATGTTCGTCACTACAACCTCTTAAGTACCGCAATTGGCAAATATTGCATAAACCGCATTCGGTTAAAAAATCTACCAGTTCATTATTTTTCATTTTTATTCAAGATTTCAATGTCTTATTAAAATTTTATTGAAATATTTGCTAAGCAGCAGTAATTATATAGAGATGAGCGTCCAACAACTACGTGAATGAAGGTAAAATTATTTTTATTGCTTTAACAAATTTTTCAAATATTTTGTACATAATGTTTTAAAAGTTTAGGGATTAGATTCTTTGAAAAAAAAAGAAAACTCTTGCAATTTTTGGATTATACAATAAGCTTGGGAAATTGTTACAAGAAAAAAAAATCAGTTTAAAATCAATTTAAAAATTCAGAGAATCATGTGATATTTTGTGAATCGTGTGATAACATTGCATGCGAGAAAAAATAACATTAATCGAAAAAAATAACTAAACGTTATCAATACAATGTGATTGATATTGTCAAAGAAGAAGAAGTATCTTTTAATACTGAGAAATTTCTAAATTTATTAAAAACTATTTCAAGCCAAGTTTTATTAAACATATAAGAAAACATTTACATAAATAGAAATCTTTTTACAAAAGGTAGTTCAAGTTTTACATACATTATCAACAACTCAAAATATATTATTATGTGTATTAAATTAAAATTAAGTAAAATTATCGTTTTCTTGTTACGTCATTAAGGTTATTATTGGTGGTGTTGTGGTCCTTTAAACTATAATGGATATTATAACACCTTTTCTACGCACTCCATTTACCGATTTAACTGGTTGCCTGATCAATTATCAAACTTATGATAAATGTGGTCAAATGGAAATGAACATGATGGAGTGTCTGGAAGCTTATGGGGCGGATCGTGGTCAAAAACTGTGCAAAGATTTAATAGATGACTTTACCGAATGCGCCACCATGCATAAACAACTGCTAAGAGTTGCTGTGAGTCGTTAAAGCTTTCATTCCATTGCATTAAATGTATAATTAATTTATGATGTATTTATAAATGTGTAGGCAATGCGGAAAGAACGTTTCCGCCAAATACGTGCTGGCGAACTGAAAGATGATAAGTTTGCTGCTTCGCCCCGATTCGATGCTTATTAGATAATTGCTGCAAACTCTTTGAATAAAATTGAAAAAAAAAAAATTAAAAAAAATAAAAAATACTGTAAATTATTCAAAGGAATAAGAAAACGTCAGATTTATTAAAAATTATAAATTATAAACATACTGCGTTGCACTCGGTTAATTCATTTGGTGCGCATTGTAGGCAGCTGTCCAGTGTAATAATAAATTAAATTAAAAAAATTCATTTATACGTTAAAAAAAAAAACAAAACAAAAAAATAAGCGCTCGGGGCAACATTCTCACGCCATCCTACTCATTGGTTAGCTTGAAATCTTCGGTGTACCCCGCTGCGTTGCACTCGGTTAATTCATTTGGTGCGCATTGTGGGCAGCGCTTCAGTCCATAATGTTAAAATATATGTTAAAATTAATTAATAATGAAATTCATTTATAATACAATGTTTGTAAAAAACAAAAAACAAATAATAAGACTTGAGCCGACATTCTTAAGCCATCCTTCTCATTGCTTATCTTGAAATGTTCAAGCTAGCAGCACATCATAAGAATCACTCAGTGTTAAATCCATTGTGGCAGATGTGGGCGATTCTCTGCAGATAATGATACTTGAAGTGATAGCTGCTGCATGGCACTCTCTTAAGTCATTTGGTGCGTATTGTAGGCAGCTGTCCAGTCCACAATGTTCAATTAAATTAAATGGAAATTCATTTATGATACAAAGCTTGTATAAAAAAGAATCAAATAATGAGATTGGGGCGACTTCTTTACGCCATCGTCATTGATTTACTGGAAATCTTCGGCGTCCGGTACTGCGTTGCACTCGATTAATTCATTCATTTAATTCATTTGTGTGCAGCCGCCCGGTGCACAAATGTTAAAATTAAATAATAAATTAAATTAAACGGAACTTCATTCAAGGAGACAATGTTTGTATAAAAAGATCAAAAAATTAAGCTCGAAGCAACATTTTTCATTCGCTGTGCTTCTCAAGCTTGTGGTCCATCATCATCAGAATCACTCAACGTTAAATCTACAGTGACAGGTACCGTTTCATTATTTGGGGTAATATCTACCGTTTCATCATTTGTGGTAGATGATGGCAACTCACTAAATATAATGATGTTTGAAGTGATGACTTCTTCCATAATCGGGTCCCCGGTTATTACTTCAAAGTCATCCGGTATGACTTCAACTTTGTCTACCGATTTTATGGGTGCTTCGTCCACCAATTGTATCTCGTTACAAAAACTTGGCGTACTCCAAGTGCCATCCTCGTGTAACTGTATTTCGGTATCATCCGGTTTTAAAAGACTCGATTCTAAAACGTCTTGGAAATAACCATCAATGAGCAGATTTTCGAAGGCGGCCCCTTTGTCGCACACGGGACAATTCCAGGTGGGCTTGCGTTCATTCATTTGTAGGTAAAGATTAGCATCGAAACATTGCAAGTGGGAGCATGTGGAGGCGCGACACGGTATCGACATTTTCATTTTACCCAAGGGACAATTTAAGGACACCTTTAGCATGGTGGTGAATATCTCGCTGTCAGCATCTTCGCGCATCTTTTCCTTAATTAAACCGGTGGTATAATCGTTTGCCTTGACACCCTTCGCCTTCAATTTCTGCAACAGCTCAGCCGATGTCAGTTTCTTTACCAAAAACACGGCCATACAGAAGCTACGCGTATAGTCTGGCGCCCATTGCACCGTGACGGTATTGGTTACGGTTGGCGATAGCTTTACGTGTGCGGTTACGTTAATGGGGCGTGGCGGACGCTTCGGTTCCATATTGGGGCGCGTCTGCGGCAATGCACTGGGCAGCTGGCATGCTTTGTTGTTGACACGAACGCTCACACTGGGTGGAAAGCAATCGTCCTGATCGCATGAGGTCTCCACCAAGCTGAAACGCAACTGCACCTGGACGAGGTGCTCGACTTTGGCACTGTTGCGTATGTCGCGATTCATCGCAATCTCGGTGGCCTGCTGAGGTGTTAGCGTAAAATAGAATGGCACCTCTTGGATGCGCTGGGCATTTCGCGGCACCAACGACGATGGTTTGATGAGTGTGCCCAACACATCGTAGAAGGGCAGCTGCTTGAAGCTCACATCTGGATGTATGGGTATTTGTAAGGGTACGGTCTGCACGAAGGTTATATTGTCAAGCGGAACGGCGGCCAATGCGACCGGCAATGCCCCCTGATTCATGACTGGTTCGGGAGCATTGTTAGGCACCAAAATGGGAGCATTAGCAATATCAGCCAGCAATATCACATTCTCGGCATCCGTCTGCAATTGTATCTGGTTATACATACGCTTAGGATCGCTGGGACCGTATGTATTGATTTGTTTGGCAGCGGCGGATTGTGCGTAAACTTCACGAATTTTAGGCGCCACTAAATCGTAATGAGTGCTCAACAGGCTGGTAATGCGTCGTTGGTAGTCGATTTTGCGGCCGGAAAACGATATGTTCAGGTATGAGAGAATTTTCTGCAGCTCAATGACACGTAGGTGGCCGAGCATATCCTCGCATTCTTTAATTAAATTGGGATCCACGTAAGGGGGTGGTTGAGGTGTTGGTGGTGCGGCTGCTGGTGTGATGCCCTTGTCACCATTATTATTATTATCAGCCATTGGTGTTTGTTGTTGTTGTTGTTGTAAATGATTTGTTTGTGTTGCATCAGCGCGTGGACTGGTGGCAAGCAACGCTTTTTCTGCCTTTGTCTGTGAACGAGTCTTACGCATTCCAAATTACACTTGCAATTACAATTAAATGCGTCCGCAACACACAATGAAAACGTAATAAATGGCTGCACGTGTCAAATATTTTTTCTATCTTTCAAAATTTTTCTTTTTAATCATAGTAGGCTTATATCCTTATATACTATATATATATATATATATATATAAACTATGAGAGAACAAGTATTAATGCGCTCTCTTTAGTAGTAAGAGAGACAGCACAACACTATTTTTTCTCTTCACTGGAATATAAACAAGTCTCCCTCGCTTTACGTGGTTGGGAAAAGAAAATTTCCAGAAATTTCCAAAAAATGGTTTCTGGCTGCACTAATAGAAGAATTTTTTGTACATTTTTTTCTTTTCATTTGGATTTATAGAATTTTTTAAATTTCTGATCATCAGAGTAGCGTGTAAATCGAGAATATTTGTACACAAATGCCGTGCATGCCGTGAGAAGGGGAATGAACGGGAAAAAGCACAACAAGCATAACAAAAAATTCTTTAAATATTTTAACGGTTCTAAGCGACCTTTTAATATTCTACACTAATTGGTTTCACAATTGATTCTACAATTAGTTGAGTGGAAGCAGTCAACCTCTGTCCTTACAATACCCGATCCATTCCGAATGTAGCATGAAAGCTAATCAACTGTTCTGCACCAAATTCTATTGACCTAAAAAATTATATAAAATCAGTTTTTTTTTATATAAAGAAGTGGTCCCTAAAAATAGACTGATCAGGTTCATTTGTATTAGTAACCATTCTTAACCCTCCACGCCACAATGTGGTACAACGATATATTATATTTTTTCAGATGTTTGTAATTCCAAAATGGCCCATGCCACACCCACCTTTATTTAAACCGATTTCATAGAAGAATTCTGAAATTGTTTTTTACGTATATTGATAGCCATGTCCATCTGTCTGTCCCTGAATGGGCTTTGCCTGGAAACGTATCACCGGCACAGGTGTTTTCGTCCAAGGAACCGAGGCAACATTATTAGTGCAAGCAATCTTGGAGATCCTTTATAGAAATTATACCAAGATCATAATATTGTTTAGCAAATATAAAAAATGGGCAACCAACCCATGAGTATATAGTGCAGCTCGAAATTGGTAGACCATGTGGTGGAACTTCCCACCAAACACAGTAGCGTTTGGTACCGCGGTTAACTGGAGCCCCAAGAACTAATGTTCTTGCCAGTCTCTGGGATGGCCCCCTTTGACGGAGCATCGCGGGGGTTATGGTACACCTAGAAGTAGATTTAAAAGCCCTTTACCAAGGGGAAAATAATATAGACTATTGTAATATTTTAAAATTGGCGCTCGGAACGCATTAAAAACCCCAAACAAACGTCGAATTAAACGTTAACGGTAGGAGCAGGCGAAAAACAAAAACAAAAAGCTATCTATGTCTTCCTGAAAACAATAATTTATAAAAAATTTGAACCCGATCGGACCATTTTTAGAACATAAGGGATGTCTTTTATGTCTAGTAGTATCACTATTGATAATGGATCTGATAGTACTGCTCCTCAGATAAAGTTTTTCTTTTGATAATTTCATTTTTCTAAAATTCTAATCTTCTTCTTCTACCACTCTTTGTTAAACTTGATAAATTGAAAACTTCATGCACTTTTCAATAGAGCGACCAAACACAAGCTAAACATTGCGAGCACTTCATGCATTCACAATTAAAACGGGGATATTTATACGTTATTAGAAAACCTTAAAACAGAGTTGTCAACGACGAATAAATAAAAATGAGAGGAGCCAAGCAAAACACCTCTAAATGAAATACTAAAATGCTGTGCTACAGCGTCAAAGATACTTCAGTTGAAAAACGACGGCAGCGTAGCGCGTAAAATGGTTAAATGAAAGCGGAAGATATTTTTCAAGAAATTTGAGAAGAGGAATTTCCAAAGAAAAAATCAAATGCATTGAAAACAACCCAGCTAGAGGTAGAGCTAGAGTTAGTGTTAAATATTTTAAATCTGATAAAGTAATGATTTAAGAAAAATGCGTAATATGTGCAAGTAGAGTATTTTTCAACGAAACATAATGTTTGAGGGAAAAATGGAAACTTTTTAATAGAATTTAAAAGAATCAAAGCGAAATGAATTTGATATTGTCTGAACGAATATAGAAATTATTGTGTGTGCGTGTGCGTGTATTTTTCACGACAAGAAGACAAATACAATCAACAACGTATATAATAAACGTGCAGAAAATAAAGAGAAGAGTTTTGAAGTTGAGAACATATACAATAAGAAGCGTCAACGTTAACAGCGCTGCTTACAGTTAACCTGAAGTTATTGTTAAATGCATGCGTATAAGTGTGAGTGTGTGTATTAAAAAAAAAAAAACCAACACACAACAAACGAAATTAAGATATACGATATCACCCGTTGTCGTTTACAATAGTTGTATACTAGTTGTGTCGTGATTAAATTTTAAAACATTACTAAACTAAACGAAAGCAAGAAAAATCACAAAAGCAAAAGATTTAAAGAAAAACAAAAACAAACCTTTTCGATTTCGATTTAATTAAAAAGGGGTAAAAGGATTATATTGCCAGGCACTAAACTAAACGAAAACTAAACATTTACTTTTCATTATTGGCTGAAATGCAGCCAGCAAAGGGAGAAAAATATTAAAGAAAAATAATATACAAATGTATCTATAAAAAATGCCGCAGAACGGCATTACTTATTACTAGAGCCGATACAAAAAAAAAAACAAAAAAATAAATTAACAAAAAATTATCCTTTTATTATTAAGAGTCCTTGTTAGTGTATGTAAAAAATTTCTTTATCTTATATATATATATATATATATAAATGAAAATGTAAGTAAGCGCTGCTTTATTCACTACCAACCAAATTATCATACACGGCAATAATAATCGTATTAATATAAAAAGCAAGAGAAACTATATGTATGAGTATGTGTGTATACTGTATGATGTCCTTTAAGTTTTAAGCCAGCAGCCATCGTCTACTTGCTTCAAACATTCATTAAGTATGAGTGTGTGTGTGTGGGTGTAAGTGTAAAATGTTACCTAAAGAATGGCATAAAGTTATGGTTTCATTTCATTTGGTAAAGTTTTTTTTTTTTTTTTTTTTTTTGTGGTGGGTGATATACAGTCTGGCCGTTAAAAAGCTATGGTTGTGTGTTTTTACAAATCTCTGCAAACAGCAATTTAGTGGATTATTGGATTATTTTTGTTTTTTTTTTCACTTTGCTTACTTTCTATCTCTAAAACAAGTCTAGGTATAGCTGTGAGTGTACGTGTACGTGTGTGTGTTTGTATTTAAATATAACCCTTAATCAGGCCAAAGTGTGAGTGAGGCCAAGGAAAGGTAAAAAGGCCACTCTGTTGTGTTTAATTTATTTATTTACAATTTTTGTTGCTTTTTGTTTTTTTTGTTTTGTTTAATACCTTAAACGACAACAAAGTCATGCCACCACAACCAAAACCAAACCAAACCAAAATGAAAATCCGTTACTTGGCTCGTTGGTTGCCACCATTTAGCTCTTTACCAAACTTTATGCAAATGTTTCATATCATACAATGGTGTGTATATATATGTGTGTATGTTATATATGGATTATAGAGTACTTTTCTTCTTCATCTTCTTCTGCTGGGAGAGCCCACATTAAAAAAAAAACATCCAGCTGGTCTGCTACTGCCACTGATTGACTTTGTTTATTTGTTTTACGGTGAAAACAACAACAACTACAATAAGAAGATCGATAAAAAGGCGAAAGGAAAAGGCGATAAAAAACGGTAAGTAAAAGCAAAAACGTTAATAGAATTAATTGAAGAGATGCATTGCATACTATAGTATGTGTGTGTGTTTCTATGCATGCATGTATGTACATATGAAGAAATGTGTATTTTTGGGCAAAATGAAAAGCCATCAAACAAATTATTTATGTATATTCATATACAAATACAACCATGTTCATATAAAAGATAGAAGAAAAAGCGTTCAAGACCATGCACGCCCCTTAGGTTCCCCTTTTAGTATTGATTGATTCTTTAATTGTCATTATTAAGGGTGCATGTAGGTATATATAAAACTTTGTCAAAATCTTTGCAAAGCCCAAAAGTGGGCGTAAATATATGTTGAATACTCAGCCAATCTAATTATGTCTGTCGGTCCGTTGTATATATTCTATAATAATCACTCTGTTGGTTGGAAAAAAATGCATTATCAATACCAAGCTTTGGCAGAAATGTTGGTTAATATTGAAATTGGGCAAAAATCGTTCAAAGAACACGCCCACAATGCAATAATGAATTTCAAAAAAAAAAAAAAAACAAATGTAAAGGTTTCAGTAGGTAAAGCTTAACCCTTTCATACTCTACACTATCTAACTCCACAAATTCAGCTACAAATAAATCAGTTGTATCACTTAATAAAAAGTCTTGTCCTGAAAAGAGGATCTAAAAATAGTCCAATCAGGATCAAATTAAATAAAAAAAAAAAAAAAAAATTAAGCTAATTAACTACTCTGCACCAAATTTTGTTAAAAAATATTAAGAATTGAAATTTTTTCTCATAAAAAGTTTTTGTTTTGTAACAGATCGTTATATGGGGAGGGGTTGTAAAAATGACCCGATTCTGTTAATTTTGAATAGGGTTCCTTTGTAAGCCAAGACATTTCCTTAAACCAAATTTCATTGAAAAATCTCAATAACTGCGACCTGTATCTAGCAAACAAGTTTATATGGATGGACCGACGGAGAGGATACAAATGAAGAAATTATACCATAGTTTATAAAAGTAAGTGGTATAATGTATTAAATAATCATTTTATTTGTTTTCACATGTTTGAAATAAAATTTTCATTTAATGCAAACGAGATGGAACGAATTATTTGCCTTGTTTTTCTATTGTAACATTAAATACTCAGCTGTCTTCTTATTGCAATTTTTACTATCAATATAATAGTTGGTAGATTTGTTTAGTGAATTATTCCAAATATTATACAACATTAAATGTCCTCTTAGTTGGAAGCTTACCAAATAATCATGCGTGGCAGAGTAGAGTGTCTTGCGGGTTGAAAAGAGAGACAAAGAAGAAAAGGAATCTTTCAAGTATACTCGTATACCATGTGAAGGTTTGCCCTTCAAGTTTTCAAGTTTTGATGTAAGATTACGAAGAAGATCAATAAAGATCAATTATCTTAATGACTGTGAAAATTTGCTGAAGTAATGCAAAAAAAAAAAAAAAGAAAGAAGAAAAAAGAAAATAATTATTGCAGAGTAAGCAACAGAAGCTGGACTGTGACTGACACGCCTCAACCAACAACAACAACAACAACAACAATAACATTTTTAATATATAACAAGAAAAACCCATTAACAATAACAATAATAATAATAACAACAACACTAACGACAAGTTGAAATTTTGATGTAAAGATTACGTTGAAGATCAATGAAGATCAATTATCTTAATGACTGTAAAAATAATTTTGCTCAAGTTATTAATAAAACAAAAACAAACAAAAAAAAAAATGTAGACTTTGACACGCCTCAGCCAACAACAGTAACAACAATAAAACAAACTACAAACTACAAATAAAAATAACAACAACTATTACAAAAAAAAAAAAAAAAAAAAAAAGAGGAAAAAATAATAATAAAAAAAAGCAACAAACAAAAAAGAAAAAGAAAAAGGAAACTAAGAAAAAACCTAACAAACAACAACAAAAAACAATAAAACGGATAAAAAAATACAAACAAACAACAACAACAAAAACAATATTTTTTGCTGGACAAAACACATAAACGAACAACAATGAATAGACAAAAAGAAACATATCAACCAACCAAAAAAAAAAAAGGAACAATAAAACAAACAAACAACAACAAAAACATTAATAATAATGTTAATACAATTACAACAACACATGTATATCTAAGTGGGTACCAGCCATTGTGATTGAAAGTAGTGCAAAACCATTTTTGGAACAAATCGATTGAACAATTAAAGTAATCGCCACTAAAGTACAAAATAATATTTGAAATAATTGAAATAAGTTTTTGGTAAAGTGGACTTGTGCTGTCACTGCCATTCACAACCGCTTTTATAATCCATTACCTCGCTAAGCCCTCTTGTTTGTTTTATGTATGTGTATGTGAACACTTAATTACCATTGATTTGTATTTTTAATATTGATTTATATCAGAGACCGCAAACAATGATTATATCATTGATAGATTCATTTATTTATGATTGACGGCCGCGCGCTTTGTGTATCATAAGTGGTTGAAATTTGCCATCTAACTGTAAATTATATTTTTTCTTTGAAAATTATTTATTGTGTAATACCCTTGATTAGGTGCTCTTTGGCCTTGGTATTGGTATTGATCAATTTTAAACTGATCGTGATCATTTCTTGAGTTCTGCTTCGATTCTGTCTGACCGACAGACGTACGGACACAATTAGCTTTTCATAAATAAATGTTTAAAATATGTTTGTACGTTGGTTAAGAAAATAATATAATTTACTTACATCAACAAAGAAAGAAAAGGAGTAATGTTGTCTGAAGGTCCAACAAAAAGAAAAGTTTTTCTTTCCATCAGAATTGTGTTTATTATTATTTTTCATTATTTTCGTTATTCGTAGTTTTTATTTTAATGTTTAAATCATTATTAATATTCCACCCCTGATTTATTTATACGTCACAGTATCTAAAAGTTAAAGGTAAATGCATAGCGAGCTTGCTTCTTCTTTTAGTATGTTTAATTTTTTTTGCACGTTGCCGACGGCATAATTCGTATTATTTTTAATCTACTTGGAATGTAAATTAACAGCAACAACAACAACAACAACAACAACAACAATACATATTCGAAACTGACCGCACTCTTATCATGTATACAAGTAAAGCATTACATGAGATATTCATAAATAGTGTTGTGTATGTGTGTTTGTGTAATGTATGCATTCTCTGCAATACACATTTTTACATACATGCAGCATGTACTCGTATTAAGAGAAAATTAAAAAAGTAAATAAATAAAAATAAGCAAAATAGTATTTATTAAGTGATGGTTGGTTGGCTGGTTGGCTGGTTGGCTGGTTGGCCGGTGGGTTGCAGAGATTAACATCTTCACTGTCTGTCTATCTGGTTGTTTATCTCTTCTCGTCGCTTCTCGTTATGGTGTATAGCTTGTACGGTAAACTAATTAATATTTATAAACTCACAATAATAATAACAACAATAAAAAAACTTCACTTATTATGCTCGAGCAAAATGATCACGCTTTAATTTCAATGTAAAACAAATTGAAACATAGCGTAAAACAACGTAAAAAATACAATAAAAAAAACCTAATATAGGCTTTGGTCACATATTAAATACCCTCCATAGCTATATACAAATAGGGGGCGTGGCATGGTACATGACCCACTAACTTTAATTGTGTAACAGCTTCCAATTTGAATTTTACACTGAATAAAATTCTTTCTGAATTGTAAGAAGGTTTTGCTATGCGACCACGCCCACTTTTTGGTACATCGTACGAAACGATAATTATTGTAATGCATAACAAATTTCAAATTTTTAAATAAATTTTTATAACAAATAAATAGTTTTTTGGCCCATTGTAGGCGTGGCTTTCGATCAGTTTTGCCCTAATTTAAATTTAAGTACAATAACTAAAAGTATTTGTACAATATTTTAATCTATTATCTCAAAATTTACGATAGTTAAAGCAGCAACAATAGACAGACAGACGGACATGAACATACATAAGTAGATCAACAGAGTTTTTGATGCTTTCAGAGTGTCCGCTGCCTTCTTCTGGGTGTTGCAAATGGAATGACAAACTTTGTATACCCACCCCTATCTTATGTAGACAACAAAAAACGAAGACTCCCAACACAAAAGTCTACAAATTATATGCTAGAATTCAAAATTTATGGACTTTAAGATAAATCTGTGTAGAAATGGGTCTTTTTTTAAACACATTTTAAACATTACAATGTAAGCAGAACATGTCTGCACGTATGTGTGTGTGTGTGTGTAGGTAGATAATGGTCATTTGCTGACTACAAACATGTATGGACAATGATTTATATTAACCGAGAAATGTGAACCAGAAAACCCATTCACAATCAATTTGTATAATAAATGTATGCACACACATACACACACACACATATATATATATGTGTTATAGGCATATTTGTGTGAGTGTAAAATGAATCGGTGGTGGTTAAAAAAATACGCATAATTTAAATCAAAAAATTCAGCTTTTATAATTTATGCCAATTGTGCTGGCGGCCGGGCAATATCGCCCGTCTTATCAATATATGGCAATCAATATTTAAAAGAGCGAATGTGATAACTAACGTTTAACTAAAACCGAAATCGAAACGAATCGTTGGCGCGCACAAAAATATTATGAAAATTGTGTGAAAAGTAGGAAGGCAGCCAAATACATGCGCCATCCAGCAAGACAGCAAGACAGAAAGCGCAAAGAATGGTAAAGGAGAAGGTGTTGAATTTAATTGTTGGCGACAATTGTCCCAAAAAGGATAAAAAATAAAATATTTGAAAAACCTATCATTTTATTTGCCCGAGTATTGTTCAACAAGGAAGAAGTGAAAAAGAAAAAAAAAACACATAAATGAAAGCATTCTGTATAAAAGAATCGAATCGTATTATTATCATAACCGATAATTATGTGTAGTCATTTGTGAAGATGAAGATTTTGCAATATATTCATTTGGCCGGGTGAAGAAATCAAGCACAAATGCTCTCCGATGTTTGCGCAAATTGATAGCAGATAAATTGCTATTATAACTGGTAATCTTAATCGATCAATTATTAAAGAATTTCCTTTTAAGGATGATTTTAAAACTCTTCCCCAATGTATTTCGCCTCTGAGACCAAACAAAGTATAAAAATTCTTGTTTAGCATCAGTATTTGAAAGTTTGTAGTTATGACCGTCCGTAAGTCCATTTGTTATTATTATTTGATATATTTAACTAAAATTTGTACTTTTTATATGCAGATTGCTATTTCAAATGGGAAAAATCGGTCAAGATCCACGCCCACAATCGACAAAAATCTTCTTATTTGCCACAAAAATTGACCTATGAACTTGAAATTTGGTGCACATATTTATAGTTATTTTATCTATCGATGACCTAAAAGTGGACATGGTCCGATAACAGACACGCCAACAACAAAAAAAAAATGTTTATATCTGCCACAAATATTGACCTATGAACTTGAAATTCATCGATATGCCAAAAATGGGGGCATGGTGGGATAACAGATACACACAATACACAGAAAACCATATTAAACGTACAAGTGGACCTGCAAGCTCCTGTGTAATACCTACGCTATTAGGGGACGTAATCATATATCTACCACACCCACCCGTGGTCTACTTGCCACAGACAGAATTCAATTAAAAATAATCAATTTTACCCAGGCTGGATTTCGAACGTACGATCTCTCCCCGCAACGTTTCTACTACATTTCAGGTTAAAATATCAATTAGATCAAGAATAAGTATAGAAATATATACCATATATGTCCCATCATTAAGATGAAGTTTATAAATTACACTTTTCAACTGTTCTCTGGCAAAGTTGAAAAATCAATTCATTCACAATTTTGTGCGGATATTAGTTCAAGATCACGATTATGAAAAATGTGCATGTGTACAGTTAGAGAGTCACATTTGCTTTGGTATTTAGGTTATTTTGCCAGCCATCAATTTTATATTTCTCACGTTTTTCATACCGACCAAAAAAAAAAGAGAAGAAAAAAGAACGGAACGAAGCATCATACTGTGATGGTTATGGTCAACATATGGATTAAATTAAATATAAAAATCTAGTATGCAGAAAAAAATCATAGAATTGAATACATATTCTTGTTGTTGGTAGACTTATTTATTTATTATATTTATTTTTTTATTTTTTTTTTAACAAGTTGTTTAGTTGTTTAGGAAAATGTTCAAAATATGATTGGAAAAAAAAAAAATATTGAATTTTGAAAACCATAAACTTTAGGTTAAACCAAGGTTGTATGAAAATATTATAGTCGGTCAAGCTCGACCCTTAATACCCTACACCATTTAATATCACATTTCCATTCCGCATAATTCATAATAAACTCAGAAAAAAATCCTTATAAAGCCAGAGATTTTAAAAATGATTCGATCGGATCCAAATTTGTTAAAGCCTATTATTAAGCTAACTATTGTTCAACAAATTTTATTAAGAAATATTAAAAATTGCAATTTTTTGCCATATAAAAACTTTCATTTTATCTAAAAACTTAGAGGTTCTAAAAATAAGCCAATTTGAATTAGTTAAATCAATTCAGTAATTAAAGTTATTGGCAGTTGTATGATGTTATAGAAGATTGTTTTTTTTGGCTTACAGTCTTCCTTGCTACCCACAGACTCTCATCTTCTTAAACAACAACAACTGAAATATCACGTATTTATAATTTATTTTTTGTACTTTATTATTAACGTTGAAAATTTATACTAAACTAACTACAATACTCAATATTAACTTATGTTTTTTTTACTGTTTGTGGAATTAAAAAAAAAACAATTTTAATTTTCTGCACAGTACGTACATGTGCGGCATACGTGGCTTATTAATTTTTGGCTTTTACCATTTACAAATTCAATGTGATTAAGTTTTTTATTAAATTTTTTTCTGTTTTTTTTTGTGCTTAAATTATAACACACACACTCAGAGAGACAAAGAGATAGAGAGATGGAAAGGGAGAGGGAGAGATTAGGTTTTCATTTTAACGTCAAAATTTAATTAAATTATTTTTTCCCAATGTTATACCGCATACAGTTTGATTAAATTTTATTTTGAAGTGTTTTATGCAAATATTGGATTTTTAAAATAATTCATATACATGCCCACACACACACACACACAAGCACACCTAGAAATATGAAATTAGTGTTGACAATTTATTGCATTTATTATCATCATTGGCGAGCACATCGCACTTGTTTTTCATAAAGTTTTTTCCTCTTCTTTTTTTTTTTTAAATATTATTTATTGTTGTTGTTTTTTGTTAGTTGGTTGCTTGGTGTATGGATAGCATGCATACAGGTTTTATGTCATGATGTTTTTATACCTTTCATCCATAAGGTGCAAAGATATAATAAGTTTGTTATACTATTAGAACATTGAGAACCGAGAAGAAGTGGTAGATTGGTAGTGTGTGGTTAGAATTATGCTTGCCGTTCCGTCTGAACGTGTATCTGTATAAATAGAGTTGAAATTTTGTGCATGCACTTTTACTTTCCTTACGCAAATCGCTATTTTAAATAAAAAATAGGCACAATCGGTTAGGAGTCACGCCCACAATTTACAAAAATGTACTTATCTGCCACAAAATTGTTCCTATGAAGATGAAATTTGAAATATACATCCATCCATGTGCCAAAAATTGACAAAATCGCTCAAGAGCCATGCCCACAATCCACAAAAATTTATTTAGTTGCTGCAAAAAGTTAGCTATTAAGGTAAAATTTAGTATACAATTATACTTACCATTCAAATACCTAAAATGGGCGCGATCGGTTAACAGACACGCCTACAATTGATAAAAAATCGAACTTAAAGTAAAACTCCATTTGCCAGCTGATACGTAATATGCTATTAGAGGCTGTAATAATGCCACGCCCTCTGTTTGAGTGGGGGTGTGTGCAGGGTATTTAAGATTTAGTTTGAACCAAATTTCGAGTTTTTTGACTATCTTTTTTTTTTTGTAGCATATGTTTAGAACACACAACACAGCCAAATTGTGCCGTGGTTGTCTTTTTCCTATTTGGACCATTATCATACACACACGCACACACGCTGTCCTGCCATGTAGAGTCCATTAAATAAAAACGAAATGAAAAAACAAAAAAAAAAAATAATCATAAAAAAAGTTATATGCAGTGTTTCTTTAATTATTTAATTAAAAAAGTTTATATAAATATATATATATTTTTATTTTGATGGTGAGTAGAAAAGAGCGTGAGTGTCGTTTCATTAAATATTAAATAAATTTGTTTTTAATGAAATTTTTAATTTTCGCCCATAAATTAAATTATAATTTTTGTACCAGTACGTATAGTAAAGCTAAAAGTTTTGATCTTTTTCTATCTCTTTCTCTATTCTCTCGCTCTTGCCCTTATGCTCTTATGCTCTATATCATACATTCACACACCCGCGCACATATTTATTCATTTCTCATTTCTCAGTTAGGGCTGAATTAATGTGCATGTGTGTGTGCGCTTGGGTATGAGTAGCAGTCAGTTTCAATTTCAATTTTAGTTGACCGTATATGATGGGGGTATAGTGCGAGTGGTGTTGTGATATTTGTCTTCAATGTTGTTTTGTTTTTTTCCTTGTGTACACAAGTCGTGAGAGTCAGTGAGTTTGCTGTATATACCATAATAAAAATAAAAAAATTAAATTTAAGAATGTGTATGCCGTTATGTCGGTCAGAGATCTGCTTACATAGAGTTTTGGCTTTGGCCAAAATATGACGTGAATGAGAACAGAAAACAACCGCACACACAGCAACGTATTCAGGTTATACTCATTTCGTTGGTTGGTATGGTTTTTGTTATTATTATTATGTATTATTATTGTTATAACTGTTACTACCGTCTTTTTCCGAAAATAAGACACTGTCTTATTATTTTTTTAAGTCCCAATTCGGGGGTAGACCAAAATCTATGTATTTTTATATTCTTTAACTTAATATAAATTTTACACAGCATACAGAATTTAAAATTTATTCAATTACAATCATTTCATCTTCTTCATAAACATCGCCATAAAGTAAATTCTGAATTATATTTTGATTTTTTAACAAATTTATTTGCTGGTCCAAATACCTCATGTCCTTTTATCTAGGACTTATTTTCGGAGGATGTCTTATTTTCGGAAAAAGACGGTATTATTGTTGTTGTTATTATCATTTCTTATACATATTTGTGTTGTTTATTTATAGCCTTAAGTTTTGTGCCATTTAGCGAGAGTATAAAAATATTCAGCTTTACTTTTATATTTGGTGCATAGTTGTTGTTGTTGTTGTTTTTCATAAAATTAGCCTAATCACGGAGGCGCAAGTGTGTGTGTGTTTGCGTTTTGTTGTATACTCTGCCACAACCATTGGTTCGGCTTTCAGTTACTAAGCCCGCTAGCTTTCTGCAGTGTTGGCGTTTTTCTTTGCTCTACATTCTCTTATGTTACTGTTAACCATTGCTTATGTTATTCTACTTTTGCGTTTGTGCGTGTATGTTTAAGTTTGGATATATATTTTTGATGTATCGTTTAAACTTTTAATTTTCTTTCTACTGCTTCTTGTTCTTCGTCCGCTTCACTTTTTGCCATGCTGCTGTGTCAGAGCTAAATTATTCTTTTTCTTTTTTTTTATATTTACTTATGCTTTCAGTTTACATTTCGTTTTCGCATAGATTTTAAGCTAAAGATTTTAGACACACGTACATACATACAACCTTATCTCAAGGGTTTTTGTCTTGTACAATATTAAATTACGATATATGTCATTTTGTATTCTATTCCGCATTTAAGGTTAATTTTTTTTTCCTTTTTTTTTTGGATCACCAGTATTAACTATCAAGAAAAGTTGGAACGTACTATAGTATGTTCAGAAAGTTGTTTGAGCTATGGAGTTAAAATTTGGTACGCATATCTACAGTTATCCCCTTCATAGATGTTATAAAAATGGGCGTGATAGGATAACAGAAACGCCTAAAACTTAGAAAAAAAAAACACATTCAACGTAAAACTAGACAATGTTTGTCTATCTGTTACGCCTACCGTTGTAGATGTGTAGACTATTTAAGATTTGGCCTAAGCCAAATTTAGTTTTCTTACATGTTCTAAATAATTTTGAAATTGCCCGCGTAACTGTATCGTTAAGAAGTGTGCGCCGATATTAACCTTTTCAGAAGCACTCTCTCATTCTTGTGCTTTTTTTTCCTTTCGGTATTTATATTATATTTTTCTTTACTTGTTAAAAACCATTTTAAATTTTAAGTTCCAATTAGTGTTTAGAAAAAGACGAAAAGGGAGAGAACTCAAAAGAGATTGCCCTAGTAAAGTAAACTATTTGTGTAAGTGTTTGTGTAATTGTTTATCTTGTGGTTGCTCTCTAATACTTTTGAAATTTACTTTTACTTAATGTTCTCGTTGATTATTTACTTTTGCCTTTTTGTTGTTGCCAATGCCAACTTACTCCCGCTCCTCCCTCGCTCTTCACTCTTTTCGATTGCCTGATCTCTTGTGGTTCATTTTCATTTTCATTTTCATTTCCACTTTATTTAAACGGGTGATTCTTGGCCAGAAAAAAAAAGTGTCAATATTTGAATATCTTTAACATAATCAAACGCTCGCACACACACACACACACAAACACACAGTTACAAGCAAGAGGGATATACTCTGAAAGTTTAACATATGAAAAGGAAAACTAAATTTTTAACCCACAAGACTTCATTAACATTTTCATTTTTATCCTCGAAAAGTCAAAATCAAAGGAATTTTTTTTTTATACCCTTCACATAATATATATTCTTCATCAGCATCAAAGACTGAGTCGATCTAGATATGTACGATCGAGAATATATATATTTTGTAGGGTCTCTGATATCACCTTCTGGAATGACAAACTTAGCATTGCCCCCATCTTATGTGAGGGGTGTATAAAGAAACTAATTAAGTTACAAGAATGTGATTTTTTAACCTCAATCTAATTATAAGCCGTTGTTGTGAACGGGACGCAGGTCAGCTTCTCCAAAAACAAGAAAAAATTTACAATTTTTTTGTATATAAATGAAAATTGAAATGTAGTTAAATAGAGATATGTTTCAAAAAATGGACTTGCATCACTTAGCCAATGGCTTTTATACAGAGAATGTGTGCGTTTCTCACTGTATAGACATATTGTGTGTTTGTGTATTATATGTGAAAAGCAACTGCAACACACACACACATAAACGTAGAAGGGCATTAAATGAAATCAGTTTATGTGTTCAAGTGTGTGGGTGTGTGTGTTTGGCAAAAAAAAAGAAGAACAAAAAAAAAAACCAGCTCCAAAAATAGAAATGTTTACGCTGCATATTCATTAATTAATTTTCTACTCTCTCAATGCAATTGTTTCAAAAACAGACTTCAAACCATATATATTGCATATATTGCACATACAAACAGGCACATGCATATGCGAGTGTGAACGTTGTAAATGGATATTTCAAATTTTCGCAATCACAAAAAGTGACAAATGCACACACACACGCATCACACACCTACACACGATTATAAATCCGGTAGCCTTTAGCAGAAAAAAAGCATAACACATATATTCCTCTACTCTCTCCCCTTCTCTACCAGTCAACTATGTAGTGTAACAATAACAACAATATTATTATGCATAGTACTAGCAACAATAATATTCAGAACATAAATACCGCCATTCTCCTTCTAACGACCAAACAGATGGTAGTTTGAGAGGCGGAGAGAGAGAAAGAAAGCAAAAAAAAAAATGAGAAAATCATATAAATTTCATGCATTGCATTGTGCTTATGCAAAATATCAACAATAACAATACGTATGAAAAAAAGTAAATAAAAAATAAAAATTCTTTTTATTAAATACAAGCACACTCATGCTTATGATATATGTGTGTGCGAAAAAACCTCAAAATCTACACTTAAATACAAATTGAAAATAAATAAAAACAAGTAAGAAAACTAAATTTGGTTGTGGACAAATCCTAAATACTCTCCGCATCTACATACAAATAATGGGCATGGTGGGTATGCGATTACGCCCTTTAATAGTCTATGTATTTTGTATCAACTTGTAAGTCAAGTTTTTCGTGGAGTATGGTTTTTCATAAATTGTGACCGCATCTGTTAACCGACCACGCCCATTTTTGGCACATCAGTGGTTATAATAATTAAAGATAGGTACACCAATTTTCAAGTTCATAGCTCATTTTTTGTCGCAGATATAAAGATTTTTGTCGATTATGGGCGTGGTCACTGACCAATTTTTCCCCTTTTTAAATAGCGCTCTGCGTGCATAAACTAAAAGTAAATATACAAAATGTCAAAATTTCAATATCTCAAAATTTACGACCACGAGAAAGCCAACAACACACGGACGTACGGACATACTTATCCAGATCAATTCTGTTTTTGATTTTGATGAAGAATATATATTTTTTGTAGGGTCTCTGATGCTTACTTCTAAGTATTGCAAATAGAATGACAAACTTAGTATACCTGGCATCTTATGTTAAGGGTATAAAAACCAGAAACTACAACTAAATACTCGGAACACTTATTTCGTCTATTATATTATTTTGCATTGTCGGTGAAATAAAAGAGAAAAATATAAAGTTCCATTGTATTAAAGATTATACGGGTATTAAAAATATTAAAAACGTTCAATAGAAAAATGATACAATGAAATATTATTTCATAAGCTCTTTGGGGCAAAAATTATAAACGCCAAAGGGTTATTGATCCATTAGTGCAACTACAAAAAGAAGAAAAAAAACACAAAATAATCGCTGGGATCTTTATGTATGTAGAGTTAATTAATGGGAAGTAAACAGTAAAAAAAAAAAAAATATAATCTATCGCAAAAGACGAAGAAGGTCTTAGGGACTGAAACGTGTCATAAAAGCCTAAAAAAAAGAGATTTTATTGTAAATTAAATTCTATCTATGTGTAAAGATATTATATGCAGATTGCTACCTAAATCGGTGGACAGCCATGCCCACAATTTACAAAAAAAAAAAAATAAAATTTTTTCAACAGCCAAACAAGAACTTTGTGTATCAGTGATAGATTCAAAATCCCTATCAAGTATCAGGGGAGTCAAGAAAGATGAAAAAAGCAAATCTTTTGTTTTAACTGCTGTTAGCTACGACCTTCTTAATAGATGACGATTTTTTTTTGTTTCGACGCAACAGAGTAAACCTCTCTAGTCTAGGTGCCGCATTACAAAATAATGCGATAATCGATAAGAGAGAAATAGCTAACAATGACGCAAGCATAAATATATGACATTGTTTATATACTTATTTGACATATATGCACATGTACACGTTGTTGTTGTTGTTGTTGTTGTTGTTGTTGTCTTGTCTAATAAATACTATACAAGTTTGTCACATGCATTTAACATCTACAGACCATAAATACTACACTTGATTGCATTTTCGTTTCCAGGTGACCGAATAGCAAATGATCTAAAAAATTTTCGTACAAATTTATACATGAAATATAACAGTTTCTAAGTACATACATATATATGTTGGTGTGGGTGTGTGGGTGGTATGTATATATTCTTGCATTATTGCTTTAAAAATATAGTTTGAAACTATGTATGTTGGACTTATAGTTCAATTAAGTTACTGTTGATATTTCCCATTCGCATTTTGCGTAGGTGCATAGGTGCATATGTACATATTATGTAATATATACAATAGTGCGTAACAGCCACTAGACCACCTTCAAATCCAAACATATTTAGCAACAATAGTGTATCTATATGTGTGAATATATTTTTTTGACAAATATTGTTGTTGTTGTTGTTGTTGTTGTTGTTGTTGTTAATGTTGAGTGCTTAGAGGGCACAAAATAACCCCTAAAGTGGTTTTGCTTTCAGATGAACTTTTTTTCAGTTCTGCTCTCTTCCATTCATCTTACTTCCCTACATTGCTTTCGTTCTGTAAATTATACAAGTATGTAGTGAATTTTTATTATACACACCCACAAAAACTATATGGGGGTATGTAAGTATCAGAAGGAAATAAGCCACAACCTTTAAAAATATTATTGATCAGCAGCTATAATCTGGTAGATTTAGCTTTTCTGTCCCATCCATATAATTGTAACCTTTTCTTTCTTACGGCCGTAAACATTAAGATATTTCAATGAAATTTGGTATAAGGATATAAATTGAATCAAAAGAGGACCTCTGTTAAAAATGGTACAAATTGGATTATTTTTAGCACCCCTCCCCATATAAGACTTTATTATAAAAAAAGTCTTTATAAGGTAAAAAATTGTAATTTTTAATATTTTTTGACAAAATTTGATCAATAATAGTTAACTAGCTTCATAATTGGGTGCAATAAATTTGGACCGAATCGAACCATTTTTAGAACTTTTCTCCATATAACGCCCTAGTTAAAAATGTGCCTTTATATAACGAATTTTCGTAATTCTTAATATTTTTTTACCACATTTGGTGAAAAATAGTTAATTAGCTTAATAATTGGCTGTAACAAATTTGGACTCTAACGCATCATTTTCGGAACCCCTTTTCATTTAACGTCAATTTGTCACGAATTGACTTTATTTAACAATGCTTTGCGTTTACATGATGTAACTCAACTAATTATGGCATAATTTAAGAAGCTAAGTATAATATTTTCATATCCTTTTTCCCTATTTAAAAAAAGAAGAAGAAGAAGAAGACTGTATTTTGCAAGAGGGGGTCTCTTCGATTTGGCATACCCCCAATATAACCCTTTTTTGCCTCATTTCTATTGATATTGTGTAATATCGTTTGTAGAGTATATATGTAATGCTTCGTTTATAGTTTATTGTTGACGTCCAAGCATATCGTTTACCTTAAGGTGTTCTGTGGTGCAAGAGCGAGACAGGACGATCTTTACGAAAGGATTTGCTATGGTATGCTGGTGTGTTATTAAATAAGCCTTTCACAGGACTGTACATGAATATGCATGAATGGATTTTTCGAAAGTTTTTTAATTAATCTAAAGAATAATCATGAGTGCTTACACATAAATCCTTCCACGTCTCTTTTGTTTTACATGTTTTGGGTCATTGGGAAAAGTTTAAATAAATAATATGTTGCTATTGTTGTCCTTGTAGTGTTGTTTCAAATTTTTATTTTCTTCATTGAGAAGTTAACACAAACAATACAATTGTGTTTCAGAATAAAAGAAGGTTGAACAGTTCCTTCCCAGCTGTATATATATGTAGTTTTTTTTCTTTCTTGGTACTTCCCTTAGAGTTTAACAATAACAATAGCTTTTCTTAATAAACTTCAAACTTTTTACCAAACATTTTTTACACTTTTACCGCTTTCTCTGTCTCTCTCTCTCCTTTTGCTCTCTTCGGATCCTTTGTTATCAATAATGTAAAGTTTCTTCCAGTTTTGTTATAACTCACATTGTTAAGTAGGATAGAGAGGTATGTTAAGCTTAAGATTTTCTTCACAATATTTACAATAATAAACAGAGAAGTGGTGAAGAGAAGTTTCTAAAATCGTTTCATAACACATTTTTTGTTTTATATAACTGAAGTATGAAAAGTTTTCTTCATTGTCCACCTTGAGTATTTGTTCACAAAAAACCAAGTAAGAAAACTAAATTTGGCTTAGGCCAAAACTTAAATACCCTTCCCATTTATAATAATATGATTACAAACGTGCATATACAATCGTGCATATATTACGTATCAGCTTGCAAGTCCAGTTTTCGGTTCAGAAGGTTATTTGTAAATTGTGTGTGTTTGCTATTCGATTATGCCCATTTTTGGCACATTGATGGGTGAGATAACTATAAATAATTATACTGAATTTCAAGTTCATAGATCAATTTTTGTGCCATATATATAGATTTTTTTCGATTGTGGGCGTGACTCTTGACCGATTTTGCCCATTTTAAAAAGCGATCTGCTTGCACAAACTAGAAGTGTCTGTACAAAATTTCCACCAAAAAACTTACGCCCGTGAGAATGCCAACAACAGATGGATATGCGGACACACAGCCATACGTGTCTAGATCGACTTTGCTTTCGAAGCTGATCAATAGCATATATACTTCTGAGTATTGCAAACGGAATGATAAGCCAAGTACCGATTTTGCCCATTTTAAAAAGCGATCTGCTTGCACAAACTAGAAGTGTCTGTACAAAATTTCCACCAAAAAACTTACGCCCGTGAGAATGCCAACAACAGATGGATATGCGGACACACAGCCATACGTGTCTAGATCGACTTTGCTTTCGAAGCTGATCAATAGCATATATACTTCTGAGTATTGCAAACGGAATGATAAGCCAAGTATACCCGCCATATTATGTAGAGGGTCTAAAAGGAAACAAAAATATTCAACAAATCAATTTATTAGTTGTAGAATAGTCGACTTTTACCATCTATGAGTTCATCATTGTTTTTGTTTTTTTTGTTTCATTGTCTATTCCTTTGCATAGGTAGTCCTCATTCGATTTACTGTTATTGTTGTTTGTTTGTGTATGTGTGTGTGTGTTTTTTTCTTGTGAATATTTTAATAAAGGAAATTGTTTTGCCTGCACTTACTACATCCACCTCTTGTTATATCTACATACATATGTATATACGAGTATAACTTGATAATAAAAAGGATTTCACATAAAAGATGTTCCAGACACTAGAGACCTTTAAGCTATAAAAAGATTGTTGAAAAATGCTTAGGAGCGAAATACCCACCCACCCCTCTCTCTCTCACACTTACCATATATGATGCATAGAGAATGATAATTAAATATTTTTATTAGCATTTTTCTCTCTTTTATTATACCCTCCACCCCCAGCTCCACCTCCTCCGCAACCACGGTCATAGAGGTAGACAAAGTTTTTTATTCCGTTAAAGAAATACATATTCTTGATCAGCTTCAAAATCTAAATTCACCTAGACATGTCTGTCCGTCTGCTGTTGGTGAATTGTGATCGTGATTCGTCTGAAATGTTGTACCGATATTATTGAAATTAAGTAAAATTGGGCCACGCTCATAATTAGCAAAAAGTTTTCTCTCCCCTGCAAAAATTTAGCTTCGAAAAGACGGGTTCAGATTACAGCTACGGCCACAACTTATAAAAAAAACCTCTGACTTGGCATAGAAAACGACAGTTGCTAGTTTTTGCATGCAGATCCAATCGACAAAAATCTATGTATCTGCTACAATAATTAGTCCATTCAGCGATGTGCTAAAAATGGGCGTGTTCGATTAACAGACGCGCTCATAATTTATAGAAAACCATACTCCACGTAAAACTCGACTTATACGCAAAACATACAATATCGGAGGGCGTAATTATGTACCTGACACGCCCATTTTCCGTATGTAGATGTGCAGGGTATTTAAGATTTAGTGTTTTTTCACTTACTTTTATTATTCATTCTTGATTACTATGGAAGCTACTTTCATTTCTTCAATCATACATTTTCTAAATGGATTTTAAAAGTTGAAACAGTTTTGTTCTTTTTTTCAGTCTACGCGATTAAAGTTAAATATTCGTATTTGTATACATATCTATGAACATAGTTTTCTAAAGTTGTTCGTACTTTATCTGTGACTTTCCATAACAAAAAAACAAAAACACAAAAAACAAAAAACAAAAAAAGAAGAAAAATATATTCCATAAGTATCTTAGGTGAAATTTTTTTTGTTTAAATATTTATTAAATTTATTTGGAATGATTTCTTTTTTTTTTTCTGCTATGCATAATATTTCACCTGTATGAAGTTCATATATAAACCCACACTTACGTACATACATACATACATACATATAAGTAAAAATATGTGAAACAGGAAAAGTTAAAAAAATTTTTGAATACAACGGGAGTGGGAAAGAAGGGAGAAAATAATACGAAAAGTTATTTTTCAACAAGTGCAATGAAAAAACGAAATTTGTTTTAAGGTAAATCTTAAATATGCGTCCACATTTGCTTAAAAATGTTGGGCGTGGCAGGTCTAATAGTGTATGTATTATATGACGTATCAGCTAGAAAGTCAAGTTTTACGCTGAGTATGATTTTTTGTAAATTGTGGGCGTACCTGTTATCCGACCCTGCCTATTTTTGGCACATCGATGCTTGGAATAATTGTAAAAATGTGTACCAAATTTTAACTTATTAGCTCAATTTTTGTAGCAGATAAATAGAATTGTGGGCGTGGTTTTTGACTAATTTTGTCTAGATCCACTCTCTTTTTGAAGGCTAATCAAGAATTCATGTACTTGGTGGGGGTTCTGACGCCTCCTTCTGGTAGTTGCAAATGTAATAACAAACTTAGTATACCTACTGTAGAGTATAAAAAAACATTTTTAGACATAATTCCACTAAAGAATGAAATTTCTCTTCTTTTTTTTCACTTTTAATAAATTTTTACAAATGAATCAATTATATGCGTAATGTGCTAAAAGAAAAATGAATCCAGCTGTCAGGGTGAATAAGTTCAGAGAGTAAATAAGATTTGCTTAACTCCCACTTGACACATTACATATATAAGGGGGGACAAAAAATATTCAAGAAAATGAATTTTTTTTTCTCCATAATTCATATCATAACGATATGAAGATGTGAACGGAAGTCATGTGAATGAGTGGTGGTGGGTTTCCTAATCAAAGAAATTCATTCATTTTGTTTATTTAAGACAAGATGGAAAAGAGGAACCCTCACCCAATCAATTAATTGCTTTCATATTTATTTTTTGAATTTTTTTTTTTTTATATGCAATTAATACCAGAAAGAATATCTATACTCACTGGAGCATATTCATAAATTTAGAATCGTATTAAATTTCTCACAAGGGATAAGGAGACCTCAGAACACATCAACTTTGCTCTGCTGATGGCTTTCGAAATCATCGAACAAAGAATTTCTTCTTTTCTTATAATTACATGCATATGTATGCATATATGTATGTATGTGATTATTGCTCTGTATTTCTGTTCTGTTCATATTTTTCAACATATATGCTTGATTGCATGTGCAGTCTGCTAGTTTCTGGTATGCTTTCATTTTCTTTCCTTTTTCCGATTTTGCTTTTTTGAAGTGTTCATCATGCTTAAAATCTAGGACTTACAAAGAACTCATTTTAGCGAAGGGGTCAACAACTTTTGTCAACTAAGCATTTTTTTGTTTTATTTTGTTTTCTTTTAACTAAGAATTGAGAAATTGTAGTAAAAAAATGAAAATAAGTGAAAAAACCAAATTTATTTTATAAACCATATCTTAAATATCGTCTATATATTTATACAATCGATGGGCATGGCCTCTAATAATGTATGTATTACGTGTCAGCTTAAAAGTCGAGTTTTAGGTAAAGTATGGTTTTTTGTAAATTGTGAACGTACCTGTTATCTGACCACGCCCATTTTTGGTATAGCGATGTGTGGGATAACTATAAATATGCATACCATCTTAAACCTGCGTACAGAAGCTGGAAGCTCAATATCTCAAAATTTACGCTTGTGAGAATGCCAACAGACGGACACATGGACATCCTGACATCCAAATCTAGATCGACTCATGCTAACCAAGTATATACAAACTTGGTAGCATCTCTGACTCTTGCTTCCGGGTGCGGCAAATGGAATGACAATCTTATTATACCCATCTCCCATCTTAACTGAAGAGTATAAAAAAAAAAAATGCAAAAAAACAACATAATTTTCCTTTATCAGCAACTATTAGTTGCGTTGGTAGTATTAGAAATGAAAAAAAAAAAGGAAAAATTTAATTAAAGCACTGCTGTACTACCTTACTGCTGTTCCAGTTAAAACACTGCTCACATACCATAATCCCAAAGAAAAACGATTTTTTTTGTGGCCCATAAAAAAAAAAAAAGAAAAGAAATTTTCCTTCACGTTCCTTAAAAAAAAAGAAAAAAATTAACCAAAAAAAAACTAAGGACTTTAATACAGGTCATAGCATTAAGTACAAGCTACGTTTACATAGACGCGCGCGTATATTCTGGATTAGCTACGCTTAAGATATAGCTGTTCTTGTTGTTGTTATTATTATTTCATATATTTTTTCTATCAATCTCCAGCACATGTTAATAATAATAATATTTGTTGCTGTTGTTGCGGTTATATGTTTGAGCCTGACTTAAGATAAGTACAGATTTGTCACATATCTTCCTCCCATTTTCAGCCGGCCTCCCATCCACACCACCACCAATCAACTACTTTGATTGTTGTCTTTGTTTAAAACTTCTCTTTTTTTTGTTGGTATCTTATCATTGTTTTGGTTGTTCGCCCTTTTATCAAACACGCATACGCACACCCCACATATATCTGGTATAGGCAAGAGATGTTATGAATAATAAAAAGTGTCAAGGATGAAAGAATGCATATATAAGAAGAAAAATTCCCATCAACACATGTGTATGTGTATATGTGTGTATAGCTCTGCCTGCTTATTCATCAACATACGTATTTTTGTGTAAATAACTGTGCGTGGGTGCACCACTGTTGCACAACATATTTTAAAGGATGATTGAGCGTAAAACAACAACAACAACAACAACAACAACAACAACAAAATTGTTTGTTTTGCACGTGTGAAGATGGCAGGGGTTTAAACACATACAGTTTAACACAGATCCTTTATAACGTTATTAATATATCACCGATTTAACATAAAAAAGTAGCTAAAAGTATATTTGTTTACTCATAAGGTTTGACAAAATTTGTTTTTTTATTAAAAAAAAATTTTAAAAAAATGAATAACTTATCTACGATCCATAACAAGGTCCCCTAATGTCCAAAGTTACTACTCCCTCCTCTGTAATATTTTATTCATTTCAATCCACAACAATTTCGTTGTGCTTTATTCGACCTAAACTAAACTTATCCATTCCCTGCATACATTTATTCCATTTTCTACGTGTTACGTAAATTCATGCAGATTCTTTATATATATGTGTGTATCGTACACATACTTTAGTAAGCACCAAAGAAAGCAAAAAAAAAACAATAAAAAAAAGTCAATATGTTCAACAAATATTCATACAATTTTTGTTTCAGCGCTTTGGTTTGGCTAGAATCTCCATAAATACAGACATCACACATTCAACCGTACGATTTGCTTGTACAAACACTTGTTCAACGTGTGCATGTATTTATATTAGTTATAAATATTTGCCTGTATTTTCAAACAGTTTTTTTTTTATACATGCTTTAAGAAGTTGTTATTATTGTTGTTGTTGTAAAAATCTATATTTCAGTTACAGTAATGAAGTTGTTTTATAATTTTCTAATCTTATTGATGTGACAAAAAGGGGGTGTGGTCACATAACAGACACGCTTTTTTTTACAAAAAAATAGAAAAACTTTATTAGACACATAGTTCCACTTAAATAAACAAAATAGGGCGTAATCAGATATCTGCCACGCCCACTTTTTCTTATATATATATGTGAAGGGTTTTTAAGATTTGGTCTTAACAGCCAAGTTCGTTACCACACGATTGCCATGTTGCATGAGTGCTGTTGCAACAACAACAACAAAGTATAAATCTGAATGAGCATCAAACATAATTTGCACACTCTCTCATATCTTAAGGTTAAGATTTGAAACACATAAATACTACACATGCATACATACCAAACACCCGTGTGGATAATTGCTACCGGTTTTTGATTTTTATGAGCAATTTTTAATTAAGACAATAATAATTTTATATGCTTACCCCTCACATACCCCTCATATGTACACATACTGTACACTACAAACTTTAATAATTGCTCTATAAAAAATAAAAAAGTATAAATTTTTTTTTTTTCATTTTCTTCAATTCATATGAAAAACGAAATGAGACGGAATTAATTAATAAAGATCCGGTACGTACTGGAAATTATACGATAACGATTTTTCTTTTTTTTTGCCATTTTATATGGTTATAAAAAGAAGAAGAAGAAGAAGAAGAAGAATAAGAAGAAGAGGGTAAATCAAAATGTTGGAAAAAGTGAAGAAAATAAAAAGACCACAGAAAACAGGAAAATGTGAGCTTTCACGTTTCTTCCGTTGAGGTTAAATAAATATTAAATAAATGTATGAAAAAAAAGAGAGTAAACACAATACAAGTACATATCATATATATGAGTAGTGTATACGACACATGCTTTTAGCTTGTGTGCGAGTAAATTTAATCACTTTTTATTTGTTGCTATTTGTTTTGGGTTTTTCATATGCTACACATAAGGGGTGTAGAGGGGTGGGAGGGAGGTATTCTAAGCTTTTAATTTTCTTTGTAAAACCCAAAAAGGGACATCAGTATATATATTCTAGATCAGCATTAAAAACTGAAAGGAACTGGACATGTCTGTCTGTATGTCCTTGGGTTCACCTGTTGTTGACATTTCCGTTTTATTAACATATTGAGTTGAATTTTTGTATACTTTCTAGTTTCTCTTCAAGAATAGCTATTTAAATTGAGCAAAATTCAAGTCAAGAGCCCCGCCTACATGCGACAAAAATCTTTCTATCTGCCATAAAAATTAAGTTATAAAGTTGATATTTAACACATATATTTATAACTTCCCCCTTGTATTGAATATCTAAAAAAAGGGCGTGGTTGGATAAGGGACACGCCCACAATTAACAAATATGCATTAAACTGCGACAAAAATTGATCTAAGACCTTGAAGTTTGGTAGACGTATTTATAAATAGCCCATTGAATGATATGCCAAAAATGGGCGTGGTCGAATTATACAACTTAAGCATACAATATACCAAAAAAAACCTTATAAAGTGTAAAGCTCGACTTGCAAGCTGATACGTCACACATATCCAAGTATAGGGCGTTATTATATAACCGCCACACCCACCCTTTATTTGCTGATGTAGAGGGTATTTAGATTTTTGTTTGTTGTTTGTACTTATTTTTCTCAGTCAGTTATTCACTCACAAATTACAAGTGCTTCCAAGCATTAACCCCCCCACACATACAAACACTCACACACCCATTCATATAACCATCTGTTGGTTTTTATTTTTTTGTAGAAAAATATTGATTTAAACAAAAAGATAAAAACACACTCACGCAAATACTTAAATAGTTTAACTATGGTAGGTACCCACATATGTACGCATATAAAGGCAAATGGTTTTTTTTTTTGTTTTTTTTTTAATAAAAGAAAATTTCTCCATCTTCAGGAGAGTACAGAGGCAAATAATATACACTCAGTTATTGCAATTGTAAGTGATTGTATGAGTGTGTGTGTGTGAGTGTTTGCTAATGGCAGTGTGTAGTATACGTGTTTATCCAAATACACAGGCACACGCACATGTTGCTTTCCAGCACAATTTAATGTTGATTACGATCAACAACAGAAAAAAAAAGAAAAGAAAAGAAAATAGCGTTCACAAATAACACACACAGACATGTATATATATATACGTTTATTTATGTATGTATAAATGCACATATATAATAAATACGTGTTGATTTGAATGCTGATAAGATTTTATTTAATATTTCAGTTTTCATGTTTTTATGTCTTTGTTTTTATACCTTTCACCTGCAAAACCGTATAGAAATGTCCAAGTACGCACTGTACAGATGTAACTGTCAAGTAGATTTTTTTTCCCCCATTATAGATTTGTTATTGTTTTCTCAGCTTTAAGATATATGGCAAACAGATCGTTTCATTAAATTTCACAAACAATGAAATCAATTTTGATAACCAGTAAAGATATCCTCTAGAGATTTAAATTAGTTTTTGTGTAAACGACACTTGCCAACATACCAAGCATTGGCCTAGTAATAGGTAGGAAAAAGAAAGAACGCCTGAGTTGTTTGTGGCTTAAAACGTTCATTTGTTTTATTAATGATATAAAATATAGCAAAAAGCAGGCACAGAGGTGAGTACTATAGTTTTTTTTTTATCGCAAATTTTTTTTTTATAGGCAGCTTGGAACGCAGTATCAATTTTGTTCAATTTTTTTTTACTTTTATATAAAAAATTTCATTTAAATCACTTCGTGAGGGAACGTTGTATGGAGAAAGGTTTTAAAAATAGTCCAATTCAGTCCAAATTTGTTACAGTCAATTATTACCCAAATTAACTAGTTTTCAGCAAATGTGGTAAAAAAATATAAAGAATTAAAATTTTTCGTCATATAAAGACTTTCATTATAAAATAAGGTTATATGGGAAGGAGTTCTAAAAATGATCCAATTTGAACTATTTTTAATAAATTTCCTCTTTGATTCAATTTGTGTCTTTGTATTAAATTTCATTAAAATATCTCAAAAAATGCGACGTATGAACGTACGGACATACGGACACATATATGTCTAGATCGACTAAGACTTTGAAGCTTTGTAGGGTCTATGAAGTTGCCTTGTAGGAATAGCGAGCTTATTATATCTTCATCATGAAGGAGGAGGATGTTAAAAATGGTACAAAATTTTTGTATATCTGAAAATTTTAGAGGATAGCAGTTTCCTCTGTCTGCCAAGAAGATCATTATCATAATTACTAATTATAAAAAGGTTTATGACGAAAAATTTATATCAGCTTATTAAATGTCACGGTGCTGCGCTGTGCTGGGCAGGGCTGTGCTTGATGAGTGGCATTACAAGCATAAGTGATAAAAAATCAATTTATTCCTCTTGAGTGGTGGGAAATTCACACATACAAATCATTATTACAGCCACTGTGCTATCGCATAAAACAATAAAAACAACAACAACAATATATGATCTACTCTCTTTACACTATTATAATATTGTTGTAAATAATGGTGCTTGCGTGTTCATGTTGTTGTTGTTGTTGTTGTTGTTGTTGTTGTCGTTCTTGTTTTTCACATGTAACAGTAATATTTACGGCAATCAACCAACCGACCAATCGACCAACCAAACCAACAAACAACAGCAACAATCAGTTATAATAAATATAATGATACATGGTAGTTGCAACCAACTCTCATCCTTTATACATAAATATATATATACTCGTATATATGTGTGGTATGTGCGTGTGCTATAGTGTGTGAAGGCAATTAAAATTTAACAAAAACGAAAAAAAAAAAAATTAAAAGACATGCCAGAATAAAATTTCAGAAAGAACTGAACAACAACAACAACAAAAAAAAAAGAAAGAAAGAAAGAACTTGATATAGGGATATACCTACAAATACACACACACACACACACACACACTCGCACGCATTGATTGTAGCAGTGGACAGGAGAGTCAGAAAGAAGAGCCATCAGAGCATGAGAATAAGATGATAGATGTAGACAAGTATGTGTAAGTACATATGTTTTTGTGTAATGTTTTGGGCGAATAGGTGTGTGTGTGCGATGCACAATATAGCTCAGGCTTAAATTGCGTGTAGTGTATTTAAATGAGTTTCCAACACTTTAGTAACGACAAAATGCCATTTAAATCACACTCACACACATTCACTTAGTAGCAGCAGCAACAACAAAATGCAATAACAAGCACCACCAACAACAACAACAATAATAATAAATAAACTCAACCCCTGTTCGATTAAAACACACACGAGGGGGATATACGTTGAGTAAGAAGAAGAAGAAGAAGAGTAGAGAATACAAAAAAGAAATCGCTTGGAGATTTGTGTTGCAGTGTCGTGCAACATCATCACAATTACTATCAAACACCGTCATCAGTTGAGTCGTCTGGCATATGATTCTACACCTCACTAGCACCATTACCATCATCATTATCATCAGTAACGTCGCCGCTGCTGCCGCCTTTAACTTTAACATTTGTTGTTGTTGTTGTTGTTGTTGTTGTTGTTGTTATAATTGTCCTCCTTTTTTGGTTGGTTAGTTGGTTGGTGTATGACGGGCAATATTATATGTATTTAGTATTATTATTTGTTAGTGTTGCTATTTTTTTTTTTTTTTTTTCGGTATGTGTGCAAGTGAGTGTGCGTGTATGTGCGATGAATAAGTGATGAATAAAAACGGCTTAAATACCACTTTAGAGCTATTCTGTCGTTTTGTTTCACTGCTGTTATTATTCTTTGCTTTGATGTTGCTTGTTGTTGTTGTTGTTGCTGCTATTGTAGTACAACAGTTTATTTATGCTGCTGTGCGTTTTATTATAAGCTACAGTGTTAGCCGGAGGTGGTTATTGTTTGAATTATTTACCTTTTACAATATATGCGTTTTCGTATGCTTGTGTGTGTGTATGTGTTTAAATAAGCCTGCCATTCTCGCCAAAGATTTTATACTCATATGCACCAAAAAAAAACAAAAACAAAAACAAAAAGAAATGAAAAGCTTCGAGTAACATTAATTTGAACCGGTACAACGCCTCTACGAAACACTCTCTTTCATATCAGCTGTGCAGTGACGCAGTGACGCTGACGTGATTATGGGTGTTGTTGCTATTATTTGTTATTGCTATTGTATTATATGTATGCTTTTATGTTGTTCTGTTAGTTAGTTCTGCCTTCTAGCTTAGCATTGAATATCATCAACAATTACAATAACAATAATAATAATAGTGGCCACAAAAATAGCGACAAAAACGTAAATACATATAATTGTAGTTGTTGTTGGTTCGTTAATCAACCTCAGCATCTACCATGTCTGTCCAAATGTTGTTCATTTCGTTCATTTAGCTAAACTAATGTACTATACTAACATTCTATATCTCTCTCTCTCTCACTGTTTCTCCGTTCAGTTTTGATTAAGTAAACCACACTCACATTCGGCAATGAAAACGGCAAACTCTTATTACGATGATATTAATAAGGACCATAGCTTTAAATAATGATAATTTCCTATAATATGTGTACCGTACACCATTGCACAAATGAGTGGTATATTAAGTTTGTGCGATTGTTTTTAACTTTTAACGTTTTTCTCATACCAATCGTTTGAGAATTCAGCATCAAAATTTGAATTGATTTAATCATGTCCTTCACTCCGTCTGTCTGTCCTGAAATTTGGTATAAGGATATAAATTGAATTAAAAGAGGAGCTCTATTAAAAATGTTTGAAATTGGATAATTTTTAGAACCCCTCCCCAACAAAAAATTACAATTCTTAATATTTATTTTTGACAAAATTTGTTGAAGAGCTTAATAATTGACTGTAACAAATTTGCACCCAATCAAATCATTTTTAAAACCCCTTCTGATATAGTGATATTTCACGAATAAACTTATGTGGCAAGAACTCTGAGTATACTGAGACACCTCAACTAATTGTATCATAATAATAAGGAGCTAAGTGGTGTAGGGTGTTAGGAGGTTATTTGTCAATAAGAGATACAGTTGTCACTTAGCGGTGTAGTGTATTAAATGGTCAGATTATAATCGATCTTTTCACTACTGTTTCCATTCGGACTTTTAGAGGCTGACTGCGTTAAATCAATTTACGCCTGCGTGTGGTTGTTATAGTTATTGCTATTGATAGTAATGTTATTTTGTTATTGTGTTGTTGTTGTTTTTGTTGTTAATATTATAGGTCTTGTTAGTGTTATTGCTATTGTTTATTTTTTACTCCAGTTAAGCAAAAAAAAAAAAACGACCAACAACAAATTTTTATTTAAATACTATGTACTGTTCCAGAGAGTCCATTCAGAACAAATTCCAATTATCAATTAAGTCAATTTTAGAGTAAATAAAAAAAACTCATAAAAACCAACATTCTCAATAATAAACACAATAAAATAAAAATAAGCAAAAAAAAAAAAAAAACAAAACCGAAACAAAAGTACAATTAAATCCAACCGCAACTATGCGTTGTTATGTGCAATCAAAGAGAACTCTATTTAGGAGTCTATCCAGTGAATAGTAACTGCATGTGGAACTCAATTGTATGCTGTGTGTGTGTGTGTATAAATGCTAGTGCAGTTTACACTATAATATACATATTTATTTACCATCATTCGCTTCAATGCCACATGAGTACACACACACAAACCATCCATTTCACCTTAGATTGGATGGATGGATGGATGGATGGATGGTTGCTTGGTAGTTTGGCTGGCTGGCGGGTTGAATGGTTGGCTACAAAGTTTGCTCAGCTTACCTAGTTGACTGGTTACGGCTTCAGAAATCTCTTTGGTTCTTATTATTGTTATTGTTGTTATTTTACGTTTTTATCATCATACCATTATTAGTTATTGCTATTGTTGTAGTTGTTTCTTTCTTTCTTTCTTTTTAGTTACTAATGTTTACAGTTGTTTTGTTGCCATACCCAGTAGCTCTTAATTTTTTTTTTTTCTTTTTTGTAGCGTTTTCTTTTTTATATGACCACCGTTTACCCTTCAGTAACTTTTGTCTGTTCTGTGTTGCTGTTTATTATTATTATTATTATTATTTTTTTTTTTTTTTGGTTTACACAATAAAACATCATCTCCGCCTGTCCGCCTGTCAAACACTCGCATACATACACACCTCTATAATTCACAGATAAAACATTAATTATAATTAATTGCTTTTTTGTTCTTTACCTTCACATTAGCGACCAACTACTACCGGCACACATGTCCGGAATTATTGTTGAGTTTAAAGTTTTTTTTTTATACCTTCCACATAAGATTGGGGGTATACTAAATTTGTTATTCCGTGAAAAATCCCACAAAGTTTATATATATGAGATTAGCATCTGAAACTGAGTCGATCCAGACATGTGCGTACATTTTGAAATATTAAGCTGAAATTTTGTACAGAGTCTTACTTTCTTTACCCAGTTTGCTATTTAGAATGAGCAAAATCAGTCAAAAGCCACGCCCACAATCGAGAAAAATCTATATATCTGCCACAAAAATTGACCTATGAACTTGATATTTGGTATGCTCATTTATAATCATCCTATCCATCGTTGTGGCAAAAACGTGCGTAGTCGAATAACAGAGCCGCCTACAATTTACAAAAAATCATATTCCACGTACAATTCGACTTTCAAGCTAATACGTCATTAGGGGGCGTAATATATATATCTGCCATGCCCACTATTGTAGATGTGGAGGGTATTTAAGATTTGGTCTAAGCCAAATTTAGTTTTCTTACTTGTTTGTTGCTGCTATTGCTTTTGCCGTGACGACAACTCGGCCAAAGAATAAATTATTTTTATTGGTCATAAATCTTTGTTTTTTTCAGTTTTTTTTTTTTTTCAACTTTAATCTGGTTCTGGTGCGAGTGAGTATAATTCGTAGGTATTCGAAAAATAAGTCATAAAGACAACAAAACTTTTTTTCCCTCCTTTTTTAAGATACTTATGGCAGTGTAGGGAAGTGCAGTGTAGTGTAGTGTAGTAGGTATATGGGCTGGCTTAATGTGTCAGGCAGTTCGATGCCTCTGTTGTTAGCTTAAGTTATTGAATTTTTCCTTTGTTAAGAAATTATACAATTTATATATTTTTTTTTGGACTATACTGCACTGATGTGTTCGTTTTGATTGGTAACGGTTGGAATGTAACATTTTTGATTCATTTCCTTGAAACAAGTGAAAGTCTTTGTTTAACACTTAAAAGACAAAAATTACAAATATTTGAGAATAGAAGAATAGAAAAAAAACGAATCTAAAACGTTATTCAACTAAATTTCTCTTCTATTTCTATCTACTATTCGAATTGGTTGCTTTTACTAAATATTGAATGAGGATGTCAACAATATTTAGACACATTTTCCATTTATATATTCTTGATCAGCATCGAAATCTGTATAGATCTGGTCATGTATGTCCGTATGTCCGTCTCTTGTTGGCATTTTTACGGTCGTAAATTTTAAGATATTAAGGTGAAATTTTATACTGCATATTTATATGTAAACCAAACAAAATTAATCAAAAGCCACGCCCATAATTGGCAAAAATCTATTTATCTGCTACAAAAATTAAACTATGAAGTTGAAATTTGGTACAAATTTTTATAATTATCGCATCCATTGATACGTTAAAAATAGGCGCGGTCGGATATCAAATGCGCTCACAATTTACAAATACCCGACTTGCAAATTAATACGTAATACTTACACTAGTAGAGGACGTAATAAGTTAAGTTAAGTTTTTTTACTTGCTTAACTTTTCCTTGAATAAACCGTTTAATTGCAAAACTGCCCTCGTATAATTAGCAGAAAAAATAGCAATAAAGCAGGTACCTTAGTGCACTAGTGGCTAACCGTACATATATCATATGGGTATGTTTCTAATTTTGTTACTCAAGCAAAGATGAATGATGCTGCAGGCTAATCCTTACAACAATTTTTCTCTATAGATTTTTAAATCATTTTCCCCCCTTTTGCCATGTGTCTTCCAATAACAAATTTTCTTTTTTCTTTTTTAGTTTAGTTTAGTTTAGTTTATTGCTGGTTTTGTCTACAACGTAGACATTTTAATGGATATTTATATATTCCTAGATTGGGAAGGGGGGTAGTTAAAAAGGGGGTAGCTAGCATTTCATAGACAATGACATACAACACAACTCGTTATACATGTTTGATCTAATTTTTGCTAAAGAACTTTTTCTTTCCTGCCAATTTGTAGTTCACACACGCACACATATACAAAATTTTTATTTTATTTTAATTTATTTTCATATTTAGCACATGACGGCCACTCTTCTTTTTCTTCTTATGGCAATATTTAATGTATACCATACAATATATCTCGTGCAAGTACATGCGCATTGAGACAATTATCAGGATGTTTGTGTACAAGTATGTGTGCCTTCATATCCTTTAAGCACTTGTCTAAACATGCAAACTTTACATAAATTCAATTTATGTGTTTCTTTTCCATTCTTCTTCTTCTTCTTTTTCTTCTTCTTCTTCTCTTTATTATAATTAAATTTGCTTTCTCTCCTTTATCTATATATATATTACTCGGTTTTGTGAAATTATGTTTAACCACATAGACACCAACAACAACACCAACATCACCACCACCATCACTACCACTAGCAACAGTAATCACATTAGTATACGATGAAACAACTTTAAAATGTTTTCTCTCCCAAAGGACAGACAAATGGATAGATAGATGGATGGATGATATTGTGTTGATGACGACATGACACCGACCAGTTATACAGCAGTCGGTTATATATGTAGACGTCAACATAATATAAGTAGAGTTTGTTAGGACGTTGAATTTTGTATAAAGATGTAAGAAAAGAAATAAAGAAATCGAAATTTGGCTTGAGCCAAATTTTAAATACCCTTCACATCTACTTACAAACGGTAGACGTGGCAGATACATTATTCCGCCCTTTTAATAATGTTTGCAAGTCGAGTTTTACGCTGAATACGGTTTCTTTTGTATATAATGAGCGTTTCTTTCGTCCGATTACGCCCATTTGTGGCACTCAGATGGGTAGAGTAATTATAAATATGTGTTGCAAAATTTTAAAATTTACGAACCTGAAAAAGCTAATATCAGATGGACACACGGACAATTGTGTCAAGATCGATTCAGTTTTTGATGCTGACCAAGAGTACATATGCATTGTAGGATCTCTGACGCCTACTTCTGGGTGTTGCAAATGAAATGACGAATTCAGTATGACGCCCATTTATCCACAAATACAATTTCGCCAGTAAGTGTAGCAAATGGAACATACTACAGAGTAGTAGGGAGAAGTTTGACGTTAATATAGAGATAGCAGAGAAAGAGCAGCAAGTAAAGTGGCTTTACGTACAGATATAATGCAATATATAGTAACAACTATTACAATGTAAAGTGGGTAAATGTACTTCATCAAATTTGTGGCTAAATGCCAACAAATTTTCTAAAAGTATTTTGCACTACACAAAAGCTAAAACCACTACATATGTATATATATATATATATATATAACATGAGGTACATATTCTTCCTCTCTCCCTCAATCGACCGACCTAACCTCAATTAAAAGCAAAAAACATTTATCGCACATTAGAGTTGAGTTATACATGTAGCACATGGTTTTACGCGCCCCAATCAAAGCCTGAAAGCACGTGTGTGTAAATGTATGTATAAATAAGACGAGTTTTTTATTTAAAGGACATTGCCTCAACAAACGCCACATATTTAATATTATGTTTAGTGAAAAAGCTAGAGGGTGATAGAGATTGGGAGAGAGGGGCGGCCGGAGGGTAAGAGCACAGACTGATAAATAGCAGTGTGGAGCCATTTAAGCAAATTACCCCAAAACTCATAGAAAACTTATATGGCGTAAAATTTGTTTAACGATATGTGCATCTGCAGCAATACTTGTGTGTCATGCATAATTTTTTGCCTAAAATAGGTCAAACCAAGTTTTCGTTATACCTCCTACACGCCATCCTTTTAAGCATTATTATCATCAGTACAGTGCAGCGAAAAAAATTCCAAGCAACTTAAGTACAATTTTTTACCTTTATTTTATATCACTCTTCCTTACATAACATCCCATCCACGTACACGAGCGTACATCTACACGTTCATTTAATCGAAAATATGTCTTTGGATTTTCATATCGTGTAGAATCAAATGAAGTGGTGCTGTAAGTAGCTATGAAAACCATAAACACTTGCTTGTCTTCTTACAGCACTCAATGTTTCCAGCAGTACATGGCAAAAAGAAAACATGTAATGAAGCTATATTTGGTTTAAGTCAAATGTTAAATACCCTACACACTCTACACCCTACACACAGGTGGGCGTGACCGATAATTGATTACGTACGACTTTTTTTTTAGAAATTGTGGGCGACCACGCCCATTTTTCGCACATTGATGGATGTGATAATTATGGAAATATATATCAAATTTCAAATGTCAAGTTCATAGGTAAATTTTTGTAGCAGATAAAAAGATTTTTGTCGATTGTGGGCGTGGTTTTTGACCGATTTTGCCCATTTTAATTAGCGATTTGCGTGCCAAAACCACAAAGATACAAAATTTCAATTCAATATCTCAAAACTTACGCTGGCGAGCATGCCAAAAACAGACAGACACGCGGACGTACGGTCATATATGCTTAGATTGATTCGGTTTTTGATGCTGATCAAGAATAGATATCCTTCTGATAGTTGCAAACGGATTTTTGCTCTATCTACCTAGAGCAACTAACCTTCTACTTCTCGGTCAAACATCATGTGGATAATGCTCCCGACATAACATTTAATAAAAGTTCCCCAAAAGGAATACCAGTACAGTGTTGAAGAAGCTTTTAATGCCGGGTAAATCCCACATTCACAGTCTTCACTATCTCTAAAATAAAAAACATATTTAAGCTGCAAAAATATGTTTCGTAGATGGCAGATGGCAGATGGCTTTAATGATTAAGTTTCAAAACAGAATTTAAGTAAACATTTTCAAGTAAGATCATGTCACGTGTGTGGTGTGAGATCAATAAGTGAAGTGAGTGAGTTAGCGAGGCGAAAAAGTTCAAGAATATTTATTTATCTCGTACATGTACAACCCTCGAGGACATTCATCATTTTTATTTTCATTTTCGTTTTTCATTTTTTTTATGTTAAATGATTCCTTTTACATCTCTTTTATTGAAAATAAACTAACAGCCTGGTATATACACGTAATATTAGATAAAAATTTATGGCTTCTTTTAAAATTGAAGGAACTAGTAATTTTTATAATTTTCCTTCAACCTCTTTATTACCGTAAATTCCTATAATTATATTTAATATCGTGTGCCTTAAACGCGTTGCTGCCTTTTTTTGTTTTTTGTTTTTAATGCAGCACCCAGCACACGTAGTTTCATACTCCACTTATTTATATTATTGTACAACAAACGTACAAGTGCTAGAGACAGCGTACAATACAATAATTTTAATATTGTTGTTGTTGTTATTATTATTATTGGTGTTTTATTCTTTCATTTTATCTTTTAATAAAAGTGTATTTGTGTGTGTATAAGCAGTGAGCACACTCAAATCATTCACATTATGCGTTTAAATGCACACATACACACTTACACACATACAATGCGTCCCAATTTTACTCTCGTTTAAAATCTTTGTTACTTGAGTTGTTAGTCTTTCACGGAGACGGTGATATTGTTGTGGTTGTTGTTGTTGTTGTTATTATTGTTATTATTATTATTCGTTCTTCACTTTAAAAAAGAAGAGCAATCCTTTAATCAAGATGTAAAATACAACATGAAAATTTTCTGCCGGATATATGTTACATAACTGAATTCTGAATTCTGACAAAAATGAATGAAAATGTGAAATTTTCATAATTTGACTTGATTTCATTTCACACTTAACCAAACACAGCCAAACAGTACGTACGAATGGCACAAACATATGTAGTCCTCACATTACGTCAAACAGTTCAAGTTATAATCAGCAAGCAAAGGCAATGGCAACGGCAACCGTATCAGCACAAGTAGCTAACGAATGGGCCAGCCAACCAACCAAGTAGGCAGCCAGCCAGGCAGTCAGGCGGACAGGCGGACAGCTGTGTAGCCAAAGCTTCATAATGATGATAATGATGACGATGATGATACGATATCCACAGAAGCGAGAAGTTGGAAAATAAGTAGAGGGCAAAAGAAGAAGAAGAAGAAACGAAGAAGAAGTCTTCACGATATTGTTGCACAAATTACACCACAAATTATGCATTTATAATAATGCAAATTGCTACAAGGAAACCCACCACTCCACTACACACCCTTGCCCCTCACTCTCTTACATATTACACACATTGCTGCACTGGCACAAACAATGCATTGCTAAGGCTCCATACATTATATGCAAGCTGAAAATTTATGAGTTTAAAAATTGTTGAGGAAAAAAAAATTAAAAAAAAAAAATAAATGTTTAATTTATACATAATGCGAAAGTGTGAAAGAAGAAGCCTAAAACCAAAAATAACGCCAAAATTTACACAACACTAACAAAAAAAAAAAAAAATTTATGCAATACAATAATTTGTCCTATAAGTGACTGGTAAGTAAGGTTCATGTACACAAAAGAAAAAAAAAAGCAAGAACCTTTACCTAAGCAAGAGAGAGCGAGAGAGAGATAGAGAGAAGAAAAATTTCACAATTGTATTTTTGTATTTTTTCAAAGTCCAATGACTCAAATTTAAAATTATAGCCTTAAGCCTTAAAAAGCAAGTGTGCTAAAACATTAACACACAATTTTTTTTTTCTTTTTGGGGTGTGTTTGGCATAAAAACACTGCCTACAGTTCCATCTTCCCTTTCATTATTATTTGGCTAAACGCCGTCGCAAAATTATTTCAATAATAAAACAAAACTTTAAAAGAAAGATTTTTGGTGCATTAAACATTTCGCAAAAAAAAAAAAATTAAACACCGTTTGTCTAGACTGCTGTTTGTGGGTTGTATTTCTTAAGAAGAAAACAATCTTATCCGTATGTACTTGAAAAATATTTACATGAATGACAGATATACGCACCGGTAAATGACAATGACAATGACACCGCAGCTACATACAAACAAACACGAATGAAGCTGAAAGGTTTCTTAAAACATTCATGCATATGTCCGGAGCATTATCATCTCTCCAAGAGCCAAGAGTACGAATGTTGTACATAATCGGTGTTAGGGATGTAACAGAAAAAATCATATACCATCATTTTTACAGCTTTTCCATACGTCGGTACAAACATTTGAGAATATAAGCACTTGTTTTTGGCGGCTGGCATCTACTAAGAATCAAGAAAATGAAATAGAATTGTAGGTAAGTGTAATAGTGAAAAAATGAAGGAAAATACATATAAATTGAAAAAGTGAAGATGAGACCGACCCCCTTGTAATGTAAGGAGAGCGAGAGAGAATTCCCTAACTAAACTAAATCTTACTCCAATCTCAAATCAATCTCAACATTAATTTCGCCTGAAAAGTTTAGCTTCTCTTTTTGAGAAATGTGACAAATCCAGTATCAAGTCCCGCAAAAACCTAGCGGCATAACACTTAGCTGTAATGCGAAGGGTGGCAGGTTTTATACCAACCATAACATTTAGGTCTAAGGCTGAGGATCTTGGGTTCAATTCCCAAAATGGTCGAATTCGTGCATAGGGTGATTGGATGTTTTTCTTCATTGGAAAGCAATTTCTATAACTGGAGGTTAGGTATCCTATAAGCCGATCTCTAACTGTCTTCCACTGTCTAAGAGCTTGTTTGTAGTAAATAAATAGATAACCTTTTTGAAATGTGTAATCAATAAAGAATCGTTGGTGGATACAACTAAAAACATGCAATCTTTTGTGCACGATTTATGTAGACGTCAAGTGTCATATTTACTTCTTTAAAATCACAAACGTTCGAATTGCTTCGATTTCAATTAGTTTGAGTGAAATAAAGGGAGAATAAAAGCATGAAACGTTACACCACACAGTCCTCATCATAAATGGCAGAACAAACGGAACATATATGAAACAAACAAATACACACGCACACATATATATATAAATAGAAATAGAAATAATAATAATAAAGGAAAGTCAAGTTAAGCACTTTTCAAAAAAGGAAACACTTGAAAAAACAGTATGCATTAGCTTTATTAAAAAAAAAAAAAAAAAATATTCACTCGCACACATGCATTAACAACACAGTAACGACATGCGTGTGCATGCGAACAAATCGTTAAACAAACTAAAGAGACTGATAGACGGATAGAACGACAGACACAGACAGACCGACAGGCAGACAACCTAGTGAAAGAAATGGAAAATATATGAAAGACAGGCGATATGACACTTATTCTCATATATTACGCAATAAAACTTGTGTGTATGTGTCTCTGTGTGTGTTATAACAATAACAAGCTACAAAGAAACAAAAAAAAAATTATTAAACAAACTATAACAGTGTACCATAGATAGATACATGTTCTATGTACATAAAGTAAAAATAACAGAAAAAATGTGTGAGTGTGTGAGTGTGTGTGTGTATAACATGTAAAGGAAATTTGTGTCACAATCATTTTGCACACTTGATGGAGTTCACAATGATATGCCAGCCAGCCTGCTTGCCTGGCAGCTTTTCCGTATCCACACATACTACACAACTATGACACATAAATACAACTTCAACGACAGGAATATGCTAGCTCAACAATTATGAGCCTCTCAATGTGTACCAAAGTGAGGCCAAGTATGTACATCTCTATAGTATAGTGTGCACAATATGGAAATTGTACACATTGACAAGTTAAGGGCCACATAGGAAACCAACCAACCAATCAACAAAAAAAAAAAAAAAAAGAGCAGAAAAAAACTAAATTTGTCTTAGGCCAAATCTTACATACCCTTCACATCTATGTTTGTATGTACAAATGATGGGCGTGGCTGGTCGCTTATGATGTCTTTTATTACATATCAGCTTGCAAGTCGAGTTTTACGTTGAGTACGGCTTTTTGTAAATTGTGCTCCTGTCTGTTATCCAACCACGATGATGATGATGGTTTAGTGGCAGATGAATAGATTTTTGTCGGTTGTGGGCGTGGCTTCAAACCGAGTTTGCTCAATTTAAGAACTAGAAGTTCAAAATTTCAGCTCAATATCCCAAAATTTACCATTACGAGAGTGCCATCAATAGACAGACACATGGGCGTACAGACATACATGCCTTAATCGATTCAGTGTCTGAAGGTGATTAAGAATTTATATACTTTATATCTAGTATGCGATACCTCCTTCTTGTTGTTGTTAAATGTATTGACAAACTTAGTATACCGCCCATATTATGTGTAGGATTTAAAAATAGCATTAAGGATACAATCATAATAATAGCAATGGTAAGGACATTAAATACATACATTGGGTCCAAGTGCGTTATTATGGTGAGAGACGATAATACATATATATATAATTTTTATAAAGAGAGAAAGAGATATATAGAGAAGCTAGAGGAACTTATCAAAATCTTACGAAAAACAGGATGTTTTCGGTGCTAACAAACACGTTCAAGAGTGCGAAACGAACAACAACAACAACAATAAAACAAACTACTATATAATGATGACAATACTGAAACTGTAATATTGTTGCTGTTGTTGTTGTTGTTGTTGTTGTTTTCTTTTGCACACAAAAAAAGGCAAAGTCTCAAAAGTATTGTAGAATTAACCAACATATGAAACAACAATTACAACGAGCCACAATAATAGTAAAACATTACAAAAATTTATGACCCTTTCTACACAGTGTCACTTTGGCTGTGACATTGTGCCTGTGTGTGTGTGTGTGTGTGTATGTGTGTGTTTTTCTATACATCCGTATTCTTTGCATCTTTTCAGCTTAAGGACTTTTTCACACATATACACACATTTCATAATAAACAAACACATACACTGTGCAGCATAAAACTTTCAAAACCATAACGCACACGTTCAGCGCGTGTGGTGTATGGTGTCCCCTTTTCTAGTCTTGATGTTAACATGTCGAGCACATAATATAACTTAACTCAAAATTAACAACAACAACAACATGTAATGCAACATTGCACAATACAACAACAAGTCAAATGCTAAGACAAGCATTCAACCGGCAATAGAAATTTTTTTTAAAGAAAATATAAATATCGGTACTAACAGAGAGTATATATAGTACAGTTTCAGTAGAGTAGCGCCGCTATACACAATCCATGATGTAAACAAGCTTTCGTTTTACTTGTGCCATAAAACAGACCAAATATACTTAACGTACGTACATGCACATTTAGTTGTTTTTGTTGTTGCTTCTTTTTCAATTTCATCTTTTCTAAGTAAAACATTTGCTTACATTTCGTCATTTTTAACTGTGTGGCACAGCAGCGCACACAAAAACGTGTAGGTAGGTGGGTACAAAAGAAAACATAACGGAAATACACACACGCACACACATATACAGCTTACAGCTCGAATGTGTGCAACAAGGACCAAATTTAAGTTACATTTGTGCTTACACCGCCGTAAGAAGAAGAAATATTTTAAGAGAAAACATCAGCATACATCCATCCATCCATACCATACCACCTGCACACATACACAATATAAAGAACTTTGTTAAAAAAACAAATATCTCAACTTAACTTTATGTATATGTGTGTATATGCTATTACTTATATAAACAAGTAAAAAATATTAGGGGTATGCCAAATCTAGGAGGAGAACCATTATCATTAGCCTTTTCGCAACAGAGCACCACAAAAAAGAAAATATATGCCATTTTTGGGCGTGGCATTATTATTATATTTTTTTATTATAGAATCTTTTTTATGTATTCGGTCATTGTGGGCGTAATTTCGATCCAATTACATAAACAAGGACCGGCAGATAAGCAAAATTTAATCCGTTTATTGATGCTGATCAGTAAAATATACATTTGAAGGGTGTGGCTTGCTTCCATCTGATACTTACAAACATTTTATACAAAACCAATATACCCCCATAATCATTATGATGTTGGGTATAAAAATAACGGTGTAACCACTTCATGGCATTGTTGTGCGATATAAATGACGAAATCCTGACTTGTGTAAGCTTAAGTAAACATACACTTCCATACGCATAAAAAAAAAGGATTTTGTTTATTTTGATGATTTTTTATTTTCTGAGTATAAATCGACACCCACACAGCCACACACACAACAAATACTATATTAAATCATCATTCACACCAGACGATTATTTTTAATACGAAACAAAAAGTAAAACATACGCATACGTAGTTATTCTGGCATGTATGTGTGCATTGTATAAATTTACAATTATAAGAATTGTTTCTTTGATATTACGATACGATCCGATACTATTGCGCAATTATCAGTGCTGTATAACGAATTTATTATTTAAAAGATAAAGGCTGAGTGTCTTTTATTGTTGATGGTATATTTACTCAACACAAAGCTTTGGTATAAATTAGCTACAAGTATACAAATATCGTAAGTGGTATTTCCTCCAATAGTCTCTGAATGAGGAGGCAATTGAATTCAATCTTCACATTCAAATTCGCAGTTGTTTTTATAAAATTCAACTCAAAATCTAACTGCTTTTAAAGAAACTCAACTAATTCTCATCTCAAAGTTGGTGTTGTTTAAAAAAAACTTAACTCAAAATTTAATTCATAAAAAGAAAACAAGAAGAAAGAAAACTGAATTTGCCAAACTTTAAATGCCCTCCACATCTACATCCAAAAGCGGGTGTGATTGGTGTAAGATTACAGACAAACATACGGACATACGTACATATAGATCAACTCAATTTTGCAGGGTCTCTGACGTCTTCTTCTGGGTGTTGTAAACGGAATGACAAACTTAGTATACCCCCCCATTTGGAGGGTATAAAAAAAACTCATCGTTCAAAAATTCAATTTCTGATTAGTTTTCAGTCGGACATAAATCGTTATCAGTAAGAATTTTCTTTGCTCTTTTTTACTTCGTTATTTCAATGATATTAGAAAAAGATTTAATGCAATTAAATAAAAGCAAAGCATACAAAATTATATCCATTCACCAATTAAACTGTATGTTTGTGTATGAAAATTCCATATTCTCTCTTTTATAGAATTTTTTCATATTATTATTCATTAAACAACAATATTTCTTTTTTTTTTAATTGCTTATCAGAAATTTGTTTGATTACGAAATATTTAATTTCATGTTAAAATATTTTATGCTGTAACGATGAGAAAGTTATATGAATTTTTTTTTTTTTTTGAGAGAAATCATGCATCAACGCACTAACGGCATAGACCACAACCTGCTGCTGTATCGGCTGAGAACATAGCTGCTGTTCAAAGAAATGTTAAAAAAAAAATCCATCAATCTTTCAATTCTATACTACACTCAAGAGTATCGAAAGAGTTGTTTCATCTCTTACGAGCACCTGAGTTCTTTTCTGTAAACGGTTAAGAACCTCCACACAAGTTCCGAAAGCTTCCGTCTACGCATGAAAATTGACCTCTAGTTTCGATTGTATTTAGAAGGATAACGGCTGGAATGAAGTATTTCTTGCTTGAGAAAGCTAAAGCTGTTGAGTGCTTCTTTCGACACTACAAACACCTGTTTGATGTCTTGGTTATAGGGAATGATTATAAGCTGTGGTGGCCTCCAAATGGGCAAGTATTTAACGGAAAGGTAGGGGTAGACCTAGACCTAGATCAAATTTTGCTCTGAAAGCGACCCTACATACTCCAGCAATCTTACTTCAAGTGTTTGTTGTGCCACAGTTTCCATGTCTTCTTCATATCAACCACTTCTACAGCAATCGTTATACGAGACATCATACCTGCTGGCCATATGCCCTCGTATCCTCCAATCTAAGTCAAATTTAGACAAAAATTTTCCAAATAAAAAATATACTGCAAGGATGCTATGAGCACTTGATTGAAATTCTCATTAAAATTTATAAAATGAAATTGTAAAATCGTTGCCACAATCTGTCGCACTTGAATTTCAAATTTTCTTCAAAGTCTTTGTGGAAATTTTCGGTACAATATTTGTTTTAAAACTTTCAGATTTGATCATTAAAAGAATATTTTAATGGCAGGAAAACAAAACTATGGTAAGGGAAAGAGTGTGGTGAGAAATAAAAGTGTGTGCGGGGAGGGGAAGGATGTATAAAGAGAATGTGTGCCCACATGTCACACCTTGTTCGAGTATTAACTGCTGCTCGAAAGGATAGATGTTACGTGTATTAACGCAGCACCAGCCGTAGTGTTTGTTGTTGTTATTTTATGCACTTGTTCTATTTTCTTATTTTAGCAATATGTTTTTTCTCTCTCTCTCTTTCTATCATACCCACCCTTTCTATTATTCTCACACGTTGGCTTAGTCATAAATTTTATGCTGTAAAAATAAAATAAAAGAAATATGAAATAGAAAAAAAAATAAAAATAAATGGAAAAAAATGGAAAACTTGTAATGTTAAAATAATTTACGAGCAAAACTTTTCGCTGCTTTTCCATGGAAGTAAAACTAGCAGTGAAGCAATAATGAATGCTACAGTAATGGAATGAAATAGAATAGAATATCCGGGCAAAATGGACATAAGTGGATAACACTTAATGACTGCACAACAAAACACAAAATGCAAACACACGTACAGTACGGAAAATTGCACAGTAGGTAGTAGGGAGATAAAATAGAAAAAAACAAAAACAAAACAATATGGAAACAAAAAATAAAAAAGAACATAACGAAGAAGAAGAAGAAGTAGAAAGAGAAGCTGGAAAAAAATAAATGTGAGGTAATCGTTAAATAACCCAACAACACAGAGTAGAAACATTTACAGCCAAACGACCAACAGACAGACCTGCCAACCAACCAACCGGGTAACAATAATGCACAATGAAGTTGTTCTCGAATTGGGTTGTAAAGAGATATAATCATAAACTATAACTTGAGTAATAACCTGGTAGTTGTGGACCGCAGTCTATGCTGTGTCTAAGTGTTTATGTTGTCCGTGGCTATGAGAACGTGAACGTGAATGCGTGTGGAGTTAATGGAGGTATGAAAAGATAACACACCCGCTAAAAGTCTTTATTATTAAAGTCAAACACTTCACTTTGGTTACATGGCGAGCGGCAAACTAAAAGTATAACTTTAAGTACACTTTAACTTAACTTAAAGTTTAACTTTTAACTTCTGTAAAGGTGCAGGAGAAATCCTCTATAATATTATATAGTTGCAGCTTCAGTTTAATTTAGTTTAGTTTACTACGCTTAAACACACACCCACAAATAGCACACATTTATAGCACAAAACGAAACCAAACAATTTTTTTTTTGTTCTTTTTGAAAAATTTTACAGTTTAACACAAAGTTCTACTCATAGTAATAACAGTATTATTAGTAGAAATAATTTCAAAGCGTGAAAGAGAGGGAGAGAGAGTGAGAAATGGAAACATCATAATAGATGTTAAACTTGAAAATAATCTAAACTGAACTGATACCCAAATGGATAAAATGGAATGATACGAGTATTGTTGCTGAACAGGTGCAGGTGTTGGCCGCCTGAAATGCTTTAAAAATATTGAATTTCAAATTTAACATTAATAACCTCAGTTCTCCAGTTCAGTTTCTCCAAAACATTCACGTTGAGGGAAAACAACAACAACAATAATAAAGTTTTAAGAAAAAAGTTATGAGATAGTTATAGCATAGACTTCTTGTGATTTATATCTTAAAAAAAAATCCAGTTAAATCCTTATTATCATTTTCATTGTAAACTTTTTTCTAACCCTCAGTCATTTGGAGAGAATATATAAAGTTTTTTCTGGATTTTAGTAATTCAATATTATTAAAAGGGAGGCGGAGACACGGAGATTAAAGTCTAGCTTGACATTTTCTGCAAGGAAAAGAAAGTGTTTCATAAACGAGAAAGAGACAAACCGATAGACAAACTGTTCGATTTCCATGGGGCGTTCCAAACTAAAGCATGTTTCAAATAAATTCTTTAAAAAGGAGAGTAAGATTGATTCTTAAAAGCGCTTTTTTTTCCAATGGATTCGATTTTGCTATGCTAGCACAAAAAACCGAACCGTTCAAGTTCAAGTTAAACATTACATTTAATCTAAAGATTAAATTATAACTGTTTGACCAACTTCCAAACGATACGAAACCCAAAAGTCATCCACATATAAGACGTGACAGTAGGTAATGTTTTGAAGTCATATATCTTTAGTTCGCCTTTTTGTTAAGTTAAAAGCGCTGTAAAGCGCCTTTAAATTATTTCCAATTCATGTAATTTGCTGATTGTCGTTGAGTCTTTACTACGGTTATAAACATTTTCAACGAGATGGTTGTTTGGCTGGTTGGTTGGCTGGCTGGCTGGCTGACTGGTTGGGAATGTATTGGCGCAGTTTTGTTGCTATTGTTGTTAGCTTCATTTTCATTTTCAATACCCTGGGTAAACGAAATAAATAAACATACAAAAGGAACGGAGTCTGAAGGTATATAATTTCATTGGCAAGGAATGGATCGATGGGAGGGGCGGAGGGGAAGGTTAGGTAAGGAGAAAATATTTTTTGAGCCATCAGCATCATTACAATCATCATTATGATATTCATCTTCATTTGAGCAACAACATCATAATTATCATTATCAGTTAAGTTAGTTAGTGCCTAGTAGTAGTTGTTTCGAGCTGAATTTTATTGTTGGTATGTATACGAAGCGAAAGATAATGAAACAGGCTTTTATCCGTAATAATAATAATAGCAACAACAAAAACAACAAAATTGTTAAGAGAAACAACAGGGCTGGTTAATGCATATGTTTGGTGTACAAAAATCTATAATTATTTATATAAAACGACACAAGGAATCCAAGGCAAAACAACAGATACAGAAAAGGAAAGGAAAAGAGAAGAAAATTAACCCAAATGACTAAATGATAATAACGTAAACATGTCTGTCCCTCTCTCTCTCTTTTTCTATCCACCCTTCCCTGCCCCTCCCCATTTCCTCCTACTTAATTGGCATCCCTAATAAATTTTTTTGTTATAATGGTGCAGGTGCGAAGAAGATCGTTAATCGCTTGGTGATAGTAATGGAAGTGATGCTCATGACGATGACGGTGGTGTAACATTCCCTGGTTTCGTGGGTATATTAATAATATACACTTACAGACACAGACCCACAGTATTAAGAGCATTTTTTTTTTATTTTTCCTAAATCAATTTTAATAGCATTATAATAACATACCCAAGACAACAGTAATGGAAGTTGTTCAATTTCAATTTCAATTTCAATTTTGATTTTGATTTTGATTTTGATTTGCAAACGATAATCGCCGATTTATGCTTTAGTAATGCAATGCATTGCTACATAATGTATTTTTTCTTATGCTTTATACACAAACTGCATGACAAAGTAAAATTTGATTTTTTTGAGAGTTTGTCGTAAAAAGTCAAAGTTGAAAAAGTTAACGATAAAAACAAAATTTATCATTAAAGGTATCTTTATTTATATGTACCTGGTGTAGAGTTTATATAGGGGTATAATTACTTTATCATATCATGTGTCTATATGTTTAAACAAGTAAGAAAATTTTAAAATAAATACACATAGAAATGGTGGGCATGGCAGGTATATGATTGCGCCCCCTAATAGTATGTATGTACGTAGCTTGCTAGTCGAGTGTTGTTTTTTATACATTGTGGGCATGGTATGTTATGTGACCACGCCCATTTTTAGGTCAAATTCTTTGTGACAGCTACATAGATTTTTGTCATTTGTGAGTGTGGCGGCTCTTGACCCATTTGGCAATTTTTTCATTTTGCCATTTCACATGTGGGTATGTGGGCGTGGCTGTACTTGCTTGTAGAGTATTTAAAATTTGATTTAAGTTAAATATAGTTTTTTTCATGCTTTGTTATCCAATTGGTTTATTGGTATGTATTTGTGTTGTTACTGTTTACTATTGCTGTTGCTGTTGCTGTTGCTGTTGCTGTTGCTGTTCTCGTTATTTCTCCCTCTGTGTTCCATTTTGCTAAGTATTTGCTTCAAGATGAGATGACATTTCACAACAATTTCAACTTACAACTTTTGTATTCTCCTGTTAAGTGCATACATACATCACGCACGAGTGTCACAGAGTACACTCGTAAGCTTGTTTTATTGTACCTGAATATGGTGACTGTTGGCGGTTGCTGCTGTTGCTGTAACGCTTTGTAAGGGTACGTAAGTGTGAGTGCAAGTGTGTTGCTGCATTCAACCTTTATCGTAGACAGTTACTACATACAAAATACGAGGAGAGTGTGTGTACGAACTGTCATTGAAGTGTGGCTAAATTGTTGTGTACACCGTTTGTATGCCAAGTAATGATGCATCCTTGCGTCTCATACGGTAGATGGCAGCGCAAAATGTTTTTTTTTTTTAAGTTTAGCATTACCAGCTTTGTGGATTTTTTATTTTTAATCTTTTTTTTTTTTTGGTATTCTTCTTAAATATATTTTCGGGCTTCAGTTGAGTGTGTGTGTGTAGCGTACTGGTCTCCTTTATGTTTGTGGTGTTGTTGTACAATATGTTGTTCTTAGAGCAATGAAATTAAAGTTTAAGGTGCAGCAGTGTAACAGTCCCCAGCCTCCAAATATTGTGTAAATAATACCTTAACGGAATTTGGATTGGTGGCTTGCTTGCTTGGTTGGTTGCTTGCTTGGTTGGTTGGTTTGTTGACTGTTTAGTTTGGTTAGTTGCCTGAATGATTCCATGGAATTTAGTTTTGTTTCCATTTCAATTTTTTTTCTAATTTAATTTTTTTTTTGTTTCAATTCATTTGGTGTTAAACTTAATGCATTTTTTAGTGTAAATTTTTTTTTTCAGTTTTAACCTGACTTTAGCCTCCCATTCATTTCATTCCTAACGGTTGAGTGCATAGAGTTACTGTGTATGTGTGTATGACATTTTCTTGGTATTGCTTCAACAATATCTATTAAGTCCTTAAAAGCATATAAATGTCAAACTGTTGTAGGTAAATTATAAAATGAAATAAAAAAAAAAAAAAATTGAAATTCTTTTGTATGCTGCTTCAGTCTTATAACTTTGTAACCCAAGGCGCACCAGTAAAATTATTACTATACAGTGGAAAACATATATTTTTTAAAAGGATGTTATGCCTTTAAGAAAAATGAGTGGCAATAAAATAGTTGTAAAAATTAGTTTATGTTTCTTGTTGATTAAGTACTGCATCCACTCCACTCCACATCCATGCACTCTGTTGCATTCTGTTTGCACTCGCCAGGCAAATGTTTTTATGATTGAAAGCCTTTATCATCATATGCAAACTTTAATTGTCATAAGCTTGTAAAAAAGAGAAAAGAAGCAAAAGATTAGTAATGGAATTGAATAATAAGCAAGAACAAGAAGAAGAAGAAGAAAAGGCCTAAAATTACAATTTAAAGACTTAAATGCAGTAATTTTTCATTTCATTTCATATTTGTGTTGAGCTTCTGTGCTGCCGCAGTGCCATCACTTTTTCCCTTAATACCCATTCATTTATACAACCAAACCCATCCCGCCACCATTAATGCGTAAATGCATTCAAGCACACATCCGTCCAACCATTTATGCGTCCATTTTAGCCGAACAGGTACGTTTACGTATGAACGGTTAAATGCTGCAAACACAGCAACAGCAACAACAACAAAATGCTTAAAAAACAATAAAAAAAAAAACAAGTAAAAAGACTTAATTTTACACAAAAAATTAATTACTTCTACATATAAAAAGAAGGCGTGGAAGATTTAGAATTGCACCCCCTAAGAGTATTTTCATTACGTATCAGTTTATAAATCTAGTTTCACTATGAATACGTTTTTTTTGGTAAATTGTGGGTGTATTTATTACCCGACCACGCCCATTTTTGACCCATCGATTATTATAAATATGTGCTCTAACGTCATAGCCAAATTTTTATGGCAAATAAATAGATTTTTGTTGATTATGGGCGTGGCTTTTTGACCGATTTTGCCCAACTTTAAGTAACAACAATCTTCCGTGTCTGTACATAATTTTAACTCAATATCACAAAGTTACAACCGTGAGAATGCCAACAGTACATGGACTTACTGACGGACATAATTTTTTGATGTTGATCAAGAATGTAGGGTCTCTGACGTCTCCTTCTGGATGTTGCAAATAAAATGATGAACTTAGAGTATCTTATGTCTTATATAAATGGTGTTTAAAATAACAACAATAACAAAAACCAAAACAACAACAACAATAGTAAAAGCAAACACCATTCGTATATATGGAATAATGGCGGCAGTAGATGAGTGCAACTCAAAAGTAAAAGTACACGTAAAAGCCAAGAATTTAGTCATCATTCGCACTCCTTAACAAACCAAACCAAACCAAACACATTTGGATGCTGTTTTTATTTTTTTTATTTTTGAATTTTATGCCACATCTACTGTTTTACTCTGTTCCCCACCTGTCGCTACTCTGAGTGTGTTATGTTTTTGACCATCTTCCGAAACGCTTCCCATTCGCTGCATTTATAACTGAATTGTAGTAATCGCCTCTTTTAGTATTTTGTTCCGTTCGTTATGCAATGAATGGTTTTTGCATTTACAAAAAGAGTTGGCTGGCAAGCAAGCAGGCAGGCAACCAGCTATATCATTGTAAAAACGTTACAGAAACACCATTAAGAACAGCAGCTTAAATGCATACATTGTAATACAACAACAACAAGTCAAATGAAACCAAAAAAAAAAGGAACCAAACCAACATAGAGAACATAACAGTCATCATCATCATCATCCTGGTGCAAGAGAGTGAGAGAACAGAAAGCAGCTGCAGTAGTTACAAAAAAAAAAAAACAAGCGGCTAACAGAGCAAACGTGTACAAATTGTTGTGTAATTAACTTTTGCTTAACAAATATTCAGCATTTAATTGAAACTGCCAGTTGTAAGGAAGGAAAAACTTTTCCTAAAGATTTTTTTTTGTTTACTGCTGAAATGAAAGATTTACTGACTTTTTGTATTTTTTCTTCTACTTATTATGTTTTTGTTTCAGTCATTTAGCATAAGAACACCTTTTATTCTTTTCATTAGCTGTTGTTCTTCTTCTTCGGTTTTTTAATGGAAAAATGGCGCAGCAGCAACCAACAGCAACATTGAGTTATTTTGTTGATAAAATTACTTTTAAATTGTAAACTCGGCTTTTGTGGTTTGGCTTCTGTGTTTAGAGGGCTAATGGGTTGTGTGCGTTCATGTGTGTTTATGTGTGTGTGTCTATGGGTAGCAGGTACAGTCATAGGTCTTTGTCTACTTACTGCTATTCTAACTAATAATGTAGCGCCATTTGACTTTTGTCAGTTAACAGCATTGACTGCCTAATAAACAAACATACACATGCACGCGCGCTGTTATTGTTGCATTATTGCTGTCTGTCTGTAGCTAACTATCCTGTTCACTTATTCGTTACTACTAATTATCGTACATGGTTGTACGCGTAACATATGTAAAGTATGTTATAAATTAACTTGAAAATGTTTCGCCAGCTAATTGGATAAAATGAAATTGAATATATTTGGAAAAGATTTGCTACAAAAACACAAAAAGAACAAAGAAAAAAAAGCCAAATTGCTGAGCAGGCTAAACGAAGTGTAAAACATGGATCTGCTTAATAACAACAACAACAACAACTACTACTACTACTATGTAATATTATACGTTAACAACTTTTCAATTATGCAAAGCTTCAAAAAAAAAAACACTGAAAAAGTAGTAGGGCAGAAGAAGAAGAAGAATATCCACTAAACTTTTCTATAAAAGGTTAAAAGAATGTAAGCATAATATGCCAAAGAATTTTATTAATGTGTGGTTTTTAAATTCTTCTGCGATTAACCAGAAATTTCTTTAAATGTTTAACGCCATCATTATATTCACACATAATGCTACATTAATGAAATATAAAAAAAAAACGATCGCAAGTATCGAAATTATTGCAGCCGTAATAAGTTCACTTCAAAATGTGTCAAATCAGTCGATTCCTCACTATTCGCAGGAATTGGACATTTTTCAGTTATTAAGTCGATTTACTAATAGAGAGTGAAATAATATATCTGCCACGACCCCATTTTTACGTATAAACATAAATGTAAAGGATATGTAAGACTTGGTCTAAAATGAATCTAATTTTTCACTTGCTATTGCTAACATATGGAAATGGATTTTTATAGAATTTTAAGGGCGTGAATGTCAAATAAATAAAATAATAAACGTGAGTATATAACCTAAAAATGTTTAAAATAAATTATTAGCTGAATAATTCAATTTTTACGAAGGTAGAATTAGTAATAATAGGCATGGACATACGGACATTATTAGAACGACTCAGACTTTTCTTCATATTAGAGGCTGGAATGTCTCTCTTTATGAAGTGACAAGCTTAGTATGTACTCCCGCCTCCTCCATCATTTATGAAAAGTATAAAAATTGTTCCATAAATGTACATATAAAGAAAACACCGGAGAGGGTTTTAGTGCGTTAGATGGTAATCGGTAGTAGAAAATTGAGGGAAAAAATGTTGAACTTTTGGGAAATGTTTTGTTGTTTAGTGGTTTTGTTGTTGTTGTTACAATAATTTGTTATTTTCTATATTTATTGGCACTTACTCATCGTCATTATTACCGTACATTTATGCCTGGAAAGGAAGTTATCAAGTACTTTTTTGGAAGGTGTATGTGTGTGTTAAATATAATCAAAAATTATTATTGAAAAAATATATTGAAAGCGAATGAAATGATCAAAACAACAACAACATGAAACACATAAATAAATATATGTATAGTATTCAATGTGGGTGGTTGGATGTAGGCGAAATCGATAACGGTTACCCTACAATGGTTGTAGGGACTACATGTAATGGGGAAAGACACATAAGAAGGTTGTCTTACGTAATAACCTATATACACCCAAACATACTCGCACACTCACACACACACACACACACACACACATTTACATGTTCGTTGTCTGAGTCGATACCTTTAGTTTAACAGCAAATAAATTGCGCTTGTCGTATATATGGCTGGAAAAGCAGCAGGCTCGGGGTGTTTAATGTGTACGTTATCTAACCGTATAACAATAAATATAACAACAGATACATACAATGCATGCATGCATGCATATTATGTATAAAATTTTTTGTGTATTTATAAATACACACACATACCTGCGAAAAACATTGCCCACAATTCAGACAGACTTTAAATAAATAAGCATCGCAGTGTAGGAGGTAGAAGAAAACATTTGTGCTGCATATACGAGTCTTGAAAATAAAATATAAAAACAACAACAACATATCGTGTTGGTTCAAATTTATGTCCACCATATCGCTATCGCCACCGTAACACTCACACATGCATACCCAAACCAACAGTCATTCCTTATACAATATATCACACGGAACAGCACTTTAGATACTGTTACACCAATGGACACCTATTGAGTCTAAAACGCCATTCTGCGTTTGTGCCAATTAACAGTTACGGACATGTCTATGTGTATGTGATATTATACCAATATACGCACAAAACACCTACAAACGAATGGTAGGAACACCATCGTACATAAAACATTTATAGAAAATGTGTTCTTATGCTCATAAAACGTCTTCAAGTTATAAAATTTCATTAGGAAATGGTGAATTTTGTTTTATGACGAAATAATCTTACACATTTAATAAACATTTATATGTGTATATAACAACAATAACAACAACAAGGTAAAACAAAATAAATAAAAAAAAGTCGAAATTTGACTTAAACCAAATATTAAACACTTTACACATCTACTTAAAAAATGTGGGCGTGGCAGTTAGATAACTGCGCTCTCTAACGTATCAGCTAAAAAGTCGAATTTTACGCCGAGTGTGATTTTTTGTGAATTGTGGGCTTGTCTGTTACAGGACCACGCTGATTTTTCGAACATACATGCCTGGGATTATTATAGATATACGTAGCAAATATGAAGTTAATATCTCAATTTTTGTAGCAGTATGTATGTGTATCTGTAGTGGGCGTGGCTCTTGACCAAATTTGTTCATTTTAAATAGTGATCTGCTTGCCAAAACTAAGAGTCTCTGTAAAACTTAATATAGCAAACTTTGTAACGAACGTGTAAGTCCCCATAACACACGGAAACATGGACGGACATGTCAAGATCAATTCAGTTTTTGATACTGATCAAGAATATATATAATTTGTAGTATCTTTGATGCTTTCTTCTGGGTGTTGTGAATGGAATGACAAACTTAGTATACCCTCTTAAATTGTGTGTACAGGTTATAAAAACGATTTCTGTCTTCTGCACAGTTGGAAAAGGAAAATTATGAAATATAAGAAAAAATGGTAAAAGAAAAATTCTTTCTTTTCAATATATTTTTTTCTTTCTCTATTCACAATAACTGAACACAGAACAGAACTTTTACTTATACTCGTACAGTGTTAGGAAGCGATTCCCTTTGAAGTAAAAATATTTCAGGAATTTTTTTCATTGTTAAAAATGTTAATAATAATTTTGTAATATAAATTGCATAAAATTGAAACTGAGTAAAATCGATTTTAATCAATTCCTCCATTACATAAAAAGCGTACAATTTAGAAGAAATTTTAGGACAAGCTGACTGATTTCTAACTAATGCACGTTAAATTTTAACTGAAAATAAATGAACAAGAAAACTAAGTGTGGTTTAGACCTAATCTTAAATAGCCTTCATATCTATACATAATCGGTTGGGCGTGGCAGGTGTATAATTACGCCTTCTAAGGGTGCATGTATTACGTATCAGCTTAGAAGTGTGTTTTTTTTGGAAGTTAAAATTAAATTAGAAATCGTGGGCGTGTTTATTACGTAATCCTTCTTCTTTTAAACCTATTGCAAAAGGTTTCTATTTATTATAGTATTGATAACGGATAAACTTCTATCCGTTTTTAGCCGTGCTTATACTAAGGATGTTCGTCTGTCCAAATTTTCATGTCAATTTTTGCCAGTGTGAATATTTTAGTAGTGGATACATGGAAGGAGATCTTTCGATTGAAATTTGCATGCTAATGAAAAGATTATAGAATCCTTGAGTCGTAGTGCTCTGGCAGTAGCAAACAGAAGGCTCAAGTTATTGAATTTTTATCATTATAAAAAAAACTAAAACATTTGTGTTATTTATCTCACTCTCGCTCTGTCTTTCTCTAATTCCTATTTCTTGGTCCCCTATTAACGATCAACTAACTAATATTTTATTAACTAAATGCCATTTGCCCGGCAGCCTTGGCTTTTGACTGTCAGACGGGCTAAATGATACACACACACACACACACACACACACACACACACACACACACACTAAACTACCGCCAACGCTTCCAGTGCCATTCTATTATACTCGTATGTTGTAGTTATTAATAGTTGTTGCTATTGTTATTAAATTGGTGGTGTTGGGCTAAACGGTGTCGTGTTGCCGATGTCGTTTTCGTGTACAGTGTCACTGTTTGTATCAACATCAGTCCGCTGTTGTTGTTCTTTTTGTTTTTGTTATTATTATTATTATTATTATTATTGTTGTTGTTATCATGTTTATTGATTGGTATGAGGTATGAAATTGGTAGTTGTTGCAGTCGTAATCGCGTAATGCCGCATTGTGTGCGTGTGTGTCCATGTTTTTCGTATGTATGTGCATTCCTGTGACCGTATGGTCTTACTCATCCCTTTTTGGGTATTTTAGTGGATTTTTATTATTATTGTTGTTTGTTGACCATGTTAATTTTCTTGTTCGTTTTGATGTTTATGGTTGTTGGAATTGTTGTTATTGGTGCGCTCCTTATATTATTATTATTATTGTTAATGTTGTTGTTGTTGATCGGTTCGTATAGAGTGAAAAAGGTGGCTTAAGTGTTTTGTTGTGTGTGGTTGGTTGGTTGATACGTGTGTGTGTGTGCGCGTCTGTTTGGCACTAAAGTGTTTGTTGTTGTTGTTGTTGTTGTTATTATTATTATTGTTAATGTTTTGCTGTTTTGTTGTTATTAGGTTGTGGTTGTCATGTTGTGTCGTTCGAATTTGAGCTCCCGCTGCTGTTGTCCAGCAACGACAGTTGTTGAAATTAAATGCTCACATGTGTTGTGTTGCTGTGTTGTTGGTATTGTTATATGACCCATCCTTTTTCTCTCTCTCTCTTTAGTTGAATTTTTGTTCAATTGCCTTTTTACCCTTTAGTTAGCGTCCGATTTGAGTTGATTTGTCCATTTAGCTGTCCCTACAATTTGCTGTGTCATGTATAAAAATAAGAGTGTTGGTGCAATGGATTTAGGGGTTCCTTGATTCCCTCTGCTTAACTCTCAATTATGTTTGTTTGTCTTTGTCTTTGTCTTTGGCAGGCTTACGCATCTAGTTGGCTATCCAGCTAGTGAATAGTGACGGTGTTGGTGGTGGTGGTGGTGGCGGTGTTGGCGACTTGTGTAGTTGTTGTGTTGATTACTGTATTTTCTGTTGTTGTTTTTTTAGCTTTGGCTGGGTATCATTTTTGTGTGCGGTTTATTTTAATGCATTTTTTAAATAACTTTACTTAATTTGTTGTCTTTGTGTTTCATGCTGATTTTCTGACATTATACGATTTGTATTTGGTTTCCCAATAACTGCTGGTGCTGCAGGATTGTTTTATTTTTTTATCTTTTTAATATGGGACAGACATGGAGTTCATATTGTCTGTTTGTATGTGTGCGTCTGTGTCATGTTTAAGAAATATTTTTTGTTTGTTTGCTTGTTGCTGTTTGTCTTTTATGGGAGAATTTATACGATTTTAAGTATTTGTGTAATTTACTTCATTGGTTGTCGGGTTTCGTTGCGCTCCCGGTTTGACATATCAGACATTTTTTGTGTGGTTCTTAACTCCAACATACGCAGCATAGACTTTGAGTCATTGAGTGTATTGGTGTGTATTTCCTTGGCAAAAATTGTTCAAGTTAATTAAGTGCCGTAAAGTGCGTAGGCATTCATCTTCCACCTTTCTTCTTCTTCCTTTTTTCTTTTTGTTTTTTCTTATTATTGTTTCCCCTCTTTATTTTATGTCGTGTGTGCTCTTTCTTGAAATATTTCTCTGTCTGTCTGTCCTTCAGTCCTTATTTTCCGTTTTATAGTTGTGTGGATATTGTGATGATTGCCATTCATTATTCACATATCAGCACAAAACTCATAAATTTATTAATTCAGTCTCATCAGGTATTCAGTTTATGGTTTGGTTGCTGTTTGTTTTGTTTTTTTATTTTTATTTTTTGTAATTTTTTATTTTTTATTTTGTTTTGTTTCATTTATAAAAACTGCATTAATTTATGACTTTTATCGAATAATTTTATTGTATCTGATTTTAATCAATCACTTTATTGTCAATTAATGTGCTGGTCATTAGTATAAAATGTCCCAACCAGAGAGAAGGCCGATAAAAGCAGCAGCACAGTAAGAAAACATTTTTAGCGCTGTAGCACAACGACGACACATTGATTACGTATGATGATAAGAAAGTGGTAAGTAGAGTGCCTGGCCTAACCATCATCAGCTTTGCATTAACCGCAAGGAAATACAAAGTTAAACTTACGTCGCCATTTTCGTTTTAAACATTTTTTGTTGTTATTCAACTAAAGTGATTCGTATTAAAAATGAGCTAAAGAGTTATAATGAAACCAGAACAGAACAGAACAGAAGGCGTGTGTATGCATAGTATGTGTTGTGTTCCATTCTTTCATGGAATGGCTAACTTGTTGGTTTTTTACTTATTTTTATAAAAGAAAAGAATTTCTAGCAAAATTAATAAACTTCGTTTACTGAGGTTGCTAGGGTCTATTCTAAATACATGATTTTTAGTGGGATGGAATAGCAATACGTGCAGGAGTACTAACAGTTTCCCACTATGGAATAATAATAATTAATAATAATAATAATATTAATAAAAACAAAAATAAAAAAACGCCATTTTCTTGGTGTAATGGAAAAATATCAGTGTTAGGTTAATGTCCGACCGCTGGTCTCGCCTTTTTCGTCGGTGTTATGATCTTATTTTGTTGAATGAATACGCAATTATGTCTTTTTTAAATTCAATAGTATTCAATAGTATATTTAGAGTTTATAATTTTTATATATATATATATATATATATATATATATATTTTAGTTTTGGGTTAAAATAATTCAATAATTGCGTGTTACAAAAAAGAGAAAAAAGAGAAAAAAAGGAGAACCGGGTTATACAAAGAGTGTCTCGATAATAACTGACTAACTCTCCTCTCGGTATACAGACGTACAACCGATGATCGAGGAGAGTTTGGAGACATGTTGACAGCTTCAACATGTGAAGTTGCCAGCATAGAACATTAACATCCTCCCCCCTTGCTGGGACAGCAACAATTCAGCCCCATCAAGGAGAGTGGACTTCAACTATTCCGGTTTAAAAATTCATTCAATATCAAAGCAAATTAAAAAAGAGAATTCAAAGCGTGATATATACAAAAAAAATTCAATTTTGGTAAATAATTATGCACTTTTTATCTCCTGTGTTACAGCGGCGCTGTTTCATTTTGCTTGGCGATGGCGTTGATTTCTGGGTTGGCTTGTGGTCGTTCTTTTGAGATGAACGACTTGGTGCAGGAGTGAATGATGCCTTTGACCACATTGGTTGCATCTAAAGGTGCTGGTGCATTGATCGCGGAAATGAGAATGCGCCAGGCAATTTAAACAGTACCTATATTTCTTAACAACCTCCAGCCTCCGCCTCGGCGGCATTCTTATAAAACGTACGCAATTCTTCAAGCTGTGATATTCATTGCATAAATGACATATGGTTGACACGCACCTTGGCGATCGGGTACGTGATTCCCCCTTTCTACGTTTTGGAGTACCACCATCTCTATTTGTGGGTGAGGGAGTGTTGATCGGCGAGTCATTCCTAGGAAAAAAAGAGAGTATTATAGTTGTGCATCTTCTGAGTTAGGTAATAAAGTTAATTTTGTAATAGGTCGTTTAATTAAACCATTTGCTGTATATAAGTCAACAACTCTGGCGTATGCATCGCAACTGGGGTACGTTTGGCTGATGCGGCCCAAGCGCCAAAAATTTGGTGGTAAATTATCCTGGCGCAAAATAACTAAACCACCTACTTTGAAATTGCGCTGTGGATATTTCCATTTGCACCGTTTGTGCAACTCTTTCAGATATTCGTCTTTCCATCTTTGAGGAAATGTGTGGTGCAAAAGTTTGAGTTTTTCCCACCTATTTACATAGCTCAAAGGACGGTTAGACATATCGGGTTCGGGTGGAGATAGGATTGAACAACCAATAAGAAAATGTCCCGGGGTCAAAGGAGTCAAGTCGTGAGGGTCCCCGCTCATAGGACAGAGAGGCCTTGAATTAAGACAACCTTCAATTCGTGTAATCATAGTATCTAAGGGTTGAGAAATGCTGTTGCTGAGATGTTCTTTAATGTTTGCAAGGAATTGTTTCGCCTCCTTTGACAAAAGATTGGCAGCTCCGACAAATGCGGTTCCATTATCAGAGTAGAGAGCAGAAGGATACCCGCGTCGAGAGAAGAATCGGGAGAAAGCTGCAAGAAATGCCTGTGTAGACAATTCGCTTGTGGCCTTTAAATGAATGGCTTTAGTTGCAAAACAAACGAAAACTAAGACACAACCTTTTGTACTTTTGCAACCTCGTCCTCGTTACCTCATTACCTCGTTTATGTCAAAGGGGCCTGCAAAATCAACTCCAGTATGAGTAAAAGGTCGTGTAAGGATAGTTCTTTCTGGAGGTAATGAGGCCATGATTTGTTGATCCCGAGACCTTTTGAATAAAACACAAATTTTGCAATTGCGGACAGTCATTTTGATTAAGTTTTTTAGTCTGGGAATCCAGAATTCTGAACGTATGACGCGCATCATTAATGAAATATCGCCATGAATTGTGCATTTATGAACGTGTTCCACCAACAATTTTGTGAAATGAGAGTTAGAGGGCAATCATTTTGGAAATCTTTCATCATATGTCAAAGAAGTGGATTGTATTAGTCGGCCATTGATGCGCATTATGCCTTTAGTGCCAATAAAGTGGTTAAAAACGAGCAATTTACTATCCTTGGTAAGTAAGTAACTTTCTCATTGAGCAATTCGTATTCCGGAAAGGCGCTACGTTGACACATAATGATAAGCCGAATTTTGGCATTTTCGATCTCTCTATGTGTTAGAGGGGCCTTCTTTATTTGAGTGCATTCGGGTTTGAGTACATTTATAAAGCTGAACATATATGCTATCACTCTTAGAGCACGAGAGAAATTGGAAAATCGTTTCAAAATATCATCCGCTTGAGTTGAGTGGAGAGTGTTAATTTTTCTACATTCTAGTGTTATAGTGTTATAGTGGGGTAGGTAGGCCAATGCGTCTGGGTTAGTTTCAGCCGTGTGAGGCCCTTCTACCATAAATCTGAATGTGATAACTCCTCCACTCCTCCAATGCTCACTCTAAGAAACACTGGACATAGTTTTAGAGGGTGTGACTCTTTGCACAAAGCGCAAATCAGGGTATCAGAGATTGCAACATTAGTTTGAAAGGTCCTTGTGCTATTATGAAAGGGTTTTTTCTTATGGATGGCTCCTTTTGACACATTATAACTATATGGTTGAGTAACACCTCGTATATCTACCACTGACTCTAAAGTCTGGTATCGGAGAGTGAGAAAGTCGTCCATTTGCTTCCAAGTGGGTAATTCAGTGCCGTGACCCAAAGGTGCAAAGTATTTTCTGGTAGGCATGTTGAACATACATAAACAAAAAGTACGTCCCAACTTTGAGTATTTATTTTAAGGGGTGTTAAATTTATGATACATTCGTTAATGGATTGTTGTAACGCTTTTATACCGGGACCTAACGCTTTAGAAATAGGTTTTAATGACAAGCTGTGCATTTAATAAAATGCGTTTATTTTCGTACCTATCAGATAAATGTTGCCACGCTATGGCAAAACCTTCATTCGTTAGAGGACACGACTTAATAACGTCACGAGCATCACCTGTTGTTTTTTGTAACAAATGGTACAGTTTTTCCACCTGACTCAACCTAGGATTCTTGATGTACAAAGCGGTGCAGATGTCTCTAAAAGGAGGCCAGGACTCATAGTTACCCTTAAATACTTTAGTATCAGATGGAGGTAACTGTATGTTAGATGTCTGTATTAATGTTGGAGCTTCTTTCTTTAAATTGTCTGAATTTTTCCGCTTTTCTAATTCCTCGTCTATCTTAGAAGAACAATTCAAAAAGGCCTTGTATGTAGCAAAATAAATCGCTTTAAGTTCCTCTTTGGTCACCTTTTCTTTCAAACTATCGAAACTATTCCGTTTTTTGCGTCTTTAATTTATGAATAGTATACTCAGACTCAGGAGTGGTAGAGAAAAAGGTCACATAATCGGTTACACGTTCAGATTTGTAGATAAAGGTATGAAATGTTCAAATATATAGCGATAAAGATAAAGATCAAAGATCCAAAATTCTAACAAATAGAACCAATAATTGTGAAAAGAGTTAACGTACGTACCATAGCGCGTTTATACGGTTTGGTTATAGGAAGATTATTAATTCAATATGGTACCAGTTATACGAAATGTTTGCATAAAAACCTTAAAGCGTGTTTGTTTACACAATTATATAACAAAAAGATGAACACCCATAATAATAAAATTCGTACAGAACAAATACTTAAAATTGTTTAATAATTAGATTGCATTTAAATTTAATTTTAAAGTGATTGTAATAAAATGACATATTTTACTTTATTTATATTTTGTGTTATTTTTATTTATTAAAGTAAAAAAGATCGCATGATATAAAATTTATAAGAATGCAAAATGTTAGTAACAATAATGAGTCACTCTAATATGATAATACCAGAAGTTGAAGTTGGAGTTTGAGTTTGAGAAGTTTGAAATGACACTTATTATTTTATTTTATTCATTGTTCTTATAAAAGAGATGAAAATTTACAAAAACAATTATTATGAATATATATATATATATATATATATTATTATTGTAATTTCGAGAACATCATAGAAAAGGCAAACCGTTATATTAAAATTGTTGACGAAAAAACAACAACAACAAGAAAAAAACGTGCACTTTTTACTTCTCTTTTCTAGAAATATTCTTTTATATGTATGTTATATTATGCGTATATTAAATTATATGTTATTTGATTATTGTACTAACTTGCAAATCCGTGTAATGATACTTATCCGATTGAATCCGTACAAAAAAGATCCAAAAAAGATTCAATTATGTCTTTTTTAAATTCAATAGTATTCAATAGTATATTTAGAGTTTATAATTTTTATATATATATATATATATATATATATATATATATTTTAGTTTTGGGTTAAAATAATTCAATAATTGCGTGTTACAAAAAAGAGAAAAAAAAGGAGAACTAGGTTATACAAAGAGTGTCTAGATAATAACTGACTAACTCTCCTCTCGGTATTCAGATGTACAACCGATGATCGAGGAGAGTTTGGAGACATGTTGACAGCTTCAACATGTGAAGTTGCCAGCATAGAACATTAACAATCAGTATAACAGTTTTTTTAACCAGTATAACACTTTTCTAACAGGTCCTTATAACAGTACAACAGATTTTAGTAATAATTAGAATAATAGTAATATATTGTAGCATTTGTCAAACAGTATAACAGTTGTTAATATATAACATTTTGGTAAAAAAATAACAGTTCCTGACATAAATAAATCATAAAAAACAAAAAATAATGTAAATGTATCAATTATGTCTGGCCGACTATTTAATTGTAGTTATGAAAAATAAAAACCAATTAACATTAAGAACCTTAAGAAGAAGAAAAAAAATTCCAACCAGAAATGTATGTAATGAGAGTGTTATTACAAGCCTAAAAGCTTTAACACAAAAAAAATCCTTGAGTTGAAACAAAAAACGTTTAAATAATGAAATTTCTAACGAAAACAAATGTGTGCCATTCTTCCAATACTCTCTCTCTCGGATGTTGAGTATGCACGAGTCCATATATGAATCGATATATGCAAACATTAATTCATGCTTAAGTGTATGTACATATAAGCTGCTCAGTGCACATGCACTTCTAATCTTCATCCTTGTGATTTTTGCTTCATTATTTTATTTTGTTGTTGCAACTTAATCGCACACAGATTGCTGTAATAATCATTAAGTTAATGATTACTACACCGAAAACTATTACCAATGCAAAAGCGGTTTAGCAGTGCGTAGAGAGAGAGAGAGCGACAGAGAGAGAAAAGAAAGAAGAGGATAGAGTGAGATGGCATGAAACTAATTTAAGTAATTGATAATTCTCTCTTTTGCCAACTAACCAACTAACTAACTAACTAACTCTGCTTGTAAACTCCCTAAGCTAAAAAGTTCTACTTTTGCTACATTTCATCATCATAATCATCATCATCAACAACACTTTAACTATTTTATCGATTTTGTATTAAACAAGAAAAAAAAAGTTCAATTCGATACCGAATTACAGTTTATTTGCAATAATTGTGAACATGAGAGACGCAAAAAAGTTAAAAAAAATTAAATGTGGGTTAAATCAAATCTTAAAAACTTTACCTATCTTCATACAAATGGTGAGTTATCTTTAGGCCCTCTTATAATTTATAAGCTTCTAAATCGAGTTTTACGCTTAGGGCATTAAATTGAAAGTTGGAATCGTTTTTTAATGCTTATAAATTGTGGGCGTGCATCGTTTATAAATTGCTTAAAAGCTTAACAAAAGTCATCTCAATTGTTGTTTTTAGATGGGGAGGCGCGCCCGTAACCAGCCTGTAGGCGGGGCTTGTAACTATTAATGTATTTATCTAAATTATCATAAAGTTCGATTAATGCTTAAAATCTTAAAAATTGTGGGCGCGGCTGTTATTTAACCTGGATAGTTGCCTAGCTTTTCATTTAATAGAAGTTTAAAGCTTCGTTTTTATAGCTTTAAGAGTTTTTTTTAACAAATTGTGGGCGTGGCCTTTTCTATATATAGAAAAAATAAATCATAATAAACAAAAAAAAAAAAAACAGAGTTTATCAAATTTCCAGCTGAAAACCTTACCGCAAGCCTTTCAACTACAATATGGACGTATGGACATTTGCTAAATCTACTCAGATTCAAGACTGAAGAAAACATTCTTGATGGTTTGTATAGCATAGACAATACTTAGTATACTCGTTTTGCAGAATATAATAAAATAACGCGCACAATTAATGGATATACGGTTACAATGTCCGCTTACACGTAATATATGTTATGTGCCAGAGTGAGTGGAGTGGAGCTGTAATAAAATTCTATAAAATTTTTATCTAGAAATTGTGAAATTCCCCATGAAAGGCTGAAAGTGTTAATTAATGAAAAACGTCTATTATGGATCGACATTTTATATGTAAATGTGTGTGAATGCTTACAGCAACAACAATAATAATAATAAAAAAAAATAAAAAAATATAATGAAACTAAAAACTTTAAAAGCCTAAAATGCTTATCACCTTACCTTTTAATATATACCCACATACACACACACAAACACACACGCACATATACTCGTACATAGGTTTTTACAATCGAGTTATAAATTAAGGCAGCAGTAGTAGTAAAGAAGCTTAAAGAAGGGACGGAATGGCTATAGCAACAACAACAACAACAATTTAGTTAAAAGATGAGCAGGGAAGGAATTGTAAGGCAGGAAAATAAATGTGTTGCTGGGACTATTAAAAACTAAATTAAAGACAACATAGACAAAGCTTAAATAACTTAACATACATACACGCACGCAACAAGAAAGAGAGAGAGAGAGAGAGTCAGAGTGCAGTGCAGTCCATTACTGATTGGCGTGGCATGAATGACGACGATGATACCTAAAGTTATGTTGGTTTAATTTACCCATTGATTATGCGTTGTCTCTGCCACAGCAACAAGACATTAAGACACAACGTGTACATAAACCTGGCAAGCACAACACTGACAACCGAAGACCGTAGAAGACCACAATGAGAGGTTTCTACGGAAAGAAAAACAACAAAACCTTAAAGAACTGGTCGGTTGGTTGGTCGGTTAGTTTGTATCTGGAAACAAACGCATACTGCAGGGGGGGGAGAAAAAGAAAAGAAACGAAAGAAAGACATACCAGAAGAAGAAGAAGACGAAGAAGACGAAGAAGAAACAAATGAAACCACATCATCACATGCAGTGGTTGCTTATTGTTGAGTAAATGTTATAAGTGTGTGTGTGCGGTACTGTAAAACAATACTAACCGCATTTAAAACGTTGAGCTGGAATGACAAGGAGGGTGAGACAACGGGCAAACATCTGATAACCACAGAATTTCTGTCGTTTTATTTTTACTTTATCACCTGGCTGATGTTTGAGTGCTGGTGGCAATGATGACCGACCGTAGTAGTAGTAGTGGTGGTAGTGATGATGAAGGCGGTAGCGGTGGTGCTCAAGCTCAAACTGATGGGGCAAGAAATGTAAGCTGTGTGCATGCGCAAAAAACAAAACAAACCAACAAATGACAACAACAACAATAACAACATTAACAGCAACATTATTTTTAAGCAAAAGAAATTGGTGTTGGTACTAAGATGTAGTAATAATGATGATGATGACGGTCAGCCACCAAAGAATGCCGAAACTTTGAGACAATCAAGGGAAACGTAAGCCCTTCATGCTAGCTGTCCCTCCGTCCCTCCATCTCTCTCCTAAACGTATAAGCTAGTGTTCGTGTAAATATTGTACAAGGACCACATGCACATACCCATACAACCGCTTGTATAGTGTGTCAGTATGTCCATCTACCCATCTTCCCATCCATCCATTTTACGTTTTTACTGTCCATCACAGGCTGTTGATCATGTTGTGTAGATTACCCGCGATCGCCTTAACTGCTTGCTTAACCTTTAAATGTTGTTGTTTGTTTGTTTGTTTGTTTGTTGTTGTTGTTGTTGGTTTTGAAGTAAGCAAAGAAGATCTTGTTTCATATGTGTACAATGGGACGTTAATAGCCCAACAAACAATTCAACAATGTCCTAACACAATAAAGGCAACCAGGCAGCCAGGCAGTGGGGCGAGCGGCAACAGCAATGATGGCTGCCTTCTAACCAAAGTAAAGTCGTCCTGACGCTTTTAACTTCAACTATTACAACACTAATGCTGCAGTGCGCTGCATTGGAGTGTGTGGTCGGTTCACGAGTAAAGTAAATCTAAGAAAAAAAAATTTTTTTTTCCAATTTTTTAATTTTTTTTAATTTCACACTTTTATACATGTTGCATGTGTGCGACTAATGGAGTAAATTTAACATGCGTGTGATTGTAAGTGCCAAGTACATGTGTACGCACGTACGGACGTACGTGAACGTGTGTACAGACAGCCATACAAACGCACGCAGGCATGCAGAGCAAGTGCTTAGGGGATGCATGCGGCATATGGCTAAAATGTTACATATGCATACAATGAGCAATTGACTCTATATACGTAACGAATCCTTTTGACCGTCTTCAAATCGAATTTAATTCATACAAAACAACACAACACCGCACAACATCGCACCACACCGCACAAGAGCACAGCAGTGCTGCACAGCGCCCAGTTGATTTAGAGGCGTTTTTGCCGGCCTTTCAGTTTTCATGCAGTATTGCGAATATTTATGGCAGTCTGTCTGTCCGTCCGCTCGTCTGTCTTTGGTTCTTTGTTTCTTTTTTTGTTTGTTTTTTCTCTTTTTTTTTCTGGCTTTCGAGATGATATACTATTGCAGAAGATTTTCCCCTAAGAATATGATTTAAAAGGCTTACTACACCACGCCACACCACACCACACCACAGCCAACAGCCACAGCGACAACCTTGTGCGATTTGATATGTGTGCTGTTGCTGTCATTGCTTTATAGGCGACACTAAGCTGGATTCGCACACAATTTCTCTACCCATTTGATATAAAGCGTTAAAAGTGGACATACAATGGAAAAACGTTTAATACCATTACACCGTGCCGTTTAAATCATATTTTCCATTGTGCTGGATGCTGGGTCGTATGGTATGAGAACGCAAGACATCAGCTTTTGAAGTGTTACCGAAAAATGAAAAATGAAAAAAGAAGAAGAAGAAAAATGAAAAAAATTACACACCAATATCATGTTACAATTGAAATGAAATCAATTTAGCGGTTTGACAATGTAAACTGTAACAAGAGCTGGAACGTTTCAACCTGACGATGAGTTCGGTTTCGTTTGGTTTGGTTTGGTTTGGTTTGGTTTGGACATCTTCCATTTTGCATTTTTGCTACGAATTTAAAAAGATCTATTGCAACCAGAAATTCGCCTGAAATGACATGTACTGTCAAATATTTTCAATTGTTGATGACGGATAATTGGAATTGCAACAAAGAAATCTTTCCTTAACTATTGAATTAATTCATTCAATCTTTTGCTTTTGCTTTTGCTTTTGCTTTTGCTTTTGTTTTTTCTTTATTCAAGTGGCTTTACTATTGTGCGATATAAAAATGAAGAAGAAAGAACAATTTTCGAAATAAATTATCGGTAAAGTTTCAATTTAAGTTAACCTTTCTAGTGAAACACAATAATTAATACAAGTTATTGGAATAGATCATGACTATCAAATCAAGAATTATTATAAGAGTACTATAAGGTAGGCTTGGTAAAACAAGGACAGCTCCTATAGTCCCAGCTTCACTAAATCATATCAGTTCCAAAGCAAACCTAATTGCGACCTAAAAAGATCTATTGCTCTATTACTGAATCTATTGCTATAAGCTTTTAGCTTCGAAGTTTAAGAGATTCGATGCATTTTTTACCATCCTCCTAGGCTCCGAGCACCAAATTGTGTCCGGATGCATTTGTGGGATGTTTCAATCGCCTCTTCGCAGAATCTGCATACGTCAGTATCAGAAATATCTATGTTTTTCAGGTGATGTCTAAGGAATTGTGACCCGTGCATTCAACATAAATTAAGGATTCCTAAGAGGTTTGTTAAGTTTGATTAGGTAAGGTTAAGGTGGGTACTGAGGCTAAGGTAGGCTAGGGTGGATTAGGTTAGTTCGAGCTGGGGTAGACTAGGGTGGGTTTGAATGGGCTAGAATAGGTAGATTATTTTCACACTAAGACTTTGTTATTCGGAATTGGGGATTTTACCGATGGACCCTATTGTTTTGATGCGACTGAATCCCTTACAATATGGGACTGCTACAAATTTCGAAACATGCAAAAGCCTAAATAATCGTTCAAGTTGTAATTGACAAACAATAGTAAAAAAAAGTGTTAAATTAGTAGAAATTGTCGCGTTCAGGTGACTAATAATGTTTACATTGAATATTGATGTCATATCTTACACCTCAATGGTATCAATTGTCGTCCCGGCAATGTCATAACACATTTAAAGTGTGAGTTCATTATTCTTCTGCAGCCACAGTTCAAATGAGCAAGTGTAACTAATTACTTATCGATTTCGTACATATCTCTAATCAGTGACCCATAAGTATTGTTTTCGTTAACGATTATAATCAACATAATAATGAGGTGTACATGACTGTGGCGTGTGTGTGTGTGTGTGGGTTTATGTTTGATAGAGGTACAAGCATACAATGCAAATGTAAATGCGTACAACAACAGCAATAATACGATATTAATATAACCCAGCATTGGCGACCAACTAATGTAGCTCGAACAACGGCTACTATTAGCAGCCGTTGCTACTTCGAACAAATTAGTGAAAATTCTACTTAAGCTTCTACAATCGTTTTTTGGTTAACCTAAATGTGGTCACCAACCAAGAATTTCGGTTAAAGTGCTTGCGAAGACCACACTCTCCGTTTAACAACAATAACAACAACAACAATTGCAAAATAACAAATTTATGCGTTTTGTTGTGCTTGTGCTGCATACAGTTCACTAGGCTTATAATGCTGTTGTTGTTATTATTATTGTTGTATATATGTATACAATAATTGCGGATGGAAATTATTATCGCACTATTATCTTGCGGAAAGTTACGATGAACAGTGTTGTTGTTATTTTGTTGTTATTTTTCGACTTTCTTAAGAACTGTGCAGCTTTGTGCTTTTATGATGAACGACAACGACAACGACGACGACGGCCAAGAGAAATAAAGCGAAAACATAAACCTAAAAAGCGTTTGCCGCAAAACAATACAAAACGTCAGCTATGCTGTTGCAATGCAATGCCGTGTGTTTGTGTATTTGTTTTAGGGAGGAGTAGGGAATAAAAAAAAAAAATAAAAAAAAAAGAAGAAAAAAAGGAAAACGCCAAAGAAGGAGTTTTATTTTGCAAGCGAAATAACCGCAACGGATCGGTAAAAAATGTATTTTTTTGTAAAAGAAAGAAAGTTTAGCCACGCGGAGTGGCGGTGGTGTTGGTGTTGGTGTTGGTCGTACTTAGTATTCTGCTCCCTCTTCTTCTTCTCTTACTACTTATGCTGTTTAAATAAAAAATACACTCGGAGTACAAGAACGACGACAATAATAATAATAACCAGCCAGCAGAAACAATACAACATCATCTTCATCATCTTTACAACATCATTATAAGCTGTCGGTCGGTCGGTCCGTGCGTTTATCCCTTCAACCGTTCGTCCTCAACGTCATTGCGTGTGTACTTACACACAATTGTAACTCATAAGTTTTGCGGTTTCATTTTCTGCTTTTCTTTTCTTTTCTTTTTTTTTTGTTGTTGCTACTATTCTTCTTCTTTTTTGGTTTCGTTTTTTTGTATTTCGGTGTTTGCTTGTTGAAAGTTGAAAATTTTTGTGGTTTAGAAGAGTGTGGACGAGAACGATTGAACGGCGGTTTTGTTGTCCGTTTGTCTGTCTGTCCGTCCGTTTGTTAGACCATCGTTCGTTTAGTCGTTTTCTGGGTTGTTTATTCATTTCTTCCTCTTTTTTTTTTTGGTGAAATTGGTCAGTGGAAGAATGCTGATGAAGGAAACTTTAAAAGTGACCTGTACTTTTGGCTGTTTCAATACTCTTCTTCTTCTTTTTCTTTTTCGTACTTTTTCATACACTATACACTATTGTGTTGTATATGTTTGTATATATGTGTGTGCGTTGTATGTGGAGTAGTTGGGGGCCAGCTCTTTCACACTTTTACGGTTCATCCTCATAAACAACATTTTAGTGCACTTATTCCTCTACTTACCAGCAAAAGCTTCTAAGCTTACGATACAAAAGCGCTTAAATGAATCAACATCAACAGCAACATCATTATTATTATTGTTGTTGCTGTTAGTGTATATATGAATATTTCTCTTACTGTCTGTACCTTTCGCTGGTCACTGTACGTAGTGCTGATAAGTACAAGTAAATGTATGGCATTAATATGGTGTGTATGTGTGTGCGTGAAAATAGTTTCAAAATCATTCTAGCGTAATATCCAGTACAGTTGCTCCGTTCTGTACATTTGTATAAACATTCGATGAGAAGTGCTTATGCGTGTGTGTATGTATGTGTGTGTGTGTGTGTGTGTGTGTGTCTCTCTATTAGCAGAACTCAAAAACTTTGTATGAAATGACCAATACAAGGATAAAGTCTTCTTTTTTTTTTAGGTTAAAATACACGTAATAACGTAAAAAAGTGAAGAAACGAAACTAGTTTATGACAACATTAAACACAAGCAGGCAACCAAATAATGTTGTTTATGGCTGGAGCGTGTTTAAGAGCAAATATGACAACGTCCACATTATAACTTAAATACAGTCGACTAGCTGGGTATTTAAGGTCTTCTTTTTGTATTTCTTTTTCTTCTTCTTCTTCTTCCTCTTCTTCATTTCCCCACGCCTCTCTGTACTCTTTTACTTTTTTTTGTTATGCTCTGAGTTGTGTTTTGGAATTGCAATAGAAAGCTATACGTATGACCGCAGTATTCTAAAAACCACAGGCCGATCTATGTTAAAAACATACAAACACAGACAACAACATATGTACATGTGTGTGCGTGTAAACAAAAATCCAAACAAAACGTTTTCTAGTAGCCTAACCTAGCAGCAGCAGCAGCAATAGCTGGCGATATTTATTATGTATAAGTGTGTGTGTGTGTGTATAGAAAGTATATGTGCGTACATATAAAGCTCATACTTCTTCTTCATCTTCTTCTTCTTATTGTGCAAATGTTTGTAATGGGCAGGTTTGTTTACCGAACGGTGTGCTCTGTGCTGTTCTGTTGGCATACCTTACCATCACCTTGTGTCAGAACCATTTCTGCCTCTTTTATGCAATATTTAATAGTTGTGTTATTACTGTTGTTGTGTGTTTTTATTAGTGTTTTCTTCAATTGCATTTTAAAAGACTTGCAAGGAACTGGTATCAAACACTCACACAAACACACTCACACCGAGTAATGAGAAACTGTTGTTGATTTTATAAGTTCAGGTGTATTGTGCTCTATGTGTATGTGTGTGTGTATGTGTTTGTAGTATTTTTCTGCGCGCCATTATAAGATAATCATCTACAAAATGTTGATATGTTCATATTTATGGTAACAACACTAAACTTTAAACATACACACAAACCGCCTTATAGGCGATGCATCATGATTTAGTTTTACGGGAATTATTGAAAAAAAAAAAAAACAAAAACAAAAAAACATTTATATGCCCAGTCGCATATTTTAAGCATTTCCCATATCATTCTGTACACTTTACAATATACCGCTTATGCAACTGAAACAACAACACAGCAGAAAAAAAAAATAAATAAATAAAAAAAAAAATATTATTTATCGCTCTTGGTCACTTAGTTTGCGTTGATGATGTTGCGCTGAAGTGTTAAGACATCTTTACAAAGCAATTGCAGCAACAACAACAACAACATCAACAATAGTAAGGGGAAAAAACTATACGCGGTTGACAACAAATCTGGATTACTTATTAGTTTTATTATAATTATAAAAAAAAATTTCTAAATTGTGGGCGTGGCCTTAAGAAAATATATATAAATGACAATTCATCTCCTCCAACTTAAAAATAATAACAAAAACAAAAACAACAATAATTCAATATTTGATAGGGGGCGCGGTCTATTCAATTATAATAATTCATTGCATTATGGGCGTGTCATTTAATGAATTTTACCTAAGTGTAAGCAAAATGTGATTTAAATTCTAATAAACAGGAGAATGTTTACCATAGGACAACGAGGACAGACAGACAGACATAGTCAAATGAAAGCGGAAATTAGTTGAAGCTACATGTGCCAACAGTCTCCTAACTGTAACTGATCGCAACCTCAAGCAAAAGATTAAAACTATTTAGGAAATGCAGGGTGTTTTTCATAACAACCTTGTTCTGGTCATACAAACAAACCTTTTGACAAAGTGAATATACCCTTAATCACCAAGTGGGGCCATGTTTCTTATTCTTTAAATGACTCCTGATACTGTAGACCATGTTCGTATGGTTATTGTATTGTTTTTGATCGGGATAAGGAATCCGGTTTCCATACGATGCCATTCACATACCATCCACATGTACTCTAGTCATCCCTGTCGATCTATTGATATTTTTGGTATTATACATATATATGCCCATTGTTGTTGTTGTTATTATTATTATTATTGTTGTTGTTGTTTTATTTAAAAACGTTTATCGACTTTTTTTTAGATAATTTATATTCTTAAAAGCATTTGCCGTTTGTGGCTATCATCAGTTGTATGTACATACAACAATAATAATACAATAAAATAAAAGCAATAAGATGTAGAAGAGAATGTAGGGTATACTAAGTTCATTAATTCCATTTGCAACACCTAGAAGAAGACATTAGAGACTCTACAAAGTTGATGTATTTTTGATTAGCATCAAAAACTGTCCGTATGTCCGCACTCTTATGGATGCAAATTAGAAGCTATTGAGTTAAAATTTTGTGCGGACACTTTTAGACACTTTTGTAAATATAGGACTATTTAGATTAGACAAAATTTGTCAAAAGCCACGCCTACAATACACAAAAATCAATGTATCTACCACCAAATATTGACGCGCGTACTTGGAATTTTATTCAGGTATTTATAGCCCCATCGACGAGGCAAAAATAAGCGTGTTTGGATAACGGACACGCCCACAATTAACAAAAATCCATATATTTAACACATAAATAGACCACTTTTAAAGGGTGTAATCATTTACTTTCAACGCCTACCATTCTTATGTGGACATAGAGGGTATTTAACATTTGACTTAAAACAGACTTTAGTTTTTTTTGTTCACCAGTTAGCTTTCAGCTCACACTAAACTAACGAATGCCATATTTAAGATAACAAACATTTCATTACATTTATACGTATATTTACCATAGATATTATGCATATATGGTTGGTATGTAAGTAGCCAGCACCAGCACCAGCACACGTACATATCTGTAGAGTACATGCAATGGCACTGGCACTGGCACTGGCACTAAATAACTTTCCCGAGAAAACTTGTCGGCTAGCTCCCGGCCATAAGCAGTCATAGTCATGTACCTCACGTATATTACATATACATGCATATACATACATATATATGTTAAATTATCTATCATCCATCGAGTCATTGATCTTGTGTATGCATCTACATGTTGATACGTATATAACACACACATGCACATGATGTATATTTGAGACATGTACGTATGGCATAAAAGAGTTCATGTTACTTTGCCTGTGAGCTGGTTTTTGATGGTTACAAATTGAAAAATTTACATTTTCCGGTTTTTCACTGCTCCAGACACTAACTTTGACTCATTGCCTTCGTCGACGGGTTTTTCTCTCCCTTGGGAGCCTAATTACAATTAATTAAGTTAATAACTTAATTACGAAATCAATTAAGTGCACAACCTGCCGCTTTAACACTGTTATACACGCCACCTATGCGAAAGACATAAAACATAAAACAAATCGATCTTTTTGTTTTTTCTGCTTTTGCTTGGTTTTTTGTTTTTTGTTCTTTGTTTTTTTTTTTCTTATAAAGTTAAAGACAAGTGCTTTTGCTTTTAGGTACAAGAACGTTATTGTTGTTATTGCTGCAGCAACAACGTGTTGTTGGTCCATTAGGTAAAACACGACCAGCCTTATTTATTGCAGAAACAAGCTAATAATTAAAAATTATGATTACATACATTCACATTCACATTCACATGGTTTGTTCTGGCGAACGTTCCGCATTGGCGGCCGCAATTCGTATTTATTGGATTTTGTATGATGGATTATTTATTGTAATATTCAACTCGTTCAACAGGTTATCTAATATTTTTATGCATCAGAGTTTTCTTAATCATAACACACACACACACACACATAGACACAGACACATAACGTCTAATGACGTGTTTTGAATCAGCATGCGGAATAAATTCCATTCTATGCTTGCACACCGTTCATCTCAAATTTCCTCACTTGAGTGTCTTAATAGATTAGCCTCGAAGTTCTAACCAGCTATGTCCATCTGTATCGCTTTCTTCATTCTAAAATATTTATATTTTACATGGAATAAAGGAGAAGAAGGAAAATGGAAAGAAAGAAAAACAACGAGAAAGGAGAAGTAGTAAAAGAAGAAAAAGACAATTATAAGAAACAAATGGAAGAAGAAGAAAAATGAAAATACGATAAAACAGCAGAAGGATGAAGGATAAAGAAGAACAAAGAAGAAGAAAAATAGAAAAGAAGAAGAAGAAGAAGAAGAAAAAATGTGTCTTGCCAAGCCAATCTACTAATCTATTTTTGTATTGTTCTCAAAAAACGAATTCGATATATATATATATATATATATGTGTGTGTGTGTGTGTGTGTCAACTTATCTGATTATTGCGATTTCATTTACATTCTGGCTGCTGCTGCTACCACAAGAATTATGATGACATGCTCTGCACCTTTACACACAATATAGACTACCATGCTTATGTTACTGAATACAAAAATTAGACATTTACTTACGTGTAATACTATACTTTTATATACATGATAAATACAAACAAAATCTTATCGCAGCTTAACGCATCAATAGCAATAATTCACTTGCGAGAAAACTTAACTGTAAAAAAAAATGCCCAACAAGTAAAAAAACTAAATCTGGCTTAGACCAAATCCTAAGTACCTTACATACAAACAGTAGGCGTGGCAGTTACATAATAACGCCCTGCACTAGTGTTTATATTACGACTCAGCTTGCAAATCGAGTGAGATAACTATAAGTATGCATGCTTATACAAATTTCAACTGAATAGCTCAACTTTTGCGACAGATACAAAATTTCAGCATAATATGAATCCACCTACACTAGCCATTCGTCTTAGTACGAATTTTACTTACAATTCATTGAACTCCCACAACAGGATGTTAAAGATTGCGTTATGGAGGCGTTAGATAATGGCGTGCGCTTTGGCCAAGTACAGAAAATAAAAGAAAAGTATACAATCCTGCCGGTTGAATCTGGTGATGATAAGGAGACCAGGAGCGATGACTCCTCATCTGAAGATGGGTCAATGAGCGATAGTGTCAGGCGCCGTAGAAGCTGCAACAAGAGACGCCGTAGAAAGAAGAGCGGCATAATACCCGTAGTCGTAGTCGTCGTCGCCGCCATTAATGGGCGCTGGCTTGCTTTCTTGAAACAAAATTTTTGGTGAAAAAAAAAAGATAAATGAATTAAATGAATGATGAATTATAAATAAATCGAAACCGAAATTTCAACTCAATAGCTGAATCATTGTGTGTTTGTGTGGTTGATAAATATTAACCTTAATTCTTTAACGCTTGCAAGTAAGTTGGAGAACGATTAAGAGCTTAAATTGGATTCAATTAAAAAAAAAAAAGAAAAAAATAATGTTTCGATAAAATGTATGTTCACCGCTTTGCTGTTTAACATATAATAAATACGCTCCTTGTCTCTGTTTTCCGTTCTCCGCGTTTTTTTTTGCCTTTTGTTGTTGCCTATTTATCAAATTTTTGCTTTGTTTGGTTTTGTTTTGTTTTATTTGTTTATATTGGTTCACAGTTAATCGTTAGATATGCACTCTCGAGGAATTTGTTTATCGCATTTTAACATCTGTTTTCTCACCCACATTTTACATTCTTTTCAACCAATGCACACACACATACACACACTCAGTCTCCTTTTTCTAATCTCCACTCGGCTTATGGGAAATAGCGGCAGCCACGGCAGCAGCAGCAGCAGCAGATAATGGTTAAAATTCTTCTGAAGTGTAAACAAAATTCCAAGAGGATTTACGTTGTACGGTGGCTGGTGTAAGTACACGTAGTTTAGTAGTATATAGTATTGAAAAATGGCTAAAATGAACAAAACGAAACGAACATTTCTAAGTAACTTGCCCTCTCTCTCTCACTCTCTCAATCAGTGTTTCTGTGTGTGTGTGTGTGTGTGTGTGTGTCTAGCACCCTCTTGCACACGATTCTTCTGGATAATTCTAAAATGTTCATTCTAGCGCATAAAAATACGCTACGTTTTGTAATATATTGCGCCCATTTTTTTATGACACCCCCTGCTATCCATCCTGTGTTGTTGTTGTTGTTGTTGTTGTTGTTGTTGTTTTTAATGCTGTTTCTCATAATTGTTGTTATAATGTTCTGAATGTTGCCACTGTTAGAGTTGTTGTTGTTGCAGTTATTGTTAAGCCTGTCGTCATTGTTATTGTTGTCATATGCTTGTAAAAATCATACATACCTACGCATGCACTCATTCGCGTGGATAATATAGTGTTGTAGTGTTCCATGTATGCTGTACGTGTGTGTGTGTGCGTGTTACGTTACGTTCTAGATCCTTACACCAGTACAGTACAATAGCCATAATAATGCAGTGACTGAGTGCAACTATATACATATGGGTACATACTGTGCTTACAAACACACACACACGCGCATACAATTTAAACAGAAAGTTTCACATTTCACATATGCATGCAGTTAGTGTGCACTGTGCAGTGTGTGTGTGTGTGTATGAAAAATGTCACATATTATATATTTTTTTGTCTTTTGTTGTATTATGAAATTGTTTTTTATTATTTTTTTTCTTAAACTTTTTTTTTATTTTTCCTATTTTTTTCTCATTTTTTTGCGTAAATGCAATATTATGAGTTGTGTGTTGTATTTTGTATGTTTCTGGGTGATTTTATTTTTTATTTATTTTTACCAAGCTGTCACAATGCCCAGAGTATATATGAAAAAAAAAAGAATAAAAAAAAAAAAGTAAATATGAAGCTTTTTACACATATTTATTGTAGAAACGTAGACATGACAAAAGAGTGTGTACGGTGTACAATTCTCCATTTAAATTTATGATGAAAAAACAAAACATACACACACACACGTGTTCATAACATACATATTAACGTATAACTCTGTTACCTCTATGTCTGTATGTGGTACGCACGCGAACATTTTTATGTGAGGGGAAGGAAAGGGTTAAAGGAAATCTCTACACTCATTTATGTCGTGTTCATGTCGTATACTTCATATCTTGCGCCTTTATGGGCGTGTAAGGCCTGCCTGCCTGTCGGCTTGCTAGCTTGCTGGCTTGCTGGCTTGCTGTCTGGCTTGCTTGCCTTTATCACTTGAATACATGTATGCATGTGTGTTGGTGTGTGTGTGTTTGTAAAATACCATTTGTTTTCAAGTTTTTTCCCATTTTTCCCATTTTTTTTCTTCTTTATTTGTATTTACCATACTAGGTACTCTATAAAAATAAAAAAGGGCGGCTTATAATATTTCTCTTGTGACGTTGTCATGCAATTTACAAGTTTTTTTTTTCCTTTTTCCAAAACCTATAAAATAATAGCAAAAAATCTATAAATCTTATTTGGTTACATTCAATTGGTATTGTTTGTCTTCTTCTTACTTCCTTTCTCGCTTACACTTAACACGAACAATGTGAAGCATTTAATTGGAAACCTGTACTTAACGGTAATTAAAAACAAGCAAATCAACTAAATTTGGTTTAAATCAAATCCTAAATATTTTAAATATAAACAGTGGGCGTGGCAGGTATATAATTACGTTTCAGCTTGCTTCTTATGTAAAATGTAAGCGTTTCTGTTATCTAACCACGCCTATATTTAATAGATCCATGAATGGCCATGTATTAAATTTCAAATTTGAAGGTTTGTGTCAATTTTTATCGATTGTAGGCGTGTCTATTATCCGCCCACTTTTGACCTATCGATGGATCGATCGATTTGTAAAATCTCAACAAAATTACTGAATTTTTGTGATCTTCGTGCAAATACTACCGGTGCCAAATTTCAAGTTCAAAGGTCAATTTTTGTGGCAGATATATATGGATTTTTATCGATTGTAGGCGTGTCTGTTATGTGATTGCGCTCATTTTTGGCTTAAAGGGTCGAGCCTTGCACTTGTTTTCTTCTTCTAAACGTTCTAAACTTTACACAAGGAAAACACATTCTTTTCCTTTTACCCGATACCACCTTTTCATCCTTTACCTTTATTTTCAATTATATAATAATTGGATGCTTTATATGTATTAATAGGTATACAGATAAATTATAGAATTAGATTTAAAATGGTGTGAGGAAAACAGCCGCCAAGTGATGTTTTTCAACTGAAAACTTAAACGCTTAAGGTGAGATTATGTAGCATTAGCTTCGCTAATCTTTTACTCTTCCTCTTTTTATAACCATCTTTCAACATCAAACGATAAAGAGTTGCATAAAAAAAAATGCAAATATTATATACTAGTACTAGTACAATACAATACAATACAATACAATAAATTTCTAAGGATGGCAGGGTGTTCATAGTAATTGACGGATACAGCTGAAGTCTAATTGGATGTTAAAAGTACATCTACTTGGAATATATGAATCGCTTCATTATATTAATCATAAAGATCTGGACTTACTTGAATAGTTAATTTTGAAAGTAATCCAAGTCCCTGGAACTTAAGCTATTTGATAAGCAAATAATGGTTCATCCATGATAGTCTACCGATTATACAGTTAATTGATTTTTACTAAAAAGTACGAATTTGACTATTGTTTTAATAGTCATATAATAATGTTTCATTTATAGATAAATTAATTTTTTTTTTATATCCTACTTATATGTTTAGGGTGTACTAAGTTTGTCATTCCAAATGAAATGTCAGTAACCCTTGCTCAGCGTTAAAAACTGAGCCGATCTTGTCCCTATGTCCCTTGTGCCCGTCTGTCCGTCTGTCTGTCTGTCTGTCTGTTGTTGGCATTCTTACCATCGTAAATTTTGAGATATTGAGCTAACATTTTCTACAGACACTTTGAATGTAGATCGTTATTTAAAATAGGCAAAATCGGTTAAAAGCCACGCCCACAATTAACAAAAATCCATATATTTTCCACAAAGCTGGAATTTTTATAATTACCTCTTACATACACTATTAAAGAGCACGTATTTGCCACGCCCACTCATTGCATAGAGTAAATGAAGCATAAGTTTTCGCTTAAATAAAAATTTCATTTTTTACTTGTTTACTTATTATTACAGCTAATCGTTATATATTCACTATCCCTCTCTCTCTCTCTCACAATCGACAGATTAGAACACAATTGTTTAAAATTCTTATTTATTTTTTATTTATTTAATTATTTATAAGTAAGTGTACTTGTGTCTGGTTAGTTATTGTTTGGCTACATATTGCGTTTTTATAGTTTCATTGTGTACCCTACTTACTTAACATACGTATGCATGTGTGTGTGTTGTTAGGTATTCATAGGGGAGGTAAAAAGATTTCTTCTTTCACAATTGGGCATGGGGACGTGTAAGTGTGCATGTGGCATTTTTATTTCTCCTTGGTGAAATGTTTCTTCCTCTCTTACATACAATACATATTTATATGTATGTATGGCTGTTGTACAATACAATTTTCTTTTAGCTTTTCCTCGTTTTCATAGTTACCTATTGGAACGTTGTTTTTTTTTTTGTTTTTTTGTTTCCTTTGTGATTTTTGTTTTGTTTTTGTATTTAAATCTCTTAGTACTTTCCGTACGGTAATGCATACCGTATGTATGTATATTCTATATAAGCTCCACTCGTTTGCTATCGCATTTTATCATCACGTCACAATCAGTTGTTGGCATCGTTTATGCTGCGTTTTTATCGTTTTGTGCGGTAAATGTATTTTTTTCCTTTAACTTCTTCTGCTTCTTCTTCTTGTAGCTATTTTGCATGCATATTAGTTATGCAGTTACACAACGTGCACATATTTACGCACACAGCACCTACTGTACGGTACTATTTATGCCAACAAATAAAACAGTAAAGACGTGCATATGTATGCGTTAACACGTACATGTATTTATTGGCCGAAAAACTATTTCTGTTCCTACTTTTTCAAACATTTTCAAGCACCTCTTTTCCATTCATATCAATCAGATTTGTTGCCGGGGTTATGTAGTGTATGTATGAATGGTTTAGGCCAAATTTTATGTACCCTCTACATCTGCAGTGGTGGGCGTGGAAAATATATATTACGTCTCTATTTATGTATTAGCTTGAAAATCGAGTTTTACGTGGAGTTCGGTTTTTGGTACATTGTGGACGTGTCTATTATTCGACCCCGCCCATTTTCGGCACACTAATGTATGGAGTAGTTATAGATAGGTATACCAAATTTCAAGTTCATAGGTCAATTTTTGTGGCAGTTATATAGAGTTTTTGCCAATTGTGGGCGTGGTTCTTAATTAATTTTGCTTATTTTGAATACCCATCTGCGTGCAATAATTAAAGGTGCCTGAAAATTTCAAAAATTTCAGCTTAATATCTTCAAATTTACGGCCCTGAGAATGACCAATAGACAGATACACGGACACGGGCGTAGATCGACTCAGTTTTTGATGCTGATAAAGCATATACCTTATAAAGTCTCTGACGCGTCCTTATGAGTGTTGCAAATGGAATGACAAGCATAATACACCCCAACTATATGTGGAGGGCTCAAAAAATAAGAAGAAGCAGTATTATAAAGGAAAAATATAATAATAATAAAAAATAAAAAAACCAACCTCCTCACACATTAAATGGAGAAAGATTGAAATTGATTTTTATTGTATTTGTATAGAAATCCCATAACATTACAATAAATGATTGTAAAATGATTTTTCGCTTCGCCGTACTAAGTATGTGACGTGTGCACAGTTCAGTTTGATTTTTATATGATAACCGCATTTTCGGAATTAACTTTAAGACAATACTTTACTGAGTGACTTGGAAAGTTCATCAATCTGTTATTTTTTGTTTTGTTTGTTTTTATTTTGGATTATACAACAACTTGTGAAACGACGAAATTTTTCTATTAAGACTGAATGCACTTGAAAACTTTTGTTTATGAAATTTATTGTATTTTATCTTAGCATTTATAGCGAATATTTGTGCAATAAAGAGGGAGGGAGAGCACTTCTTAACTTTTAAGTGGACCCAGAAGCGTTTTCTAAAACTAAATGTCCATCTGTCTGTCTCTCCCTATATTCTTGTTATACGCTGCCCAAGTTAAGGGAGGTTTACTAAGTTTATCTTTGCTTTAGCAACTATCAGAAAAAGGGGCTCAAAGTTCCTTGAAGTACAAAAAATCATAATAAGCTATAACAACTCCGAGTTGTTTTGACTTTGTCCGTACATACGTGTAGCTTTACGTTGGTTTTTGCAATCGAATGAATCCCCTTTAATTCGATGGCAATTGTTAAAGTTCTCACTTTATCTTATTTTAAACTTTATAATGATTTTTTTTTAAGCAAAACTTATTCACATAGCGCAGATAATTGCAGTGTTTTCACCCTTTCGAGCAGACAAAGAAAAATTTAATAAAAATATATATTTCGTTGTAAAACACTCTCCAATGAAATTAGTTTCTATGGGAACTCCTCACATAAATAATGTTTTGTGTATATAACAGCATGTTAGAGAGAGATTTTATATTTTAATCCGATTATAATGTTCACGTGTGTAAAAAATTTTGATTCATTTTTTTTCTGTTTTTTTTTTTCGTTTTTAAATTATTTACTCGAAAATTGTATAATGATGTGTGACGATGATATCGAATGATACGAAATAAAAACTAAATTTGGTTTAGGACAAATCTTAAATACCCTAAACATTTACATAGAAATGGTGGGCGTGGCAGGCATATTATTATATGAGTAAGTATTACTTTCAGCTTGAAAGTCGAGTTTTACATTTTTTTTCTTTATATTGTGGGCGTTTATGTTATGCAACCATGCCCATTTTTGGGCCATCGATGGATGAGCTAATTATAAATATTTTTATCAAATTTCAACTTTTTGGCTCAATTTTTTATCGCAAATAAATAGACTTTTGTAAATTGTGGGCGTGGCTTTTGGCTGATTTTTTCCATTTTTTTATTTAACAATCTAAGGGCAAGAACTTCAGAGCAACATCTCAAAATATGCGACTTTTAGAATGCCAACAATAGATGGACATACGGACACCATGTCCGTTTTTGATGCCGATCAAAGATATATACCTCCTTTTAAATGTTGCCAATAGTATGTTAAACTTAGTATATTCGACCAACCTATGTGGCAAAAGCAAAAACCGATTATTATGAGCGATTACGAATCCGCGTAGTTTAATTTTCTGCTCTCGAATCACACATAATAACCGTAACAAAACACATTCGAAACAGAACAATTACTACAACTACAAAAAACTGAAAAATATATAACGATTGCAATCAATGATCTTAAAAAAAAATAAATGTCTGGATATATATATTTTGCAAAACCATGCGAATGAAATGTGAATGGAAAAAAAGCAGAAACAGAAGGAAAGACACCAAAAAATAAATTTATTTGACCATTTAAGATTGATTTGTAACGCGTGCATACAACTCACTTATAATAAGACACACACACACACACACACACACACACACACACACGCACACATAAACAAGAAAAAAGGGGATTAGATTATATTTTGAAGCGGTTGAAGACATAAGGGTCTGCAGGAAATTAAGTAAAAGTCTTCGTATTGAAAGGCACGGCCACAGACACAGCCATGCAAAGGAACTCCTGATGAGTGCAATAAATGGTGAGTATAAGGGCCGGTGCTGTATAGATGATGAAGGTAATAAATCGCATACAACAGGATTTATTATAAATGTGACGTACGTCTAAACGCAACCAAAAAAAGAAAGAACGAAGAAAAGAATGCTTGAATAAATGAATGATGAAACGAAAGAATTCTCTTCCTCTTCTACTACAACCACCACCACCACTACTTTAAGGCTAAAGAAATACAGCTTTTAAATGCTAATCAAAGTGCCCACATTGTCTTTCAAACGCAAAATAAAAAAGTAAATTAATAAAAAAAAAATGAGGAAAGAAGGAGAGAGAGATACGACAAAGTATTGCTGGTGAATGTGACGTTTCCTATTCACGCGCTCCTTTGTTTTCGCACAATAATAAAATGGAAACAACAACTAAATGGTGGAGGCAGGGGGAGGGCGAATGGAAACGGATTTGTTTTTTTAGAGGCCCTCAAGAGGTGCAGAAAGGCAAGTAAAAATAACAATAACAATAACAACCAGCCAACCAAGTCATACTTTTAAAATCATCGATCATTGTAAAGAATTATTACCTGCCTGCCTGCCTGCCTGCCTCACTGCTTACCTGCCCGTCTGCCTGCCCACCTGCCCGTCTGCACATGCATTCATACTACTCATCCATCCATTTCTCGCTATATACATCATATATAGCGATGTGTGTATGTAGGTGTAGGCATGTATGCACTTATGCTTACATACTTACATAAATGTGTAAACATAAATATTTCACTTAATTACGTTCAGCTCGTTACGAAACAGTTTGTTAAAGAATAATCAACAATAACAACAACAACTAATAATAATAATAATAACTTTTCCTACTACAAAAGCAGTAACAAGAAGAAGAAGAAGAAAAAGAAAAGGAAAAGGAGAATGAGATACAAGAAGAGACTTAAAAAAAAGGAAGAAGAAAAAAAGAGAGAAGAGCGAGAGACAGAAGAATAAAATTAATAATAATAAAATAGAAAAAAGGATAAGAAAAGTAGAAAGAGAAAGAAGAATAATAATAACAACAACAACAACAACAACCATAACAACCATAACAACACCTTTGAAAGTTGAAATATTTCCAACCAACAACACCACCAATAATAAAGACACATCAAAAACAATAATAAAACCAATAAAAACAACAATAGCAGCAACATCATCATTAATGGTAATATCAACAACAACAGCAACAATAATGCCAGCTACTACTATTTTTACTTTTAAGCCAACTCAATAATTGCAATATTTTCATTACAGCAGCAACAATAAAAACAACAATAATAGCAACAACAGTAATAATAAATCTAAAAAAATCTTGCTAGTTATGCTCCTGCGGCCAGGAGGAATTTTATGTGATAAAATACAACAATAATAACAACACCAACAGTCAAAGAAAAACAAAAAAAAAAAGAAAAGAACAAAGAACTTGTATGTAAACTAGTAAAAGTCAATATAAGTCAATAGAGGTGAAGAGAGAAGAGAGAAGAGATATTTTTTTTGTTATCACTCTGCCCCCTTCCCGCTCACAACCATAGAACTGAGAACAATATATTGAGTCAGCCAGCCAGTCAGCCAGGCAAGCAGTCAGTTCAGTTCAGTTCAGTTAGTCCGTCAGTCAGGAAGTATTTTTGTTGTTGTTAGAAAATTTAAGACTTGTAAATGTTTCCGATCATGTAGTTAATAAAATGTGGTATTTTATCTGTATCGAATGCTACCAAGATTTATTGGCTTATGCTAATTTCTATATTCACGCCTTCGAAACTTTTTTTCACGCATACATACACACATGCACACATGCACATATAGAAAATATACATATTTGTAACTCTACAACCCTGTCCGGACAGTATCAGGACATATGAGAAATGTTATGTGTGTGTGTGTATGTGTTTGAAACCTCTAAAACCGCAACAGCTAAAGTCTGCTTTCATAGCAAGAGAATGAATGAGTTTTATATGCTTGTAAGCTATTCCATGTTGCTGCTATTGTTGGTTGGTTGGTTGGTTGGTTGGTTGGTTCGTTTCGGTTGTTGGCAAAGTGAAGCCAAAAAAGTTTTCAGTTTTTAGTTTTATTGTTGTTGCTGTTGCTGTTGTTGAACGTTGCTTTTGCTCTTGCCCCTTTATGTCATGTTATCGTAAAACTATCGTATGTGAAAAATTGCATTTTCAAAACAGGGATAAGAACAGTGTAAACATACACATATAAGCACACACACAGGCACATACATATATACACTTTTAAAAGCCCTCAATATGCTACAATATCACAATAACAACAACAACAACATTAAAAAAAAATTACCCAAAAAAATCGTAAAAGATAAACTGCAACATATAAATACACATATGCATGCACACACACAGAGACGTATATACACGCACACAATGTAAGTGCTGGCATGCCAGTAGAAATTAGTAAAACTTTAATATCTATCGATACGCATAAATTTCTCCATTGTATCGAAAACTAATACATGTACAAAAATACGCGCACACACACACACAATGACATACACATGAGAATAGACGTACATACATACACACACACGCACTTATATTATAGACAATATAAACACAAACTATCAGAAATATTGTGAAAATGCCTACAACAATAAACAACAACAACAGTGTTTGAAACAAAACAAAACTAAAATACAACACAACACAACACCGTACAGTGCCGCCCCGCACCACATAACACATACATTAAGTTTTGTTAGAGTGAAGGGAATTAATAAATTACAGTTATAATGGAATTTTTAATACCCTAAACAAAAACAAAAATATAATAAAATCATTAACATAACCGCCCTTTGCATATATTTTTGCATATGAAAGATGTTTAGATTTTGTTTAAGGAGCGCAACAATGAATAATTTAATGATAGATAAGTGCAGCTGGTATTAAGTACACTTAACGGTAGCATATGTGACTAAAGAAGGATAATGTAAAATGTAACCTTAGCAATTAAGGCGAGCATTCAATTCAATTCAATTCAATTCAAGGCCTCATCTGTTTCTACAAATTCTCTCTAATCCCTGCTCAGCAACATCATTTATACAATTTTGCGATTAATTGCCATTGGAAACGCTCTCCATACATTTAACTATTAATCAACATACTTGTACAGTTAAAAGGAATTTGTATATATTGCATGAATACATAATAGAACCACTGATACATAGTCGAACCTGGCTTTTGTTCAATAAATTATTAACAGTTCAGTTTATGGCGATTTTCAAATATTGATTCTGATGATTCAAGAAACTAATCAAATATATTTTATAAAAAAAAAGGGAACGATTTAGTATCCTACACTACTTTTACTACAACTACAATTAGTTGAGTTGGAACAGTAAAAAGGGAAGGGGTTCCAAGAATAATCCGATCGCATCCAAATTTGTTACAGCCACATATTAAGTTAATAAACTATTCTACCTTAAATGTTGTCAAAAAATATGAACAATTGCGATTTTTTGCCATATAAAGACTTTCATTACGATAGAAGTTCATATGCGAAGAGGTTCTAGAAATGGTCAGATAAGGTTCAAATTTGTTACAAACAATTATTAAACCAATAAACTACTCTTCACCACACAGTTTGGTAAAAAAATGTTGAAAAATGCAATTTTTTGTCATAATATATATAATTATCATTTATAATAAAACTTTATATGAAAAGGTGTTCCAAAAAGGATCTGATTCGGTCCATTTTCAGTAGCGTTCCTTTCGGGATCAATACAACATGTATTATACAAAATTTCATTGAATCCAAAGGTGTGAGGTGTTTATAATATTTTGTTCATCCCCTATATGATACAAATATGTATCAATTATATAAAATATTTTTCTCTTTTTTCCTCTAAACATAACTTTCCATTCAAATAAATAACACTTTTACTTTTAATAGAGTGCAAAGCAAACGAAAGCTTCCAAAATGATTTAATTTAATGCGGTAATGTAATGTAATATTTTGTCATAAGCAACAAGGGGCAAGAGTAAGAGTGTGACCATTAAAATATGATTTTCAGTGTAAAGTGACAAAATTTCTTTTATAAAACAACTTCTACAACCTCACTGATAATAGATTATTAGTTACTCCAACACCGAATATAAGAAAGAGATATTTTGCAATATTTGAAATTACGAAGGTTACTTCCAAAGAAGATGGCATTAAAATGAAAAGAATAACAAGTAAAAACATTAAATTTGGCTTAGAATGATTACATCTATTAATCTACATACAAATGGTGGACGTGGTGGGTACGTGATGTTGTCTTCTGCGTACTGCATATGTAATGACAAACAAAGAACATGATTACAGCTAATCACCCATTCCACCCCACCCACTGTTTTAACATGAACAAATAATGTCAAGCCTTCAAAACTTGTATCACTAAATGTTTTCCTAAACGTTTTATTGCTTCCAAAAAAGGAAAGAAACAAACAGATTCGAATTCCCAAAAAATTGTAATTGCATGCTTAAAAAAAAAAAGAAAAAAATCTCAAGATTTATGAACAACTTCAAATAATTTAAAACACCATAAATTTTTCTACAACTTTACTTAAAACTGCCATAAATAACGCTAATCTTTTTTTTTCATATCATAGACACACACACACACGTGTACACCATGCACGCAACTGCACGTACACGTACACTCAATTTGAATGTGTTTCTTTAATATGCCACAAAAGTTACCCCCTCACCTTAAATGGTACAGTACAGCACAGCACAGCACAGTGCATTGCAGTGTATGGTCTACCTATAAAGAGGAAAGGCAAACACCAAAAAACCAAAAACGATATACAAAAATTTATAATAAAGAGACGTCGAATACACGCCGTTTTCCTCAGAAAACAATTTAAATAATTTCATTTAAGGGAAGCAACGTGAAGGCAGTCAAGCAGACGCTTACCGGTAGCGGTAGCAAATGGCATCATAAGCAGCCCAACAGCACATAAACTGTGGAACACATATGTGTTGGTTGGATATTATAATGAAAAAAACATTGAGTTGAGTAATGAAAAAGACAACATAAATTACATACACACGTGCCTGTTGTATCATATGTGTATGGCTGTCTGTCGGTCCGTCTATTTGTCTATGTATATATGCTGGGTAGGCATCTACTTCTCATAAGTATTCATTCATTAAAAACATTTTTATTGATGCTGTTTATTCTGTGGTCTGGCTCTAGCAATTTCAGGGTTGTTTTCTACCACATTACATATCAAAATACGTAGTTTTTTGCCAAGTAAAAAAAAAAAACGGTCTCTATTAGGTGTATGCCAAATCTAGGAGAGTCTTTCCAATACTGCTTCACACTAATAAGGAAACAATATCTTTGAACAATTTTGTGGGCGTGGCAATATCAAAACATTTTTCTCAAACGGAGAATTCTTAACCAACAACTTTAGAGAAGTTTCAGTAATCATCACTTACGTAATGCATAATAAATATGTTGGGTATAGCCACGCCCTTATAAGTCGATTTCGTACATTTTTCACATTGTCACTTGATACGATACTAATGCTTATGTATAGCAAATTTCAGGTCGGTATCTCAATGGATGGACAAAATAGCTAAATCGTATTATCTGTTAACCCCCAGAACAAGAAAATATTTATTTTTGATGGGATGTACTTCGCTCCCTCCTGCTACTTACACACGTTTGCCCAAAACCACTATACTCCCCTAAATCATACTATGATGAGGGGTATAAAAAATAAGAATTTCATTACGTAAAGTTATTAAAAGAAAAAAAAAAAAAACAACTTAAAAAATTAACTTCCTTTTTCCACCTTATACAATAAGTTACACGCTCGTCTTGCTCTTTAATAAAATCTTGTTTATTGTTTGTAATCGTTGTTGTTGCTGTTGTACATGTTTTATATTATACAGCATAAATTATGTAAAACACCTTTTTCTGATTTCAGACTTAAGTGAATCTTGTAATAATCGAATGTTTTTGTTGTTGATGTTGATGTTGATGTAGAACTAAAGCGAAAGAACATAAAAAATGTGTTTGTAAAACAAAATGTATTAAAAAGAGGGTAAAAAAATTATTGTGTAGGCTGAGGTAACATCTGGAATACCCTTCACATTGTTATGCTTACTATAAGGGTGTGGCATGTGTGCAATAGCGCTTTATTTTAATAGTGGTCGTATCCCAATCCCACCCATTTTCATTTCAGTTCATTTCCAAAATTTCAGCTTTTGTAATTGTCAATTGTGGGCGAATGTAATAAACGATCCCGCCCGTTTTTATTACTTCAATGGTTAATAATATTTCATAAATGTATCTACAAAATTTTTCACTTTATAGATTAATTTTTATACAGTTTTTTTTATCAATTGTGGGCGTAACCGCGACCATTTTCATCATATCATATCAGAAAATAAATATTAGCTTAACTAAGATATTTAAATTTTATAACTGTGTTTTTGTTGTGGGCGTGGTTCATAACTAATTTCAGTTTGAAAAAGTTTGCCATAAGATTTAAGAAAACTTTTGCCCAGTGTTACATGGAGTACGGTTTTTTGTAAATTGTGGGCACGTCTTTTATTCGATTGTGCCCATTTTTGGCACATCGATAAATGGGATAATTTTATATATGTATACCAAATTTCAAGTAGATATATAGATTTTTGTCGATTGTGGGCGTGGCTTTTGATCGATTTTGCCCATTTTAAATAGCGATCAGCATAAAAAAACTAAAAGTGTCTGTAATTTATTCTCGTGTGGATGTCAAAAACGCACAAACCCACGGACACCCGGACATACATGTCTAGATCGACTCGGTTGTTGATGCTGATCAAGAATATTTATACTTTGTAGAGTGTCTGACGTTTTTTTCAGGGGTGTTGCGAACGGCATGCCAAACAACGTATAGCCCCCATATTATGTGAAGGGTATAACAAAAAGAAAATTATATTTAACCAACTTACATTATTACGTAGAATCAAAAATAAAGAAAAAAGAAACCAAAAATAAAGTTCAATGGTACCCAGAGTGCCAACACTTTCCGTTCACACTCGTTTTTCAGATAGTAAAATACTTTGGTAAAGGGTCCGCGTGTGTGCGCTCACAAATTGCTTTTAAATTTGTATAAAACATTAAAAATAGTAATAATAATAACAACAACAACAATAAAGTAAAAAGAATATAAAAAAAAAAAACGGAACAAAAAGTGTAACGTGCTGTTAAACTATTGTAGAAAATTAATATCATTCGCACCCGAATTGCACGAAATCCGACAATGCTTTAGCTGTTTATATGAATAAATATCAACAACAACAACAACAACAACCAGCCAACCAACCAAGCAAGCACACTGCAATATAAGTATTAGAGTGTGTGAATGTTTGTGTTGTGATACCACCTCAAACATTTTTTTTTAATGTTCTTTTTGTTTTACTATAAAATTTATTATGTGCTCGCTCGTGTTGCGAACACTCACTACTCCGCCATCCCGGCTGCCTGCCTGTCATGCCGTCATCCTACTGTTTGCTGAATATATTGTACCTTGCGATACGATTAGTCGACCAACAACTCGTCATTCTTTATTCTGATGTTGATGTTGATTTTGATATTGTGTTTGTTGTTGTTATTATTATTATTATTATTATTGTTATTGTTATTGTTGCTGTTTTTATGCTGTTTACTTTCATGGTGTTAAATTGTGTTGTATATTTTTAGAGTAAACGTGTTGGAAACAATAACATTTTGGTTTTAGAAAATCCTTCCAGTGAAAAAAAAAAAAACATAAAACAAAATTACAACTAACCAACAACGCACGTAATACATCGTTTATAAAATAGTGAAAACAGAAAACAAATGCAAAAAAAAAATAAAAATAAAAAAAATAAAAATAAAATCTTTTTCTCTTCTGTGTGACCCTGGAAAAATAAGTTGTGTTATAGGGTAAACTTATGGTTTTTTTCTTCCTTTTTAACATATTAGTGTAATAGAGACAGAGTAAAAAAAAAAAAAGAAAGAAAATGTGCGGAAAGCGAGCGAATTAATAAAAAAGGAAAAATGTTTAATAATTTAAAGAGTTACTCAATAAAATACATTTTTCAGAGCGTTTTGTTTTTGTATTTATTAATTGTATAGAAGAAGAAGCAACAATAATAATGGAAATAATAAAGGAGTGTAAGAGTTTCGTAGCCAGGCTTCTCTGGGTAATTATAAAAATTTGTGAAAAACCAAAAAAAAAAAAAAAATTTTTTTTTCATAAATGATAAAAAAAATAAGTAAGAAAACTAAATTTGTCTTGGTTCAAATTTTAAATGCTCTTCACATCTACATATCTACAAAGGTGGGCGTGGCCATCTTTGTAGATAGCGCATAAATTTACACGGAGAGACAGACGAACAGACGGACCTGGTTAAATCGATTCAGATTTTAATTCTCTACAAACTGGACAAACTTAGTATACCCACCCACTTTATGTGAAGGATATGAAAATATAGTCTGGCAAACATAAACATGGTTTAAGCAAATAATTTTGTTTAATGAAAAATTTGAAAAATTAAGTTTTTTTTCTAATAATGTATGTATCTGCTTTTGTATTATACCAAAAAACAATAACAAAAATACTTGTATTATTAAACTTTTTATTTACGATCGAAATTTCAGTGAAAACTCTGCCATAAAAGATTTAAAACTTTTCTTTATTAAACAATTTAATTTTATATCAACTCTTTACTTACTATATACATACATACACATATATAAACAATAGAATTTAACCAAAACAACAATAATAGCACAAGCACTAACACTAACACTAGTACATACTAACTTCTGTAATAAGGTTCTGTTGCCGGTAGCAACACAATATGTTTTGTTGTCTTTATATGGAAAGAGACCAACTGAAGTATTTTTTTTTTATGACCATACATCATACAAACATTTACCATCTAAATAGAAAGATTTTTGTGTATAAGTGTGCGTGTGTAGTTCTATCATGATACAGATCACCAAAAACAACTAGAAGCCATCATACACTCACACACACGTGTACATATTTTTATAATCACCACTTTTACTTCATACACTCTTGTAGTTGGTGTACGTTCAACATTTGTTACGGTGCTTGAGATGCTAAAATCTTTTTGTGTTGGAGTGAGTAGCTGGCGAGTAGTATGAGTGAGTAGTATGTTCACAGTTACACAAACATTATTACATAGAAAATTTAAGTTGTTATTGTTGTTGTTGTTGTTGTTGTTGTTATTATTATTATTATCATTATTATTGTTGTTGTCATTTATGTATTGTTCCTCGTGCCTCGTGTCATTGCTATCATTGGTATCATTACTCTCCATGGGATTTTCAACACATTTCTACGTACCATTGACCCTGTCATTCATTCATTATGTTGCCATAGCAAAGGTTAGGTAAGACAGATGATACGTGCAAGAGATGGAGTTTTGCTTCAAATCACACGCACTTAGTTTGAACAAAGAAGAAATTTGTTAACTCATCCAATCATTAGTGTGTTTGTTATGTTTCCATTATCTCTCAATTAGAAGAAAAAAGAAGGGCCTGATGATATGTATAAATTACCCTTTAAAAAAAAGAGAAAAAAAACAACAACAAAAACAAAAATGAAAATTTGTCTTAAGCCATGTCCTTTGTTGGAGGCGTGGCAGGTATCTAATGACACATTCTAACAATGCATACATTTCCTATTAACTTTTATATCATATTATACAACAAATGAAATTAATTTATATGTGACCATGCCCCTTCTTTTGCCCATTGATGAATAAATTAATTATTAGTTGGAATAAAAAATTTCCATTTTACTGAGATAGATGGTAAAATGTAAATCGTTGGTAGGCGTGACTCGATCGATTTTGATTTTGTCTAATTTTGCTTAATTTAAATTTGTAATCTGCCTATAGTAACAAAATTTTTACTTATTAGGTGAAAAGTTTACAATCAATAACAGATAGACTCAGGGACGTACGGACATACGGACGAATATAATTAAATGAATTTAGTTTTTGACGCTGATGAAGAACATATATATAAGCAAGGCTTACTTTTAAGTAAAGCAAACAGCATTAAAAACTTAATACATTCTCATCCCGAAGGGAGGGGGTGGGGTGGAGGGTAGTATAAAAATCATAATAACACCTTTCTTTACTTTCTTTCTATATACTCTAACTATCTCCCTCTCTCTCTCTCTCTTTCTCTCTTTCTCTGTTTCTCTATTTTATGCAATTATATTAAAATTCTTTTCCTTAAGCTTAATAAAAATTTCAAGATTATTGCGTAGAATACAGAGGTTGCTGTTATGATCGTTGTTGTTGTTGTTGTTTCATCGTGCCTGCAGCAATCAATTTGTTAGCGATTTCTTAATCTACATTTTATGTCTATATTTTGTCTTAATTTGTCTTAATTCAACTTAATGATAGATTTTAGTGAAATTTTAGCCTCTTCTTCTCCTTTTCGCTTGTATCGCTTTTATTGTATCGGCCTTTTAATGTTTGTACATATGTACGTGCTGGCATGGCAAAGCGGTTGTGCTCTCTTTTGTGTGCCTCCAGACACTTGTTTTTTTTAGTAACTGTTATGTAGGCACTCTGTTGCATGTATGTGAAAGTGTGTTTAAAGTCATCATCATCACCATCACCATCACCATCACCATCACCATTATCATTAGAAATGATACGAAGAACAAGAATTACAGTTTTTATACCTGCTATCTTAATAATAGGAAATGCAATCATTTGAAGCATATAGACATTAAATCAAGTTTCAAAAAAGAAAAAAAAAAAAAACAGGTGGAATGGAAATTTCTCTCTCTCTCTATCCCTCTATCCCTATATGGATTTTTTATAGTCTTTTCAACTTGATGAATGTTTGATTATTTTCATTTTTGATATAAAATTGTTAATATGACAAACTTAGTATACTCCCACTTTAACTTGTTTGGTAGGCGTAAAAATACAAAATGGCGAAAAATAATTTAGTGAACATTAACAATAATAATTATAACAAAGGGTTCCAATAATGGTCCAACTTAATCCATCTTTAATATGGTCTCGTCTCTTTATTTAATACAATATCGATTTATACAAAAAATTGCTAATTTTGTTATTCATGGACCGACAGACGGATCGCGTTAATATTGTTATTTGGACTACCATGCACATCATAATTAACTCTTGTTAGTGTCATGCAATGCGTTTCCTTAAACTTTTCAATCTAGTATATCTGCCTGGTGTGTGTGTGTAACTGTATGTAAATACAAATCAGTCTACATTTCAGATTTACTCCAGAGAGAATGAAATATATGTTTAGTAGAAATCTTTCATTTGCTGTTGTTGTTGCTGTTGGTGTTGTTAATATGTACGAATTTTGATTCTCTGCTTAATTAAACAATGTGCACATGTTTTCATCTTACATTATACATACATTACAATTGTTTTTCTTGCTGTTATTGTTATTGTTGTTGTTATAGTTTAATTTTATTTCACTAGGCTGCTATGAGGGACTTACGTTCGCTCGTATTTAATACAAAATTTCATTGAAATTTATACAAATAAAATGTTGTTGTTGTTTTTTTTGTTTTTTGTTTTGTTTTTTGTTGTTGCGTCGACTGCCAAGTAAAACTATCTTTTGACACGCACGCGTTTATTTCAGCACTAACACAACTTTTGCGTTTAAGTGAAACCAACAACAACAACAATATGAATGTTAATAACGACAATAACAACAACGGACGTGCACGTAACCTAATGTTGGCTGCCGGTGTTCCTCCTGGTATTGTAAAGATGGATACGAAAAGAATGAAATGTTCTCTCTCCCTCTCTCTTTCTTTCTCGTGCTTTGCTTTAATGCACGTAACACAAATTAAACTTACAGCACAGTGGCAAATAAGTAATGGATGCCTAAACGTGCACGCGTGTAGGTGTGTATGTGTGTGTGTGTGTGTGTGTGCATGGAGTAAAGTTTTTAGTTTTGTTTTATATAGAAATAAAGCTTCTTAGCTTAAATTTCATTCACACACACACACACACACACACACACAGCGTCATATATTTTCACATGTTTTACGTTGATTCATTTGTTGGGCTGTGCTTTGTTATTGGCTGACTGTGGCTGATTGTTTGTATTGTTGTTGTTGTTGGATTCGCTGCAACTCAAGTGAAATGAAATAAAATTATGTATGTTTGTGTGTACAAGTGTATATGAGAGTATATGAATTTGCTTAAAAGAGTGTAATGCATGTGTGTGTGTGTGTGTGTGTGCGTGTGTGTGCGTTTGTGCGTATGTAACCTGCAATAGTTGCTGCTTTTATTTTGCTAATGATTTCCTTTGTGCTTAAAGTGTTTTATTTTGGTTTTCCATTTCGGTTTCCTCTTGTGTCCTGTTTTCTTTTTTCTTCTTCTTCTTCTTATTGTTTAGTGGCTTGGTAAGATTTTTTATACTCAACATTTAAGAAAGAAGGTATACTATGTTTGTCACTACATTTGTAAGACCCAAAATAAGGCATCAGAGACTCTACATAGTATTCTATATAATCTTCATTGGCAACAAAAATAGGCACGTGTGTCCGTAAGTCCGTTTTTCTTTTATTTTTGGCATTCTCACGGGCGTAAATTTTAAAATATTGCGCTGAAATTTTGTATTTTTAGTTTCTTTACGCAGATATTTATTTAAAATGAACAAAATCGATCAAGAGCCACGCCCACTATTGACAAAAATCTATATAACTGCCACAAAAATTGACCTATAAACTTGAAATTTGGTATGCATATCTCTATTTATCCCATCTATTGATGTGCAAAAAATGGGTGTGGTCTAATAAAGGAGACGCCCACAATTTACAAAAACCGTCAACGTGTACAACACGTCTTGAAAGCTTAAATGGTATACATACGGTATTAGAAGGCATAACCATACACTTGCCACGCCCCCTACATGTATGTAGGCGTGGAAAGTATTTAAGATGCCAAATTTAGTTTTCTTATTTGAGTTTGCATGCAGTTGTAATTTTCTGTGTTCTGTTCTCTGTCTACCGGTGTTCATCTTTTCTCATTTATTTATTTATTTATTTATTTACCTGCCAGTGTTGTTGTTGTTGTTGTTTGCTATTAATGTGAGCAATAAATTTCTAGCAAATAATTTCTTCTTTGCTTAGGAGGTGTTTCATGTATTTTGTACCATACATGAATACATTTTGGTGGGTGTGCGTATGTATTTATTTTAGTCTTCATGTGAAACGTTTTATTTTCAATTCTCGCATGGCAAATAAATAGTTAAGGCAAATATTAAAAGAAGCAACCAAACTAACTAACTAAGCAACCACCAAAAAGCATTATATAACAACAACAATAGCAACAATAGCAACAATAGCAACATACTGCTACTACTCCTTCTCCATATAACTCTGGTGTAATAAGAATTTCTTTACATTTTTCATTGTCATGTATATAAATTTTTTTGTATTTTTTTTTTTTTTTTTTTTACTGTAAATATACCCGAGAGGTGCAAAAATGCTTTAACAACTGTACCAACAACAACAAAAACAGTAATAACCAGTACAACGATTGTAATAATAATAACAACCATAACAACAGCAACCATAAAAATCTTCAACATTTCTCACATATTTCGTTTTACTACGCAAACAACATATATGTCTATATATATATATATATATATATCCCGGGCATTCTCAGTTTATAGTAACACGTTCATATTCTAAACGTAGTAGTAATAAGATGTATCCAACACCCAAAAAGTTAAAGCTAAAAATGTCTATACGTCCGTCTTGCTATTATTAACATTTATATGATTGAAAATTTTAAAATATTGAGTTAAAAATACAGACCCGTCTAGTTTTGAAAGGATTGTTATTTAATTTGGGCAAAATTCGGTCAACAGTCACGCCCACAATTGATAAAAATCTATTTATCTTTTACAAACATTTATCGACAAAGTTGAAATTTTGTATACGCATTTATAAACATCCCATTCACAATATGGGCGTGGTCTGCTAACACAAACAAAACGTTTTTTTTTTTAATTTAAAATCCCACTTACAAGTGGATACATGTTAAGAAGCATAACGAAATACCTGACACGCCCAGTATTCAAGATTTAAGCCTAAGTGAAATTTTGTTGCTTTACTTGCAAATACTTCTTAGTCATTTTCGTGGAATGAAATTTAGAAATTATAATCTTTTGTTGATCATTTTTCGTTGAGTGTCGTTTATCTTACATCTTTGAAATATTTATGTATTTATTTGTTAAAGTAATTTGAGACAAAATCTGTTATGAAATGCGTGAAATTGCTGCTAAATATTTTATTATTGCTGCTCTTCATGTCCTCTTGTCCTCTTGTCCTCTCTGCCCTTCTTTCACTTTCAAGATTTTATCTTGGCTAGATTCTCCATTATTTTCCACCTTTTAAACTTCTGGGAACTGAATACCTGTAAATTATCTGTTATTCGGATTTTTATTTGTTTTGTTTTGTTCTAGCTTTTTTGTTTTTTTTAGTTTCAGTTCCTTCTTCAGCAACACGCAACACGCGTTGATGTATTGAGGTTTTTTTTCGAATTTGTTTAATTTATCGTTTCTTCTGTGCCAAACAAAAATGCTGGGGAGTAACTCTCTACTTACTTAAGGATAATAGAAATTTCGGTTTTTCCTTGTATACATGTATGAGGCGTGTGTTGTATATTTTGCATTTTGTTTAGATAAACGTTCCAAGATTTGTTTTTAGTCTTTAGTTAAGGAATTTCTCAATAAATGTTGAAGTTTAGTGAAATTTTTATATAATGGGGAAACTCTTGAACGTTCCCTTTGGTAAAATTTTTCATTAATTTCTACACGTACATATACTTGTACATACGAGGATTGTTTTAGGATTTAAAAAAAGTTGGAAATGTTTCTACTCTTGGACTTGGTTAGATTATCTTTACACTTCACACGTTATTTCAGTAAATTTCTCAAGATAAAAGGCCGCCCAATTTTGGACTCGTTCTCGTTTTCTAGTTCAGACAAATTCATTTTCATATGGTTCCGGTTTCTTTAAAAACTTTTTAATTCCTTTATCTCTCTCTCTGTCTGTCTGGTATTATATTTATTCCTAGATATGCAAATATGTGTGAAAGTATGTAAAATTTTTGTAACTTTTCATTAGAAATGCTACGTTCTGCTAATGAAAAATCTATTTTATATGTACGAACATGGTATTTGTCTAAATTCATTAAGTCTTTCAAACACACACACGCATGTACGAGTGTGATTTTGGTAATAATAAAATAAAAATTGTTTCGTATTTTTCTTTTTTGGTCATTTTTATTACATTTTCATACCCTGCTTTAACTCGTGGCAAAAAGGTATATTCTGTTTGTGCTGGAGTTTGTAACTTTTAAAAAGCAAATAACCAAAGACTCATCTTCCTTTTATACCTATATCGTAGCAAAAAAAGCAAATCTGAATTGATTTAACAATAGCCGTCTGTACGTCCTCGCCTGTCTGCCTGTGCAAAGAAAAGCTACAGCAAGCATTTTTTTTTGATGAAATTTGGTACAAGGATCTAAAATAAACCAAAAAACAAATCTTACAGAAAATTGACCTATTTGGAGTATTTTTAGAACCCCTTGCCATATAAGGTTTTGTTGTAAACAAAAGTCTTTATATGGCGAAAATTGGCAATTCTTAATATTTTTGAACAAAATTTGTGCAGGAATAATTAATTACCTTAATAAGTAGGTGTAACAAATTTGAACCCGATCGGATTATTTTCAGAACCTGTTGCCATACAAAGATATTTGACAAAGTGACTCGAGTTTACTCACACCACCCAGTGATGTAGGGTATATAAAATCGTCGCTCTTGACCGATTATAACATGTTCACTTGTTCTACCATAACATTTACTTAAGCATTCATGTTTGTATCTCTTTATATATACTTTTAGAATTGCTGCTATGCGGTCTCTGGCTTTAACGTGTTCTCATATATATAAAACATGCTCAGCCCAAAATTGGTAAGTTGAAAAAATAAAAATAAAATAAAGAAAACTATCCCAAAAAAGGATACAAGTGATAGAATTTGTTATTGTTGGTATGTGTGTGTACATGTACAACATGATAAATGAATTTCTTTAATATCATTAAATATTTATAAGAAATTAGCATTTTAAAGCATTTTATCGTAAATGGCTTGAATCTTGTTTGCATGTAAAGAATTTTTAAATAAATGTATAAGTATGTTTGTGGTTTAAAGATAATTGGCCTGAACAGGAATTGGATTGGACAAATGTTAGATATACTTGAAATTTTCTTTTCTTTTCTTTTTTTTTTTTATATTATTTATTATTTATTTATGATACTTTTCAAAAAAAAAAAAAACACTTGTTTCACTTAAATAGTTAAGAAAGTTTTTATTGAAATATATGTAAAATTTTTATATTCTCGACATAAGATGGCTTGGAGTGGGGTATGCTAGGTTCGTCATTCCATTTGCAACATCCAAAAAAAGGCGTCAGCATTAAAAACTGAAACAATCCGTGACCCACATGGTCCTTGATTGCTATTTAAAATGGTCAAAATTGGTAAAAATCCACGCCCACAATCGACAAAAATCGATTTATCTGTCACAAAAAATGACCTATGATCATGAAAATTGGTACGCATAACTATATTTAATAGAGGGCGTAATCATATATCTGCCACGCCCACTTTTTTGTATGTAGATGCGTAAGGTATTTTAGATTTGGCTTAAAACAAATAATAATTAATAATTTTCTCACTTGTTTTTTTGTAATTTTTTGGACGTGTCCCATTCCGCCCATAACGAAGAATACTTTAATACTAAGAATGCATACCAAATATCATATTGTTGGCTTCATTTTGGGTGGCTAATAAAAAGAATTTCGTTGAGTGTAAGCGTGATTCAATTTCAATAGGAATCTAGACATGTTTTTTTGCATAATTTTAGTTAAATAATAATCAAAATTTATCAATTACACACACATACATATATATACTCGGACGGACATTATCAAGTAGTTTTAGTTTTTAATGCTTATCAAGAAGATAGAATGAAATGATAAACTTAGTATGCCAAGGGGTGTACGGTGTTAAATGCTCTAGCTTGACCGATTATAACATTTTCTCTTTATTAATATTTATGTTTAAATTTCATTTTTATTGAATATTTACCACGTTAGAGTTCTTTTTTTTTCTAGCACAAACAAACAATTTTATGTTTTTCAACATATTGTACAAAATATCTAAAAAAAAAGAAACGAAACTGAAAGAAAAGTTTCTCTCTCACTAATGCAGCTATGGTTGTATACCCATAGGGGTTTATTGTGATAGCTGTATATGATAAATATTTGAAGAAATGTAGGAAATTGCTTGTTACAATGATTGATGTTATGATAGCGTTGGAAATAATTTTCTATTTAGATTTACGACTCGAAGGCATCATTAGCAATGTTGTGGCATTTTTGAAATCTTACACAGTTGTCTATATATCGTATACCTTATAACAGAATTTAGGTTATGTTGATGTTTTTATTTTTATTTTTTTTATTTCCAAAAGATGACCATTATGTTAGATTTGTGTGATAGTTTATTCTTTAAACGATTTGGAATAAATTGTTTTAAATTTCACTAAATGGAAATAAGGGAGAAAACGAAATTTGGCTTAGAGCAAATCTTAAATACTTTCTACGTAGACAAGGGTGGGTGTGGCAGATGTGTATATATGACGCCCTCTAATAGTGTATGTATTACGCATCAGCTTACAAGATGAGTTTTTGAGGGCAGTGTGCTTTTTTTTTGTAAATAGTGGGCGTGTTTATTATCTGACCATGCCTTTTATTTGCATGGGATAACTAATAATATGTATACCAAACATACAGTTCATAAATCAACTTTTGTGGCATTTATATAGATTTTTGTCGATTGTGGGCGTGGCTCTTGATCGATTTTTCCCATTTTAAATAAAGACTTAGATGCGTCTATACAAAAATTCAGCTCAATATCTCAAAATTTACGCCTCTAAAAATGCCAACAACGGACAGACACACGGACATACATAACTAGTTCGACTCAGTTTTCAACGCTGTTCAATAATACTACTATAATATACTTTTTAAGGGTGTGGCTTGACCGCTTCAGCTACTTACAAACATTTGAACAAAACCAATATACCCCCTAATCATTTAGTGTGTGACAACTATTTATCATTTCAATAATTTGGGTACAAAAGCACTAAATCATAAACTCTTTAACGATTTAAAAAAAAAAAATCTCCATATCTACAGAAAAAAAAAAAAAACGAGAAATTGTTTCTTCAAGAGCAATTGAATGCATAACAATTAAACGTTTCATTAAAATAACGAACGAAGAATTTTTTTTCTTTTTGGTACAGAACAAGCATCTATACACCACCAAATTCACCAGAGGTACACACAAAAAAAAAAAAAAAAATGAATAAATGTATCATACTCGTCTAGAGAAAAAGAAAATTGAAATGAAATTGTCAACGTTATAAGTGTATGAAGTAGGTTGTGTGTTTGCGTGTGTATGTTTGTGGGTATTAAAAAATATTTCATCTTCATATGAAAGTCTCGCTCCAAAAACAGAATACAAAAAAACCAACAAAAAAGTGTCACTTGAATGTGTGCATGATTGTCGAGTGGCAGACAACAAATATTGATATGGACAGTCTGGGTAAAAGTGTTGGGGATTTATGAGTCTAGGAGATTTTTTTTTCTTGCTTATACTCTTCTTCTTCTTCTATTCATTCCATTATTCATATTGTTCATTTATTTATACTCCTCACATGTACAATAATATTTTTCTTCAAATGGATGGAAAACGACGAGAACGTGCACAAGTAGTTTAAAAACTCATTAAAAGAAAATGAAAATCGACACTTTCACCCTTAAATATCAAATAAATGTTAGTTAGTTATGTATGGAGAAGGAAGAAAGAAAGGAAAACCATAAATATAAGTGTATACGCTAAAGAAAACTATGCAGATGTAGGATGTTGTCTGTCTGTCTGTTTGTCTGTCTGTCTGTCTGTCTATCATTCTAACCCCAACTGTGTGAGTATAGATTGTCAATTCAAATGATTTACTTGTGAGTCTTATTTATATGATTTACCCAGAAAATTTCAATATTTTTTAATGCTTAGAAACGATAGGCAGACAAATCACTGAAGTGATGGTATAAGGGCAAGCAGCTCAACAGCAATGTGTTTGCGATGAAGCGCGACAACTACAATCATTTGTTAGGAAATGAAATAATCATAATTTATCTTTTATGTCAAGTGAAGGTCATAAATTTATTTAAAAATATATTCGATTAAAATGAGTTTTTGTGAATTCGTTATTAAGCTGAATGTTTCCCATGTTTGGTAGCGTTCTTTGTACAAATTCCATTTTATTGCTCTCCCCACCTGCCATACTTTAAAACACTTTTTTTTTTGGCAATTGCCACCATTTTCAAACATTTTAATGAATTTCTGATTGTCTCTTTTTCTCACCCTCTCTCTAATATATTTAAGCGTGCTTACTGGATATGATTCACCGCTTAGAGAAAAGTTCACTTGTTTGTGAATGGGTGCAAATTACTGTTATAGAAAATAGTTTTATTTGCTTGTTGCTTGATAGGAGCGGCAAACAGAGAGAGAGAGAGAGAGAGAGAGTGTGTTATTGAAAGTTCTAGAGTACAGTGGTTGTTAGTATTTCTTCTTCTTCTTTGCTCTCACTTATTGCCTATAAAGTATTATGACAGCGTGCGTGTTACTCACGTATACACGAAACTGGCCATTTTTTGCGCTTATAGTTTATAAGTTTTTCAAAAGTTTTAAGTGGCGTTTCAAAATTGTAAATAAAAGTCTATTGCTGTTCCTTTTTAACTCATATAACTTTCTTTATTTTTCTACACCTTTAAGGTGACAATGGCCTTATAATTATTATGGCATCATAATATTATGCCATTAAAAAATCTTGTATATATTGTTTATCTTAATCATTATGTTATAAAAAAAAACTCAATAATAATAATAATAACTTAACTAATACATAAAAAGATTATAATTAGATGAACGCCTTTTTAGTTCATTGATTGAATGATTTCAATAAAAAAAATGACATTTTTAATCTAAATAAAATAAATTTTTAATTTCACATGACATGGCCACGAATCTACTGTTATACTAAAAGACCTTTCTTATCTCTTATGCTCAATTGATTATTCTAGAAAGTTGAAAAGAGAGAGATAGAGAGAGAGAGAGAGACAGTAAGCTAGATGTGAGACTTATTGTAAAGTTTTTGGCATCACGGAACCAATGTTAATAAAACTTTACAACTATTGGGAGTAAAGGACAAAAACAAAAATTCTGTTACTGACACAATAATACTCAGTTGCAGTTTATAAAACTTATAAACGGCTGCATTAAGCACTAAGGCCACAACACATAAACAAACATCTACTCAGAAAATAATCACATTTTTGTGCCAAAAATTGAAAAAAAAATATATATATGAAGCACAGAAATTGTCTAAATGGTACATTCAAATAAACGTATACAAAACCCAAGAGTGAAAAAAAGAAAAAAAAAACACCAAACCAACGAAAACCAGTCACTATGGCAGAGCAATATATTGTATATGAATGGCTTTGCCAAAAAGCCGGCATTGACAGTACAGTGAAGGACTGGGTTGGTTGACTGGCTGGTTGGTGCAACACTTTATTATTATTATTTTTAAATATTTTTCAATGTTATGAGTAGACATTCATAAAAGCAAACGAGGGAGGAGGGCAAGCGGGCGTGTAATCGGTATAACTACGCGCTAAAAATCAACACATACACATACACACGCACACGCATCAATATTATAAAATGTTGCGGTGGTAACGTCTGTGTTTAGATGAATGAGTAAATAAATGAATGGCTAGCTAGCTAACACTGACTGATGGTTTCAATGATCCAAACTGACTGATTGGTAAGCCCCAACTGTAGTAAAATCAAAAATCAAAAGAAGCAAAAAAAAAAAAAAACTTAACAATTTCATCTCTTCATTGCTGTGGCCGTTGCGTTGTGTGACTGCAAGTTGTTAAAATGTAAAATAAGTTTTTTTGTCCGCCTCAACTCACATAAAAATACTACCACCACCACCGGCAGCAGCAAGGACAGCCATACAAAACACAAAAACATGAATCTCAGCGCATAACACACATAACACATAACATAGAGACATTATTTAACACATAAACGAATGTAAGTGAGTGGAGTATATTAAGTCAGTAGCGATAATCAGAAACAACAACAACAACGAAATCAGAAGCCAACCAAAACGCAACAAAAAAACAAAAAATGCAAAAACATGTCATCGTCTCGTGTCGACAATATAGCATCAGCTCCAGACAACAATTTAAAGCTGAACATTAAATAACTCCACCAACCAACTAACAGCACCAACTATACCCCAACATAACAGCTAACTCTATTTTATATGCATACACACACATACACACAAACACATTTATGTAAGCCATATATTGTCTGCATAAGCTCGTGTGTTAATGTAAACAAAACATATTCATACGTATAAAGCGTGTACGTAATAAAAATTGTGTGCGTGTGTGTGTGTGTTTTTCTTTCTTTTTTTTTTGGGAAAAACACAAACAACAACAATACGGTAGATGAAAACAGTTTTCATACACATAAAAACAACAACAACAATATTAAACAAAAAGTTGTTGCTAGCTTGCAAAAAAAAAAAAAAAAACAAAAACAAAACAAAGCCAGAAAAAAGCTGAAAGGAAAAACACTACAGTGTGATATATTGGTTACATTGGAGATCAACCACATCAACGTCATCATCTTCATTGTCAACAACAAAAACAGCTTTGTCATTCATTCGTACAGACAGACATAAATACAGATCATCAGAGCAGAGAGCAGAGCAGCACAGTTGTGTTGAATGGAATGTTCAGCGCCAGCGGAAATGTATGCATGAAAAATGCTTAAGCTATTGAAAAAAAAAAAGAAGAAGAAGAAACAAAAAAACAACTTAAGCTATAAAATAACAATATTTAAGAATGTTTCAAAGGAAAAATGTATGATAGGAAAAAAGTCACATCAAATACGGATAAAATCTGATCTGAATAAAATCGCAAAAGTTTATAAAAATCCAGAATTAATTGTGGCAACTATCTTTTTCAGTTGGAATAACAATTTTTTTTTCCGTATTTGGTTGTGACAAGCAATATTTTTTAATTTTATTGGTTATGGCAACCAATATTATAAAAATTAATTGAAATAGAAATTCCATTTCTCTTAACACTTCCCCCCTCCCCTTTCAACTTCCTTCAGTTAATCTAGAAATGATTAAATTTTCGAAATAATTTTCAAGGTACAATAAACTTGATGATGATAAATTTCATTTAATCTTTCCTCTAGATTCTCCAACCAAGTGAAAACGGCCAAACGCTGTCTACATACTCGCATTTTCCATTACGTGTATATAGAAAAAGATTCTTTCGTTTAACATGAATGGTGGTGACTAGGCTGTGTGATGACAGTAAAAGCATAATACGCACAGTGCAGTACACGCAACATCAGTATTCGGATGGTGTGCGTGGTGTAAACATAAGCCAACAATAACAACAATAACAAAATTCATGTGAGGGGGGGAGTACCCATCCCTCCATCCACCATCGTCATTCTTTAGCCAGACAACGCACAAAAAAATTCATTTTCATTTCATTCAAAAGTCGATTTCAGAGTGTGTGTGTGTGTGTGTGTGTGTGTTTGGTTTATGTCGTTTGTGTTTTGAATATTAAGTTATCAAATTGAATTTATATGAACATATTGTTGTTGTTATTGTTGTTGTTGTTGTAACACACAATTTGCATTTTGTAGTCTTCAGTTGAAGTTTCCTTCAACACCGCCTGCATAAATTTTTCTTTCTTGATTGAAATCAATGTTGAAATAGTTGTTGTTGTTATTATTATTATTAATGCTCAACTAAACAATAACATATAGTGAAAGGGAAAAGTTTTCATTTTAAAGGTCATAGAACGAAACTTGACTCCGACTCCACTCGACTCGAATCGTTTCCGTATAAATCAGTCTAATCACCGCTGTTGTTGTTTCAAAATTAACAATTCTGCTATTACTTAATATTATTATCGCACCCCCTTCCCCCTTCCCCCGTTATTTCTATTTAAAATTTTAATGAATGCTGATGGAAATTTTTAGGGTTAAATGTTAGAGAAATTCTAACATTCCATGCTATGGTGAATAGAAATGATGGCGGACAATAATCGATCATAATTATTAAATACGAGTATAAAATTCAATATGTATTTAATGAAATACATTTTAGATATACTAAAAGTTGTTTTAAAGCGTTTCAAATGTTGTTTACAATTGCTACAGTGGTTAGTTATACGAGATTCGAAAGATATTTTTATTGTTTTGTGGGCATAAATTTTGGCCGATTTTGCCCATTTTAAATAGCATTCTACATAAAGATTGTTTGTAGAAAATTTCAGTTTAATATTTCTAATTTTATGACCATGACAATGCCAACAACAGGCGGACATACGGACATACGGACATACGGATATTCGTGTCTAGATCTAGAGTGAAGGATATAATGAAATCTTTTCAACCAATTTTCTTCTAATATTAGGATATAAATAATTGTTTGATAAATATATAATAAATTTCATTCATTTTCATTTCTGTAAATGTTCTTAATGAGAAATGTGTGTACATTGCACGAAAATGTGATTGATTGGCATTAACCTTAAACATATTTATATGTGTACGTGTTCTTCATCTATAATTTTAATGATTTGTTTATTTCTGAATTTCCTCATTAATCACTGCTGATTATTAGTGCTAATTGGAAACATTCAAAATATTGTGTTGTGTTCTCTTTCTCACCCATTCTAAATAATGTTAAAGTGTGGTTTATATTTAGAAGTTTGTGGTTAAAAGTACAGTTACCTTTTAAGTGAAATGACAAAAGATTTTGATTATGATGCCAGACATTTGATGGTTACGTATGGTACGTATTATATGTACGTCCGTCCGTCCGTCCGTTCGTACGCATGTCCCTGTGTAATATATGAGGGGATGAGGTTAAGTTATTGAATACAAATGAAATGCATGCTTGTTCATAAAAGTGTATATATATGTATAAGTAGCCATATATGTACGTGTATGGAATAGCATTCAACACCAACTGAGGCATGTCAGAATTGTTGTTGGGCGACCTACATTCATTCCTCGAAAATTTCATTAATAGAGAATTGCAGAAGGAATCACAAAAGCAACCCAATTATTTTTGGCCTTTCTATTATACCTACAGTAAGCGTCAAAAGTGTGTATTTACTATATATACTGAGCAGGAAAAGTCAAAGATTCTACAAAATATTCCTGATTAGGAAGAGATTTATAAAATTTTTTTTTAATATTTGAGAGCACAGTTGAAGGACACGCCCCCAGTTGATTCGATATTGATTTTTTATACAAAAATTCCACTAAAAACTCACCGTTAACTGTCATCGCATTATTTTCATGTCACTTAATTAATTCCGTCCGGGTGTCCGTTTGTTGTTGTAAATTTTGAAATCCATCCTTTGTATGTAGAATTGGAGGATATTTATTTACTGCTTCATCAATTAGCCGTTCACTTACTTTTGATGGCGATTGTTAAAACCTTTTAGTTTCATATGTAAACGAGATGTGTGTACACACATCTACTCTTTTGTAATACATTGACAAACATATATATTGCTGTCTACATAGTGCAGTAGTGTTAGCTGTACAAGCATTTCAATGTTTGATGCTATATATATATATATATATATATGTGTGTGTGTGTGTGTGTGTGTGTATGTATATACGTTTGACAATTTTAGGTTAGGATTTTAGTCGGTTAACAGAGAACTATTAATTATTACACTAAATGTGACAGTTGTGACAGTATTTGTGCTTTACTTGAAAATATTACATGAAACCGAATCTAAAGCCGAAACAATAAGATAAATAATGTGTAATAAATAACTGATTGATGTCATCATACAGTCAGCATGCATTACACAAATTAATTTTCAATGTAACATAACGTAACGTAAGGTAAAGTAATGTAATGTTGAAAAACACATTAACGTTACTTCAATTTATGCTGCAAGCTACACAATAAATAATGATTCGTTTATTTTATAATAGTATGAGAATGGTAACGATTTCAAAACATGTCCGTCTGTCTGCGATGCTGGTTACAATTACAATTTTCTGTTGCATAGTTTAGAGTTTAGAGTTTGGCCCCATGAAGTACAGCCTACCACAATAAATGCTTTGTTAAAATCACCTGTTTTTGTTTTTGTTTCTACCACAACTTTGCCAGCTTCATGCGAAAATAAGTTAGATGGTATCAAAATCTTAAAAATGTAAATGTAAACTGAAAACACACACACACACACACACACACACACACACACACACACACAAATCCCATAAATTGAACATTTTGTGTAATTGTTATCGAAAAAATATCGCTCGTTATTCACCTGTTCTTGTTTTATACCCACCACCTCATCACCGTTGCCAGTATACTAAGTTTGCTAATACATTTACAACACTCTTAAGAAGAAGAAGAAGAAAAAGGAAAAGTTACAGACCTTACAAAGTATAAATATTGTAGATTAGCCTTGAAATCTGAATCGATTTAGTTATGTCCGTCCGTGTCCATCCGACAATCATTTATGAGCTTTTCTTATTAATTGTATAAGAGCCACGCCTCTAAACTACAAAAAATCTATCTATAGGCTACAAAATTTAAGCTATAAAGTTGAAATTTATTATCATGCGATATTGTATGATTTCGGAAATGTGCAAATGAACGAGATCGGCTAACAACCACGCCTATATTTTTTATAAAAAAACTGTATTTGAAGCAAAATTCTCTCTTGCAAGTTGTTGTGTAAAAGACTATATAGACGTGTCAGGGTATTTAAAAGTCGACTGAAGCGAAATTTAGTTTTTTTAACTTGTTTTTCTTTACTTTCGTAACAGTGCATATATAACGTAACGTGTTGACAACACGTTTACGCAACTTTGACCTGCCAGCACCTTTGCATTTTACCTGTGTACACACATTTGCATTTGAATGCACATTTGCATTTACAACATATACATATAAATGGTTTTTTTGTCATTTTTTTTTTTAGTACACGTTTGCATATTGTCGTAATAATATAAGCGGAGGATAGGGTTTTGTTTTTTGCTTCAAATGAAATTGCAATAGTGCGTGAAACCTAAAGGGGTCGAGTTGTTGTTGTTGCATTTTTTTATCGTTGTTGCTTAATTATTATTGCAAAACATTTATTCATTTTGTCTATCTCTTCCTCTATCTCTCTCTCTCTTTGTGTATAACAAAAAAAAAAAAAATGTAATTTCACGGGAAATACTTTTTTATTAAAAACATTTGTACCATAACCATATATGACCCATACATTATAACAATAACATGCGTCTGTTAAATAAAACCACCACCGCCTTAATCATATGGCAAGTTTATATCAATGACAATGACTTGGCGGTTAAGTATGATGAGGCGGCATCTTCTGTGTTTGCCTGATTAACATAAATTGACAAACAATAGCAAACAATAGCAAACAATAAAGGGTAACAAGCTGCATATAGATGATAAAAATAAAATAAAATAAGAAGAAGAAGAAGAAGAAGACATTGGTCAACTTTTTAATACCCTACGTTAAATAATTTTTAAAAGAACATTTCCATACCCGGCCCTAGCTTAGACTGTATCCATGGGTTGTGATAATTTTTTGATGAAATCATTTCATTATCATTTATTGTATAGCTCTACAGGCGGTGTTGTGTGTACAAAACGCTTTATCGTGTATTTTAATTAAGCACTTCCCTTAGACAAGCCTTTGCTTTCAAGTACATACCAACACATACACACATATATACATATGCGTATACATGCAAAGCCGAACAAATATTTGTCAACATTCTAAAATAAAGTTTCCTTTGTCATAAAAGCTGTGCTGTGCTGTAGGGTGCGGTGCGGTGGGGTGTGTTGTGGTGTCTTTTGAGAGAGTATGAGAAATCTCATTAATGTTGAACAGTTACTCCTACATATGCATAAATTGAAAAAAAAAAAAATTAAAGATACTAAAGAAGAATAAGAAAAAGAAGAAGAAGAAGACAGATTCAATATTGAAACGTATTTAATGAATCAATAATCCAACTTTCTACTCTACTGCCACTCCCCTGTTGATGATGATGAGGAGATCATCGCAACCTTTTTTTTTTTTTGTTCCCTTGATAGCTTCTCTAACATGCTCTAGTTTGTTCTCTAGATGATGTTTTTTTATATTTTTTTTATTATTTATTATTGAAAATTACTTTATGCAGTCGTGTATAAAACCCTTTGATATTCTGCTACATACATATTAAGTGTGTGTGTGTGTGTTATATGAGAAAAAAGAAAAACTAGAACAATTTCTCATAAGCAAGTAATACTAACTGCAAACATACGTAGCCGTAGCCCATGTGCACATATGTTTGTATTGATGTGTTAAGCATTTATATACATTCACGGTATTTGTACAAGGCTTGAAGAAATTATGAAAAAAAGGAAAAACATACAGTTTTTGTTTTTGTTTTTCTTTATATTTTTCATTAAGCATTGCATTGCATTCACTGGCTGAATGTGATTCATGGAGATATGATTTTTCAATTGTTGTTGTTGTTATTATTGTTATTTACGTTGCTTTATTATGCCTTTTCATATTCTGCCAATACATGGCGCTATCAACATTAATTTTGTAAGATAAAACTTTTTATGTTGCTATAGACATAGTTGTCAGTTGTAGTTGTAGTTATTGTTGCTATTGTTGTTGTTGATGATTTAAAAGTAATTTCCGCTTAATAGCAACATTTTACTTTCAATCATTCAACTCATTCAAAATAGAAATTTTTCATTTAAATAAATCCTTATTTGGGATCAAAACAGTTTTTAACGATTAGAAAATAGAAATTTATTTGAAAAAGATTATATCGATCAAATCTAAATTTCATAAATTTTTCTGTAAATATATTCAAATCTGCAAGGCCATGCCTTTTTTTGTAAGTGTAACTGACAAGAAACGTTATTTTATTATATTTTTCATTTATGGACGTACGGACAAAAATAGTCTTGCGCATCCGCCGTAGATGTTGTCTGTACATTCGTTTATTGTAATTATAATTTACTAAACAAAAGGACATAGGTCAAGGTCTGGTAAAGTAATGTAATGTAGGAAACATTCGCCCACTTAGGCAAGAGCGTTGTCACAAATCTAATCTTATATCTTGTAGGTGCGTTTACAAGCGTTCACTGTAAGGTATGGTTAAAAACATGTCAACAAATTTTCAACAAAAAAAAATTTTTTTTTTCAACAAATTTTTTTTTCAACAAATTTTTTTTTTGATAAATTTATTTTGAACTCACACTTAATCGTTATTATTTATTTAAACTTTTTTAAAACTCTCCATTGTTATTAATAATCTTTTATATTACATTTAATTATTATTTGTGATCTAAAAAAATTTTTGTTTTACATGAAAAATATTTATTCTTGATCCAAACAAATTGTTTTGGTTAGTAATCGAATTTTGTGATTTAAAAAAATTTTGATCTTTATTCGTGATTAAATTTTTTTTTGATCTTTACGCTTTATAATAGATATTTGTACTCTTTATAGATAACGTTTTATATAATTTTTATTAATGTAAAAAAAATAATTTTTTTTTATCACATTTAATCGTTATTTTTTATCGAAAAATCTTTTCAATCCCACTTCAATTTTTAAACATTAGTTGTGATTTTACATTTTCCCATTTCAGATTGTTATCTTAAGCGAAAACTTTCTAAGCATTACTAAGGATTTAAAAAAACGTTCTTGCGTTCATTTGCAATCTAATCTAATCGGGCTTGTATTTACTTAAATAATTATTGAAATTTTTCCCTTAACAAAGTTTTTTATTTTTCTCTTGTCTATGTGCTGAATGTTGTCAATGAATGTTTTGAAATGATAACTGTAATATTTTCTCATCGTTATTTCTCGCTTAAGTGTGATACTTTACATGAATTGTTTAACAGTTAAGCAGTAACGACTGTAATCACTAAAGTGTACTTGTGTTCATAACCAAACTCGTACTTGGTTCTCACACTCGGTGTGTATGTACAGTCACACATACACACACTCTTCATTTCTCTCCTTTTAATCAATTTTACATTGTATAGATTTTAGTGTAGACAACTTGAACAAAAAAAAAAAAAAAAAGGAAAAAAAAACAACAACAAACAGTGGCGGCAAAAAGTATTTTTTTCCCTCTTCTTCTGCCGTTTCTCACCGGCACCATAGAGATAAAGCTTCGTTGTGGGAGAGATGATGCTGCTGTTGTTGCTACTGCTGCATAATGGCTGTGCCAATAGTCGAGAGAGGAATATCTAAATAAAGTAGTAACTAATTTATGCAGTGGGAAATAAAATTGCAACAAATTAACAATTTTTTACGATTGAATGGATGAGAAGTAATGAAATCTTTTTCTACAATTATTGAGAGTTATCAATATTAAAACCAATCTGCATGGACTGCTGCAATTGAAATATGTACTTAACTGAAGACTTGAAAGAAACTTTTTTTTTTCCTTTTCTCCTCCGTCTAGGGAAGGAGAGATTGGTTTCTTTTCAATTTTCTTGTACAAAAAAAGGAAAAAAAGGAAAAATCGTAGTAAAAGAATATTAAAAGTGAATGGAAATGGAAATGAAAATCAAATGCTATCTAAAAGTCAAATGATAGTCAATTGATACATATGAGGGTCTCGTCTCATAAATTAACTTCATCCCATTCAAGCCAAACCAAACACTGCTGGGTATAATACAAGCTTGGTAGCTTTCAAAAGAATTTTTGAATTTGTGATTTTTTTCATTATTTTTTGTTTCCACTATATCCTCCGCCTATCCATGAGGGGTTTACTCGGTTTGCTATTCCATTTAAAGCACTTAGTTGGAAGCTTCAGAGATTCTATAAGAAATATATATTCTTGATTAGCAGCAAACTTTGTATCGATTTCGTCACGTCCGTCTATGTGTCTGTCTGTTCTTCATACTCTCACAGCATAAGTTTTGAAATATTTGACATTTTTAGTTTATGCACGCAGATCGCTATATAAATGGGGTAAAATCGGTTAAAAGCCACGCCCTCAATTGATAAAAATCTATTTATTTGAAACAAAAATTGAGCTACGAAGTTGAAATTTGCTCTACCCCTCTCTATTTATAATTACCCTATCTATTGATCTTCCAAAAAATGGGCGTGGTCTTATGACATTTGCGGCCACAATTAAAACAATTTTTTTGCAAAGAATCCACATATGGTGTTAAAGAGCGCAATGAGGCACCTGCCACGCCCACTATTTGTATAATAAGTTGGAGAGTATTTAATATAATTTTGATTATTTTCTTTCAATATCTTACAGTTAGATCCATCGGGCATATGGAATAACTAACATAGTATATGAGTTTTTTCTAAACGGTCTAAGTCCATTTTTTGAACATATCGATTTAGTTATTTTACTACACATATGTTTTTATAAATATTCAAATTTTGATATTTTTGTTAAAGTTGTTTGAAGTCATCCACTAATATACCAATCGCACTACAGGGGACAAATATACAATAAAACATGTTTAATAAGAACAAAAAAGGAAACCACCAAAGAAATAAAAAAAAAAAAACCTCCCTCTTGTTAGCTTTTTTTATAAGTTTTTTATAGGGTATATACTGGAAAAGAAATTTCTATCAATTTAAACAATGACAAGCCATCCATCTAACGGTTTATAATGCAAAGGGATAATATATGTCCAAATACCGGTTTTCGCCTGTAAATCAAAATCAAAACGAACCTTCCAATATCGATTCAATAACCGATTTATTACCGTATAATCGTTGAGTAACTTTTTATAGCAGTCCAAGCAACGATTTCTTCCAAATACATATGTTTACGGTTATAAAAAAACGAAAACAAAAAACCTATGCACTACACACCTAAATCAAATTTTTAATGCACACCGAAGACTATCTTCCAGTATCTGCTTATGTGTTGTTATTGGAGTTGTTGTTTTTCTTTTAATGGCTACACCACCACCATATGGCGCACAGAGGCAAACAACAAAATACAAAATACAAAGATGTGAAGTGATGTGCAATGTTTTCTGTTATAAATCAACAATTTAAGTACACAGAAGGGCGTTTGTTGTGTTGTGTTGTGTTGTCGAACATTCTCAATGGACATCTTTTTACCATACATTCGTACAATATATGGTATCTACCAAAAACCAAAAAAAAAAAAAAAAAACAAAGAAAAAACGAAAAGAAGAGAAAAGAAAAGAAATGAAAAAAAAAAAACCAAAGTCACAAAACTACTATAGATGGGAAATAAGAAAAATTGTTGCAAGAGGAAAGTGGACTGTAGCAACAACATTACACATTACACAGAAGAGAGACAAAATAAGAATAATAATAAGAAGGAGAGTTCATTGCAGAAAGTAAAATAAGATAAAATGGAAACACGATAAAGCAACAACTTAAGTACTTTATGGTACAAACAAAACAACTACTTTGCATAAAGGTTACATGCACACAAACGTACATATTGTCCATAACGAGTACATTTGGAACAACAACAATAATAACAATAACAATAACAATAACAATAACAACAACAACCATTTGTAAACTTTCAAAGAAGAGCTTGTCTGCTAAACAGAATAGATAACAGTACAAAGAGAAAAAATTATTTAGATTTTGGTCGAATTCTCGAAACCTAAAAAAGCGATCTGCCTGCCGAAACCATTTCATTACAAAGTTTATTCTTTAAAATTTCGAAATTTACAACAAAGAAAATGCCAACAACAGACAGATACATGGACACACATATCTAGACTCCGAGTCCTGGAAAGGAGTCGAGCAAACGCAGATCCCTCCGGCATCATTGGGTAGAGGTTTGTTTGTCCAGATAGGTTGTTGACATAGGTGTTGTCATAATAGTTGTAGCCCAGTCAACGGCCTTTCCCCCCCTCTGTGAAGGAATACCTAACGGTGGTGCCACAGGGACCCGGGAATTGACGCAGAGGTGGTTTTAGCGGGTTAAAGTCTCGCACCTCAGGCTTTCGAAGCTTTCCACCTATCGCAAAAAAAAAAAAACATATCTAGACTGAATCAGTTTTTATTGCTGATCAAGGATATATCCTTCTGGCTGATGCAAATGGAATGATAAAATTGCTGTATCTCCCTAACTTATGTGGAGGGTGTATACTCTATAAAAAAGGGACAAAATTTATATATACCTACATGCTGGGGCCCCGCCCCGAAACGGATTGCCGGCATAGGTGCTTCGTCCAACGAATACGGGGCCAGAGTAAGCGACAGCAAGTATTATTATCGCATCGCGGGGGTTATAAGTAGTAGGTGGGCGTATGGAACACCGTTGACCAATTAGCACTATTAACGGTATTCTAGTAGTTGGAAGCTCCTAACGTCTAATGGAGTTAGGAGGGGTGCCGGAGACGCTTAAAAAACTCCACATATGTTAAATAAGACCGTTAAGGTAGGTGTTAACTATAAAAATTAGCAACAATGTACGTACCTGCTCCAACTGGTAGTAACTTATGTATAACATCTAAGTTACGACCTTCCATCGGAGAGGTCTAACATTCCGTACTATGGGTGTCGGGGGCCCCCGACAATTTGAGGTAGGCCCCCTAGTGGGTGCATCATAGTGGCGGTGGTTTGTCATCAAAACAACATCTTGATGATGTCATCTTTGACCGCTGTAATGCATTACGCACTGTATGGTGCCGTGAGATTAAGCCTTAACGGCAGGTGCTCACGTTAAACCATACAACTCTCTGTACGTACATGCTGTGTTGTTGCATAAATGATATCACCTCATGTACTTTGGGTCGATTTGCTCAATTTACATGATGTTCTGGAATGTGGACATTTAAGCAGAATTATAATACTTCCTCTCAAGCTGCATATGTACGTTTGCATGTACTAATGTGCATCTTTTGTTATCTATTGTCGGTTTTTGTTTTTTGTTTTGTTGCTCCCCATTGCCCTCGGAAATTTACCATATGTACAAATGTATATGTTGCCAGAAAGGAATGTGAAAGAAAGCTAAATAAATATTGTAGAACAGTAATGAAAATGCTGCTGGGGCGGTAAAGCTGAAATGAAATGAAGTGAATACTTTATACAAAAACCATAATTAGATTATAGATGAAAATGTTAAATTATAAATAATTCAACAGCGCACAGGTGGTGTCCTCGTTCAAAGGAGAAACACTCGCTGTTGCTTTGAAAAATATTTAAATAATATGAATAAAAAAGAGGAAGAACTGAATTAAGTTAAATCATAACTATGCTTCATGGTGACTTCTATGACAAGGACCCTAAGTTTACTGTTCCAACTTTAACTAATTGTGGCATAATTTGTACAACTAATGTCGGACATGATCAACTATAACATTTTCTACAGTTTTATTTCTTCTTCTTCTTTTTCATATTTTCCTTTCAAATTTTCACCTCAATTGCATAACAAAACGCAACATAAATATTTTGGTATTTTGTTTATAAATGTTTATATACTGTTATTAAATGCATTATTACAGAGATCAGTCTCTATGACCGACCACACGAAAAGTGCTTCTAAAACTGGTAATTATGTATGAAATGGTTTTTTGGTCTATTTGAAGTTACAACTTGCAACTTTTTGGGCAACATTATTGAAATTACAGCTTAAGTGAAACAACCCCAACCCATCTATGCAGATTTTTTTTCTTTTTTTTACTAACAATAAATGTTGTTTGTTTGTTTGCCTCCTTGTGAATAATATGATAAAAGGAAAAATCAACCAAAAAAAAGAAATGAAAACTTCAAGTATCTTTTCAAATGTAGTATCGTAGGTAACAGTGGTAGAATTATGTATTACAATAATAGTAGGGGACGAGGCATACAAGTACACACACACACGCACACACACACACACACAAACGCACAACACTCAAGTTAACAAAAGAAAAAAGCTTGGAGTTGTTGTGGTTGCGGTTGGCTACAGTGGCTAGAAAACAATGGTTACTTTTGTACACCAACCTACAATTTGTTTGCTATACACACTGCAACATACTTACATTTACAACAACATCATATTTTAACATCCATTGCATGGTTGAAAATTTCGTTTTTTCTAGCGCTCACATATATGTACAAAATGTATGTAAATATGTTCTGGGTGCTGCTTCAATCAAACGCTTCGCCATATATCTACTTATATACATACATACATATATAGAAATGTAAGCATGTGTGTTTGTACGAAACATTAAATACTGGAGGTCATTTGAAATGTTCTGGAAGAGCAGTGTGGGTGTTAAATTTCCTATTAAAGATAAAAGAAGACATAACTAAATATATATGTATGTATGTATGTATGTATGTATATAAAGATGTGTGTAAAGGAATAGAAGGCGGCAAACACTTGCATAGAACACAGAGAGCCATTCAAGTTAAAACTTTAACAATTTTGAACTGCGTAGAGAATGTATGCAACCCAACCAACTAATCGACCTATCAATTACCAACTCTTTTATACACAATACTGTGTCAATATGTATGATTGTGTATGTGTGTGTGTAAAGTATTTTATAAATACTATTGTTACGGCTGCTCTCCTCTTTGCCATTCTATTGTCTATTGAAAGTGCTAAAATTGTCCTCATTGTGTGTGTGTGTGTGTGTGTGTAGGTGGGTGTCTGTTTACAATGTGTTATACTTCAATAGTAATTTTTCTTTCACCCACAGTGTTAGTATATACTTATAGTTGTTTGCAGTCTAATCGATATTGTCCCCGATGCCATTATTATTATTTGATTGCCGTCCATTTTCAATTATTGCCAATCAAATGTTGTTGCCTTGAATTGCACTACAACACTTTACCTCTCTCTCTCTCTCACCGTCTCTCTTTATCTATTTCTATATTGTCTGTTTTATAATAACTAAGAGCACACATATACACTATAGAACAAATCGTGTGAATGTGTATGTACATCCGTACATGCATTCATTATTCATCAGTGGTGTTGCTGGCCATTTATATGCCGCATTGCAACTCGATTATTCGTGAAATTAAAGTTTTACTGCGTAAAGCATTTAGTCTTTTAACACTTTGATGCTTCATGGTCTTTTTTTTGTTTTTCCAGCATAGTTACTCGTTCACATTTAATGTTTATTAATGTCCATTATATAACATGTACATGGCTATATGGATGCATGGATGGTTGGAGGGAAATAAAACTTTGTAAAGTATCATTACAACTGGTTTCTTTTCAATTATTTTTGTGATGAAACATTTGATGAGAACTGGAAGAAGAAGAACTAATTTTAATCGCTTAAGCTTTGCTATTTAATACCCTACACTTTTTGTACCCTACACATAAGATAGAGACGCCAGAGACTCTACAAAGTATATATATTTTGGATCAGCATGTATGTCCTTATGTCCGTGTGTCTGTCTGTGGGCATGCTCACGAACGTAAATTTTAAGATATTGAGCTGAAATTTTGTACAGGCACTTTCAGTTTATAAACGCTATTTGCCATTTAAAATGGGCTAAATTGGTTGAAAGCCACGCCCACAATCTACAAAAACCTTTGTAAATGCCACAAACCTATGACCTATGAACTTGAAATTTGGTATGCATATGTACAGTTATCTCATGCATCGATGTACCAAAAATGGGCGTGGTCGAATGACAGATGCGCCCACAATTTACAAAAAACTTGATGTACTTCACGTAAAACATTTACTTGCAAGCTGATACATGCACAGATTTTATTAATGAATTTGTTATTAATATTACAACAACAAATACGAAAAAATCGTTGCCTTCTTTCTTATGCTGAAATGATGAATAACAATTTTCAATTCGTATGAGCATGTCATAAATTTTGACGTCAAACTCTTATAATTATAATTAATAACAAAAAAGCATTTGAAATTGTTGCCGTATGACTAGGAGAGGTTAGTATGCGAAACCTACAACCACGCATATGTTGTACATAATTCGTCAGACCAGTGTCGCCCAATTAATCCCTTTCAACATTTACACGACATACCCACAAGACACCCACACACCCACACACACTTGTTTTACAGATTTATTGCGGCTACAGTTGCGGTTAGTTATTTATGATCTTTGGTTTAATAATCTTTTCAGTCACATTTTTTTAAGGGTGTACTCGACTCTCAACTAATCTCATATCAGAGTAATGTATGAGTGAGTGAGTGAGTGTGTGAGATTGCGACAACAATTTATCGTACATTTTGTAAATCTATGAACAAGTCTTCAAATTGACTACTAATGTGGTTTCTTGTTGTTGTTTTTCTCTTTCTTTTCTTTGTTGTTGTTGTATAACTTTGCTTTAAAGAATTAAATATTATTAAGTCGTATTGAGTTCATTGGATTTTTTTTTTTTTTTTATTTCAAGAACTCAAACGAACTTCTTTTGTACTTAAACGTTTTGCAAAAGCAAATATCAGAAATTGTGAGAGAGAGAGAGAGAGAGAGAGAGAGAGAGAGAAAGATAGAGATAGAGGGGAATAAAGTCATTTTCTATTAATTATGATGTTTAATTGTCTTGAACTGTACGGCCGGCCAGACCTTGATTGCTGTTTTATTTCAATTTTATATTACATAGCGTTTTATTGTTATTGTTGTTATTATTATATATTTTTTTTTTGCTTCTTAAAGACTTAATAACCTTTCCGAGCAAAACCGTAACCAATTTAGATTGATAGACAGAGTGCTTGGGCGCTCGCTTAGCCGGATGATGTAGTTTAAGTATAAAACATAATTTATTTTGACTTTTATCTAAAGTGTTGCGTGGAGGTTGTCTGTTGTAATTTAATGAGTAGAATTTTATGCCCTGTAACACACCTTAATTAGTCATTATTCAATTCGGCAACACACACACACACCAAACATAGAGGGGCTAGGAAAATACTCGTTCTTGTCATAACAAAATATTTTAATGACTTGCGGCTTAGTTTACAACACAACTTTAAAAATTCTTGATAAAATTTAATTATCTGTATACATAGACGTAATGCAGAACAATTATGAAAATACTTTGGAAGGTATTTTGTAGAAGTGAAAAAGTGAATCATAAACTATTCCCTGATAAACAGATACTTGATTTTATCCAAATATTAGGTGGTTACATAAAGACTTGTCCCTTTTTTGCACATAGAATTGACAGAATTAGATCAACTATGAGCCGTTTTGTGCGTTAATTTGTTGCCATTTTGAAGATAATTTCATGAAGCCCCTCTCGCAGAATCCCTTCTCCTTATTGGCAAAAGCTGAGGCAAGTCTTCTCGTGTTTGGAATTTATTATCATCAATACAGTTTTACAAAGAAACGGTGCAAACGGTATTGCTATGATGATTACGCCCTCTAATAGTGTTTGTATTACGTATCAGCTTGTAAGTTGAGTACAATACTTTGTAAATCGTGGACTCATGTTTGGTACATCGTTGCATGAGATAATTATAAGTATGCATAGAAAATTTCAACTGAATATGAATCCACCAACACTAGCCATTCGTCTTAGTACGTATTTCCATTTATTTATAACTTTACTTGATTTGAATATAATCGTAGACAGCTTTTGAAATTCTGACAATTCTGTTTTTGGAATAAAAATATTTTTTCATTCATTTGAAAATTTTTCTTTGATTCGTTTGTTCGAATTGTTTAAATTGTTTTAGTGTAATTCTTATTGGAAGGAAAATGAATAAAAACGGTTTTTTAATACGACAAATTTTAGAACAAATGCAAGAACCAATCAGTAGCGTCGAAATGATAAATAAATAAATAATAGCGTGCGCTTTGGATGCATTAAGAAAAGGGAAGGAAAATATGCAATCCGGCGGATTAAATATAAATGCAATGATGAGGAGGAGACCATTACCGATGACTCCTCATCTGAAGATGGGTCAATGACCGATGGCGCCAGGCGCCGTAGAAATCGCAACAAGAGAAAGATTAGCGGCAGTCGTCGTAATAACACCCGTAGTCGCAGTCGTCGTCACTGCCATTAATGGGCGCTGGCTTGCTTCCTTGAAACAAAATTTTTGGTGAAAAAAAAATTGGAAAAAATTGAAAACTTATTAGAAATTTGTTGTTATTTGTATTTGTAATGTAATGTATTTCCCCACTAACATGTATGAGATAAATGGATTAAATGAATGATGAATTATAAATAAATCGAAATTTCAACTCGAATGCTGAATCCTTGTTTGTGTGTGGATTTCATTGGATCTCTTTGAAGTTGTGTCATTCCTTAAGCGATTTTCAAATTGTGCAAATAACATAAAATCCTAGCGTATGAGTCGCTAACTCCTTATAATAATTGCCTATAAAGACTTATTAAGGGGATCTCGCAAAATGTACAACTGTTCCGGGTTAAACTTTGAGAAATTATCTCTTGATTGGGGAGAGTTGAATGAATCATTAAAACAACAACAAAAACCACATAGATTTATATCAAACTAAAACTGACCATGAAAAGTAAATGAAAAAAAAAACAAATATTTTATATTCCACAACGAAATGAAATTGAAAACGTTGTGTACTTGAACTCCTTCCAGGCTCTTATAATCCATCCGTAGTGCTGCAGCAGCAACAGCAAACAAGTATAAGTAAATAGACAGACATAGACTGTAACGAATTTATTTCTTGTTTATTTAATTTTTTTTTCTTTTAAGAATCATACACACACACACACACGCAAACATTTGATTTAAATGTTTTGCTGTGAGTATCGTACAACATTTGTGGGAATTGAAATGTATTAAAGTAATGAAGCTAATAAAAAAGTTTCAGCAGCTATACACACACACACACCCACACACGCAGACGCTCGCGCGCGTGCACACACACAAATATCTTGACATTTTATATTATCAGATTATTGCTAATGAAAGGAAATACGTACGAATGTGTACAAAGGCATGTGTAGCGAAAGGAAACTGAGAGATCAAGAAAGCGCATAGCACACAGTGTTCACAGTGTGCTGAGAATTTGTAATAAGTACAAAACATCGGCTTTTTTTTTTTTTTAACTAAAATGTGTGGTAATGGAATGAACGGAGGGAGTTAAGTAGGTGGCTGTAATTGTATAATCTGCTGCTTCTGTTGCTATTATTATTATTGTTGTTGTTGTTGTTTAAATGAAAAACACTGCCAATCATTAAAACAAATAAATCCAAATAAAATGAAACAATAAAGTCTGTATACGAGTATATGTACAAGACAGCAACTATCTCTGGAAGTAGCAATAATTCCCTTCATGACTAGTTTCGTTGAAAAATTCATTTCATTTAATGCCATCAAATAAAAAAAAATAAAAAAACAAATCAAACTTAATTAATACCTAATGAAAGGTAAGCTGGAAAATAAAGTGTGAAATTTCTAATGTTATTATCTCAAGTATCTCCCTTTTTTCTCATTCTATCTCGCTCCCTCTCTATACCCCCTAAGAAAAAATCGTTATTCAATCGGAATGTAAACTCAAAATTGTAACATTTTAGAAAGAAAAAGCACAAGCAAAAATAGAAAATAGTAATAGAAAAGGAACAGGAAAAGGAAGGGGAAGGAGCAGCAGCAGCACAGCAAGACTAAAGAAAACTTTAACGTTAAAGTAACTTAATTAAAACAGACAAGTGAAAATGTTATAGTCGGTTCTAGCCGATCATTTACTACCTACACCACTTAGTTGCAATTAATTTAGTTGTATTTTGAGTAAACTCGGAGGTTCTTAACTCACCTCGTGATATATCATTATTAGGAAAAGGGTATCTAAAAATACTCGCATTCATTTCAAATTTGCTAAAATCAAATATTATGCCAATAAACGATTCTCTAAAAATGCTCTAATTCGGTTCATATTTAATACAGCTTCTCTTTGATCTAAAACATATGCTTGTACCAAGTTTTAATGAAATATCTCAAAGATTACTGTCTATAGCTTGCTGTAGAAATTTATATGGACATACCGACGGACATGAATAAATTTGATTCTTAATCGTTCACTAAAGTTGAATAGGGGCGCAACATTCCTCATTCAAGCGTTACAAACATCTGCACAATTTTAATATACTGTTTGTTACATGAACAATTTGACTTTCTCATTGTTGTTGTTCTTGTTGGGCAATTGCAAAAGAAGAATCTTATCAGCAAATAACTAAATGAGAGGATTACAAAGGTATTGAAAGCATAAAGTACGCAAAACTTGAATCAATTTATGAAGAAAAATCTTCAACTTAAACGATAAGCGAGTAAAGAAAAGAAATAAAATTTGGTAGAGAAAAAATTTTTTTTTTAACTTTATGCGATTTATAGGGAATTTGAAATCGTCGAAGAGTAAAAAAATAAGTAAAAAAAAAATATAACGAAATACGGCTTAAAGCAAATCTTAAATTCCGTTCATATATATGTATAAAAAGTGGGCGTGGCGGGTATATGATGACACTTTTTAACAGTAAAAACTTCCACGTTTGAAAGTTTTGTTTTTTGTGGAATTTTTTGCGACAAAAACCTCTCATCTGACCACGCCCACTTTTGGCACAATGATGTTTAAGCTAATTATACCAAATTTCAATTTCAATGTAATAATTTTTGTGGCTAATACATAGATGTTTGTTGCTTGGGGGCGTGGCATTTATCCCAATTAACGCCCAATTTAATCTGTATAAAATTTCAGCTGAAAATGTGAAAATTTGTGACCGTAAGAGTGAGAGTAACCAAAGTAGACGGAAATTTAAAACTGAAAAAATTTATGTATATAGGGGCCCTTCCTTTACATATAAATGTTTCAAATGGAATAACAAACTTTGTATACCTTTCAATATAAATTTCATGTAAAGTATATAAAACTAATGTATTTAATAAACATTTATCAATTTTATTACAATTTGTTGAAAAGAAAAGAACAAAATTGTTTTAACAGAACGCCCTAAAATATAAACAAACAGCACTCTGGAATCTATAAAAATATTGGAGACCATATAAACAATTAAGTTAAACAGTTAACTTTTGGTTTTTGTACAACATCTAAAATACCCTTCACATCTACATACAAATAATGGGCATGGCGTGGATATATGATTACGCGTGGAATAGAGTTTTTTGTAAATTATGCACGACCATGCCCATTTCTGTGACACCAATTATATATATCAATTTTCAACTTTATTGATCATTGATAATGTGTCTCATAAATAAATTTTTATCGTTTGTGGGCGTGGCTTTTGACCGATTTTTCACAATTTAATGAGAAATCTACATTAAGAAATTATTTGTTAACAAAATTTTAACTAAATTTTCAAAAGAATAGACGTACGTACGGACTTGTCTAGATAGCCTCAGTTTTTTTTTTTAAATATACTTTACAGGGTCTCTAAGGCCTCCTTCTGGGTGCTGCAAATCGAATGACAAACTTATCTTATGTGCAGGATATAAAATTGGCTAATGTACATACATACATACATACACATAGATAAGCTTACACAGGCTAAGCTTACACTTAATGCCTTATACATATTAAATTAAACAAACACAAACACAAAGAGAGGATGAGGGTGCAGTATAGACCCTAACAGTGAAATTTAATAATAGAGATTTTAATAATTAGAATAATCAACATAATAATTTTGCATTAAAATTCGAAACAACAATAACAATAACAACAACAACAACAACAATAAATGCCATAACGCATAAACGCATAAAGTTAAAGCTAAACAGCAAACAACGTAACACAACACAATGCATACATAACAAAAAATGAAATAGAAACGTACACACACACACACACGCACACACACACACACAGTGTGTCAATATTATCTGATAAAACTTGTCCAAGCAAACAAAATTAGAAAATTGAAAAGAGGACGATAAACAGGAAAACATAATGTATAGAGAGACAGACAGACAGACAGACAGAGATAAAGGCATACATTGACATTCATATGTATTTGCATGTGAATGTAATTGTGTACATGTGTACGTGTGTGTGTGTACATATATTATAATTTGGATTCAACATAAATCCCTCTACATACACTTTAACACACACGCACACACATATGCACAATTACAATTACAAATGATGATGAAGATAATAATAATAAAGTGATTGGAAATGAAATTATCCTTGGTGCACAACATTAAATACAAAACAAGCAGAGTGTCTAATCGAGTTTAACGGCAGCAAAGGCAAAGCAAAAGTATAATAAGAAGATGACGAAGGAGAAGAAGAAGGTTGAGTGATGTGATTAAAATACATGCAATTTGTACATATATAAATATCATACAGAACCAGCCCAAATGGACGGAAATGCATTTTAGATCTTTTGTGTTCAAGTCTTAGTTTTTGATGACGACCTTAATAAATTAATACAATATAAAGGCTCTTATTGGAAATCAACAGTGCACTGCTAATGTTACAAATACAACAAGTAAACACACACACACACACACACATCATTGCAACCGGATAAAAGGAAGTGTCCTTGTTTGCTTCCATTTCACTTCATTCCTATGCCCAAGAGATTTAATAAATTGATGTAAATTTTCTATATTAGTATTTAATTATGTATCGTACAAATAAATATCATTTGCTACTAGATGTGTACATAAATTTATTATATTTACTTACATGCCATAATACAGCCACTTATCCAGCATTTATCCTTTATTTCCATTTGATGTGATTTTTGTGATTTCTGATATGTTTTCTAGTGTTTAAGAAAAACTAACAGAATTTTCGATATTTGTAAATAATTTGCAAACAATTTAAGGCAATCAATTAAGTAAAACTAAACAAGTCGGAATCATAACATAAAAAAAAAAATTAAAGAAAAAAACAAGTAAGAAAAGTAAATTTGGCTTCACTTCACCTTCATTCTTGTGCTCGTAATTGTGTAAATCAAACACATGTAGAAACGTGTGCATAATACCAGGCGCGCAGATTTATTTAGAAAGCAAACCTTGATTGAACATATATTGTAAAGTCTTATAACTTAGAAACGGCTGAATCGATTTCGTTGAATTTTTTTTTAAAAACTTGTAAATTAATTCAGCTTTAAAAAAAAGCATGTTAGATGGGCGTGGCACTACTCATTTAGTTAAAAAACAACAATAACTGCTTAAAAAGTCGTTTCTTAAGCAATCCTTCCATATCTTCCGAAAGCTACTGAAATTTCCAAATGTTTGCAAAAAATTTTATCAAAATCGGAGCAGTAGTTTTGTAGTTATAAGCCAAGCCAGTTCACCCTCATTCTTGTGGTCGTAATTATAAAAATCATGAAAATATTGTATAAAAATGTTAGCATAGCAACAGGCAATCAGAATTGTTTAGTAAGCCAACTTAGAATTTAGATATTTTTTAAAGTCTTATAACGCCGAAACGGCTGAACGGATTTTGTTCAAACTTTTTGTAAAAGTTTGTAAATTTCTTCAGCTTTCAAATGAATTATGAGATGGGTGTGGCATTACACTTTTTGTTAATAAATAAAATGTATTTGCAAAAAAGTCCTTTTTTAAGAAAACGGGAGGTGGCTCGCCCAATAAAACATATAAACAGGGTGAGGAAAAAAATGGAGACTCATAAATAACATTTTTCGTATAGAAACGGAAACGTTCAGGATCAATATTTTTTTAAATCAATCTATTCAGTTCATATACAATAAAAAAGAAGAAAAAGTTATTTATAATAAAGTAAGATTAAGAGAAAGAGCTGAGTCGGTCTAATTATGACCACAAAGACAGACATCTGTACGCCCTCTCTAGCGTTCACTTTACTGCAATAAATTGAAACTGTAGTGGATGTAAAATTTCAAAATTTCATTCCCATCAAATATTGCTTGTTTAGTTAATACACGCCACATAATATGTCGCATTTTAAATATTAATTTAAACAGAGCCAAATATTTAGGAATATGCGGCAGGATGATGATAAATTTATAGATCCCGGTAGTCGTATGATAAACAGTTTAAAACATGCGCCGTATTATGCATATAAGAACAATTCCCTAAATGAACCCTTTCAGTTATCTGCATAAGTAAATGTATACCTTGGATGGAGCAGCAGCGCTCGTCAGTAAGTACACCAACTAATTAACGGAAAATGAATAGACAACTCACGTCTACTGAATGTGTATGTGCATGCATGTGTGTAAATATTATGTTTATGCCAAAAATACATGACGCGATATATTGCACGGCTTTAGGAGCGATTGTATAATATTTCAAACACAAGCGTCGAACGTGAATTGCAATACAATAATCACTTTATATATAACCTCCTATAACACACAGACACACACTGACAACGACGTGTTACTTATAATTGTATACAGGTTAGGTGTACAATTTACAAGAGTGCAAGAGAATGACAGAATATTAGAAATCTTATATATATGTATAGCACACACACTCACACATATACATATATGTATGTATACTCATAACCACATAGAAGACATTTTCCAATAAAATTCAATCTTATTGCACAGTCACGTGAATGTGCGTGTGTGTGTGTGTGTGTGTGAATATTTGTTTAAAAGCATGTGCTTTAATATTTATTAACAATGCATAGGATGGGAAGTAAGGGCAATACTTGATGATTGCCAAGCTAAACGTATTTCCATTTATGTCTACGTTTTATAGCTGCCACACCATGTATGTGTGCATATAAGGTAAGGCGTGCTTCTGGGGTGTGCAAAAATTTCATAAAATATTTATGAATTGTAATGTTTACATTAATAGTTGTTGTTGTTGTTGTTATTGTTGTTTATCTTTATTAAAGCATTTCTTCAGACATGTTACGTTTGGAATCAATGAAACGTATCCCGGTTTATGTTTAGAATATTTTATGTAACAACAACAACAATAACAACATGCATGCATACAAAAAAGTGTAAGTGTAAACATGAAGCACGAGAAAAGTCGTCGCTGCATAATCAAACTTTATAGCCAATTTTTCCGTTACTCATATGTAACCAAGTGTAGTGCAGGTAATAAAGACAATTTCCTGTTCGACTATAAAAAAAAGTTTTCAAATGGTCCTTTCCGTTATATCATAAAATTTATGATTATTGGGAGAAATTAATTATGACAGAATTTTGTCAATTGTGGGCGTGGCAAATGACCGATTTTCAATAGCAATCTGTGTGCAGAAACAAAAAATGTATCAAAAATTATGCTCATGTGCAAATTGATTTTAAGAAATACCGAGATGGACAGACGGACATATTTAAATTCATGCAGATTTTGTTTTTAAGATGATCTCTGTTATTAAAGGTGGGTGTGAGAGTCATTTGCTGTTTATAACAAAATGTATTATAGAATAAATCTTAAAAATTTCTGCATATCAGGTGGGCGTGGCAGATGCCACATACCTGGTTATAGCGTTAAAGGAGTGCTTACATTATAAATTGTGATAGTGTGTTTATTATCTAGCCACGCCCCCTTATTAGAGGTACAATTGTAGACATGTATGTGAACCAAATTTCAACTTTTTTAGTTTCGTTTTGGTGCATAATCGATACATTTTGGATGATCAATCAATTTTGATCAATTTAAGTAGAAACCTGCTAAGAACCCTTAAAAGGACAAAAAAGAAAAGGGTTTTTAAAAAAAATTCAGGCTGATATCTTAATTTGCCAACAACATTTTTATAATAAAACAATATTTACTTAGATGGAGTCCGGGATACTCCGACAAACTTAGCAGACCTTTCACCTTCAGTGTAAAATATAAAAATAATTTGTTTTATGTATACATGAGGTTAACACTTTAAAATTAAGCCACACAAACACACACACACCCAACAACACAATTGGCTTTTTACACAAACACACACTGATAATATTTTGCAGCAGCAAATAAGGAAAGTAGAAAAGGTTTGATTAGATTTTACCCAAGCACATACAATCTCTCATATAATCTCTCTCTGTTACATATGCAAATCATGACAACGGAGTCTGAGTCAGTATTAGTTATAAATAAATTGAAAGAAAGATGTCTCTGGCATTTGTTTTTTTTTTTTGTTTTTGTTTTTTCCTTCTGCCAACACGACAAAATTATTTTACTTACATACAAGCTAACCGAAAAACCTTTCTATGGACTTAAAATGGAAAGATTTCTATTGTGTGTCTGTGTGTTGTTATTGTAATAATATTCTGAGATTAGTTGGTAAAGCACAAAGCATTGCATGGTATTGGTATTAAACCCAAAGTGTTAAGTACTCAAATGGAAAACAAGTGTACACACAGAACTTTTGTAATACATTCATTGAAAAATTATGTCACAACTTATTGTAAATGCAATAAAAGAGATGTGCTAACATACAAACACACACACCCACACAGACGGACAATATTGTATGAAACACAATAGATTTTCTCATAAAATGTGAAAACCGAATACACTCATTTACTGTTCAATGGCCAGCACTCATAAATGTCAATCACAACACTCACACACAAGATTCATTTATACATATATAGAGAGATGTACGTATGCAAATAAGTAACAAGTAAGAAAACGAAATTTCGTTTAGGTCAAAACTTAAGTACCGTTTATATCTAAACACAAAATGTGGGCGTGGCAGGTACATGATTTCGTTCTTCCCTAGTGTAGGTATTACGTATCAGCGTCAAGTTGAGCATGTTTTTTTATGTTTTTTTGTAAATTGTTAAGCGTTAGTAACACTAATCAACCACGCCCATTTTTGTTAGAAGAGAAGAAGTTATTATAAATATATATACTCAAACTTCAACTACATGAGTTCGTTTTTGAAACAGATATATAAAGTTTTGCTGATTATGGGCGTTATGTTTTTTGACCACGCCTATTTTTTGATACATTTTTGAATAGAAGGGTTAATTATAAATATTTTTATCAAATTTCAATGTCATAGGTCAATTTTTATGGCAGATATATAGATTTTTGTCTATGGGGGGCGTGGCTTTTCACCCATTTTGACTAAATTCAAATTTCAATTTTCCATAAGTATAAACTAGAAGAGTCTGTATTGTGATATTTCCTATGAATATTTCAAAAGGCCAACAACAGACAAATACACGGACGCATGGACATACGGACATGTTTAGATCAGTTCAACTTTTTAGGCTAGTCAAGAAATTATATACTTTGTAGGGTCTCTAACGCTTCCTTTTAAGCGTTACAAATGGAATAAGAAACTTTGCATACCGTCCATCTTATGTGTAGCGTATAGAAAAAAGGAGAGAATTGAAAAATCCAAATCTCTTATAAGTCGAGCATTATAACAAAGCATGAAAGCATTGCTGCACGCAAACATATTCATATTGATTTAACATATAAAGGAGGAGAGAATGGATATAAAAATGATATTAAAAGTAATGAAAAGAGAGAGAGAGGGAGAGATAGAGAGATGGATAGAATTCAAAGGACTCACGCACAAACACTCACTCTCATACATTTGCATCACAATGGAAAAATAACCAAAATTAAATAAAAATCAATTGCATGTGCATGCTACTACGTGTACGTGTGTGTGTGTGTGTATCACGATTTTGGCTATGCATGCTAACGGGCAATAAAAATCTATATAAAATAATATGTTAGCGACAAATACAATGAAAATGGAATGAAAAATGAAAAATGAAAAATTTTATAAAATTTTTAAATAAATTTCATGTTAAAAATTGTGGTAACTTTTTTTTTGGAACTTTTGTGCCTCGTATGTATGTATGTATATGCAACATATAGATATAGCATGAATCAATTGAAATTGTAATTGAAATAAAAGACGCAGAGAACAATGGCATACAAAACAACTCTCTGAACAATTAAGCACAGAGTTAATGAATTTTGTATGCGATAAAATACTGTAGGAATATTATTTTCATTAGTGCTTATGAATAAATGACACGTACACATATACGCTATAAACAAACAAATAAAGTCTCGTTTGTTGGGTAACCATTGTTATTATTGTTATTGTTGGTTGGTTTTTATACTATATGCAGTTTATTAGAGTATATTAAATTTACCTAGACGTTTGTACAATTTAGTATTATTTGCTTCATCTTTTAAAATTTTCAATTTGTCTGTCTTTTACCTTTACTCATAACATAAAGGATATATTAAGTTTAACTTGTTGGCAACATCCAGAAAAAACCATTCGAGACTCTACCAAATGTATATATTTTTGATTGACATCAAAATTGGTACGTCCGTCCGTCTGTCAGGGTATTAAATATTGAGATACTCAGCTAAAATTTCTACATACATTTCTAGTTCATGTTTGAGTACAGGTTGTTATATAAATTAAGCAAAATCAGTCAAGTGCCACGCCCACAATGGTTAAAAATCTATTTATCTGGCACAACAAATTTGCTATTAAGTCGAAATTTTGTCTATTTTTTATATATTTTTTACATGGGCATGGTTGGTTAACTGCAATCTCCACAATCGATAAAAATGAAAATGAAATTTTGTAAACAATACTTAATACTTATAATTAGAGCATGCATTGATGTGTCAAAAATGGGCGTGGTCATATACCGGACACGTCTATTTTTTTAAAAAGACATATTTAACATAAAATTTGACACAAATTACATACATAAAATAATAGACGCCTTCATCAGATACCTGCCACGCCCAGACATGAGAACGGTATTATAGTAAAATTACCTTTAAATTGACACCTTATGCTGTAGAGTGCAAAATAATTGGCTTTGATTTGTGTTAAATATTTTGCATATAATTTTTTAAAGCTGTGAACGTATGGAAAAAAAAAATTTACAACAATTGTTTATACACGGAGTATACATAACGGTTGTGTTATAGTAAGTTTTATTGTATGTAAATTGTGTATAAATAATAATATAAATATAAAATAATTTGTGTATAAATTGCCCACTTATCGATGTCATACCGTTTGGTTTCGTCTATTTTTATACCCACCATTACACGTGTATGTGGGGGTATACAGTATTTTGTGGAAATGTTTGCAATAAATAAAAGGAGGCGTTAGATACTTTACAAAGTGTGTATATTTTGAATTAACATCGAAGGTTGAGTTTGTTTGTCTGTCCGTCTGTCTGGAATCTGTGGTATCGATTCCAAACTTGAACGATGTGTTGATAACTGATCATATGCCGGTGAGGTATTGAAATTAAGTAAAAGTGGTCAATTGACACGCCTACAATTTAAAAAAAAATTGAAAAAGGTAAAATAAATTTCCCACCTTACTTATCAAGCACAAACTTATTGACATATATACTACTCGGGAAGTTTCACATAAACCATGATGAGTATTCAAGAGTTGACCTCAGCCAAACCTTGTTTTTCTTCTTCTTACTTGTTTGATTTCATTTTTTTCTTCTTTGCCCTGTTGATCATATTAATTAAAGCAAAAATTAACTTTCGATAACGGAAGCTGCTACAAAAGTACTAAGTACATGCTGTTGTTGTTATTGTTATTGTAAAAGTATTGTAAATAAATGAAACTTTATATCAAACGGTATTGTATTAATTTATTAACATTGATTTTTATGTGTTAACATATCAAATAATCAAATAAATTAATATTGATTGTATGCCATGCAATATATAGAACGGTATAGTAACGGTAATGAATTTATTATTGTTTATTCAATAAAAAAGAAAAAAAATTAATTAAAATTGATTTTGTATACTATTGCTATGACTGGGAATTTTTTACTTTACCATGAAATATTTTACAATTTCACATATTTAGGTCAGTTCTTCCATTATGGAATCACATCGAAATCAATTTGTATTACACAGCCTTACAAAATAAATCAAAAAAAATTTTCATTTCGATTTTTAATGTCATTCTAAATACAGCTGGTTTGATATCAAAAAATAAGGCGCACCGTTATCCTATCCATCACATAGCAATAGATTATAACTATTACGGTTTTACTAAGCAACAATAATTGCTCATAAAAATCAATCATATTTTCATTCTCTCTATATGTACGTAGAGATTATTGTTTCATATCGTGCGAAGGTTGACATTTAAATTACAGTAATGGCAGTAATCACATGAACATAAGTGGGCGTGGCCGGTATATGATTACGCCCTCTAATAGTGTACAAATTACGTATTAGCTAGCGAGTCGAAGTTGACATGGAGTTTAATTTTTTAAATAATGGGCGTGTCTGTTATTAGACCACGATTTTTAACAATTGTGGGCTTGACTGTTGACCGATGTACATATATAAAATATTGTTCAATTTTTTATAAAATAGTGCTTCCAATAAAATTATAGCATCGTCTCTGTTTCCTGGTGTAACAAAATTTTTATGCTGTAGGGCATTAAAGGTGACTACTTGGAATCGATTATAACAATTGCTTTTGATTGCTTTTATTATTATTGTGCAAATAAATTCTTTCCCCAATTAATTTTGGTTTTTTCAATAAACCGCACCACAGCGGCCAATGGGAATAGGCCTAGAGCAACCAATTGAACACGGTGTACGATTACTAACGGATAAAATAAATCAATAAATAAACTATAAACTTACCCAACAACAGCAACAGCAACAGCAACAGCAACAGCGCCGAGAAAATTAATGGGTTGAAAATTAATTCTTGAATACACTCCATAAAAATTATAGGCTTAAAAGAGAACAAACGATAATACCCTGTCACTTAACTCTCCCAATCATTTTCATATAAATATATGTGTGCGCACATATACTCATATGAACACACACATGAACACTACCTATCGAGCACAAAACAAAAACATAATAAAACGGAAAACCAAGACGTGGTGTGAAGAAGTTGCTTAATTGGGCTACTGAGTATGGGTAGTGAGCGGCAGCGTAAAAAACTAGTGAATGGCATGCCATGTAATAAATAAGAAAAGAACATCTTTGGAAAACCAGCAATTTACTACAGTTCGATGTGTTATTACAGCACCTTCTCTCTCCCTCCCCTCCCCCTGTCATTAAATGAATAGAACCGGATTTTTATTTCATTTTTCTTCTTCTCTCTACTAAGTGTCTGATTTCGTTTGCAACACTCAGAAGGAGGCGTCAGAGATCCTACAAAGTATATAAGTTCCTGGACAGCATTCTCACGGTCGTAAATTTTAAAATATTGAGCTGAAATTTTGTGCAGGCATTTTCGGTTTCAGTTTTCAGGTCAAGAACCACGCCCACAGTCAGCAAAAATCTGTGTTTCCGCCACAAAAATTGATATATTGAGTTGAAATTTGTGTTGTGGCAAAAATGGGCATGGTCGAATAACTGACGCGCCCACAATAGACAAAAATCTACACAGATGCCACAAAAATTGACCTATGAACTTGAAATTTGGTGCACGTAATTAGGGTTAGCTCATTCATAGATGTGTCAAAAATGGGCATGCTCGGATAACAGACACAACTACAATTTACAAAAAAACCATACTCACCATAAAACTGAACGTGCAACCTGATATATAATACACACACTATTAGAGGGAGATATCATACAACTGCCACACCCACCATTGGAGGGTATTTAAGATTTGGTGTAAGCCAAATTTAGTTTTCTTACTTGTGTTTTTTTTTTCTTATTACCGTGAGTCAAAGTCAAAGTCTTTAAATCGCTTTATAAAATTAATACATTCAGTCAGGCGGTAGAAGCAGGTAATACGTGTAAAATAGAATTATAATTAATAACATTATAAAATAAGAGAAATTGTTACGAAAGCAAACTATGGTAGCAAGCCATAAAAATAGATTTACAAAGAACAAATTATCTATTAGAGAATGCGAAGAAGAAGATGAAAAACTAAACGTACTCATAAACAGTAAGCAAACGCTTTAATCAAACAAAAGAAAGGCAACAAAAAATAAAATAAAATGAACATTTTATCATTATTATGACGAACGAGAGAGGATCTTAAGGAGAAAATCAAGAAAAATTGAAAAAATATGCAATTGAAGTGAAATGCCAAGGCACGAATTTAGCAGCAGCGTTAGCAAGTGGAGGGAAAGAACAAAACAAAAACACATCAACATGAGCTGCTGCATGTAACAGTTAATGGAAAAAAAATTTGCTATAATTAGTTTAAATCTAAAAGAAGCACGAGTGAGTACAGCCGGGAGTGAAAGAGACAAAAGAGCATATTGCGTTTTAACACAGTCACGGGCAGCCGGGCATACCTCCGCTCGGCACTGATTCTTTATTACATTTTTATCGTATACTTAACCATTCAAAAATCCAAAGCATACTCAGTTAAAGGAAACGTCTGCAACAGCCAGCCATGTTGGTAGGCTTGGTGGGCTGGGGCCGGTTGTGCTGGAAATAAGCAAAACTGGTTAAAGACCACGCCCAGAAAAATATTCAAAATTATACCGGAAAATTGGAATGCTGACCTTACATTGTAAAAAATGGGCGCAGTTACGCCCCTTACAAAATACAAATTTTAATAAAATTTTTAAATTTTGTTTCGTTTTCAATCAAGTTCGAAAAATAAAGTGGTTGCCCGTAAAATTTAAATCAAAACCACGCCTTCTTTGTTAATAAAAGTATTAATGCCGCCGGCGGTGTTAAGTTATACGTGACGGTGGCAGGTGTTTAACATCTGACTCAAGCCAAATATAATATTTTTTTTAAATTATTATTATTGTTGTTGTTGTTGTTATTATTGTTCCTGAACTTATAAAAACATTCCTTTTTAGAGTTCGTTCCATCAAAATGCTCATAATTGTCTTTTGTAGTTTAGTTTAGTTCAGTTTAGTTTATTAAAGTTGGTCTCACACTTGCTAACAAAACGAAACTTCGCATAAATACATATATAATTAAGACTCTATGATAAAGTCAGCTACCTTTCTCTTGTTTCAATTTTTTTTCCATTCATTCTCTTCTTCCAAAAAGGAAAACAACTTTTCATAATTTGTAAATAATTACTTTGCGTATGGATGAGTGTAGAAGGGAAGACATATAGACAGACAGACTGTTACATGTTTAGTTCACTCAGGGGATATACAATGACACTTAAAGCGAGAAGAGTGCTACGTGGAGAGAATTGAAGCAGAAGAAAACAGTTAGTCATTGAGATGCATTAATTTCGTGCCATTTGGTAATTATCCAAGATCTACTGCTGCTGCTTCTTCTTCTTCTTCTTGTTCTGCTCCTTTATTATTCTGATTTCATTTTCTGCTACTCATAGTTTTAGGTGAATCGTTTTCTTTCTATTTTCTTAATTTTTTCTTTTTTTTTTTGCTTCTTTTTTTTTTCGTTATAAGATTATGTTGTAAAAAAGAGAAGAATTAAGAAAAAAAAAAGTGTAGCGTTGCGAACGGAGGAAAATTTGATTACATTAAACATGTAATAAGTATAAATATATTTGTCATGGTCAATTTAATGCTCAGCTCATTATTATATTATTTCGTATTTACAACGTCCCGGAGGGGATGTTGCTGTGTATGGAGAAGTCGTTAGCTGCTGTTGCTGCTAACACTGTATGTATGTCACTTATCGCTTATTATGACTTACATTTTAATTTGTAATTAATTTTGGTGTTATTTATAATTTTAGTTATTTATCGTACAACTGTAATTGTTGTTGTTGTTTTTACTATTATTATTATTATATTTATTTTTGGTGCCGTTATTAGATTATGTTGTTGTTGTTGTTGTTGTTGTTGTTGATATTTTGTAGTTTTCGTTGTTGTTGTTGTTGTTGCTGCTGCTGTTGATATTTTGTAGTTTTTCGTTGTTGTTGTTGTTGTTGTTGTTATTGTTGCCATTCTTAAATTTCATAGTTGTTTGTTGTTAATAACTGTATTCTTATCATAATTTGTTTATGTTTATGTTGTTGTTGTTGTTATTGTTAAAGATGTTATTTATACACTGCACCACTTGTGGCCAAGAATGTATTAAGTTTGTGTAGATGTTTGTAACTTTTAAATGGCAAATGCCAAACCCACCAATAATTGAAATCTGAAATGATTTAAACATGTCCGTCTGTCCGTCTCTCCAGGAGTTACTTGTGCAACCAAACTAATTGTAACATAGTTTGTGGAGCTAAGTGGTGCAGGGTATTTAATCGTCTATGACATGTCAATATTAAATGTTGTTGTTATTGTTGTTGTCGAATATATTTTAAACACTTTAACGTTAAAGTGTATTCGTGTTGTTTTCCTCTCTCTGTCTCTCTCTTGTATTCTTCTCACACAAAAGCCATTAAAAACCAATTAGTTTTTAAATGTGCATAGAATCACATTTTTATGTAGCGCTACAATATTTTCATTCAACTGTGTTAAGGGGCGGACGTACCATGTATAAATGCGAAGAAAGATGAAAAGGAACGTCCGACAACATAATAATAATAAAGTTCGTTCTAGGAAGCGAAGATGCCAGCTAGTTGGTGTTGCCTTTGATCAGCGTCAGCATATAAAAGTCTAATAAATGTTCATAAATTTCATAAAATTTTCAGCCATATCAAAACTACTTGGCCACTTGGCTACTTAGCTACTTAGCTACTTAGCTGCACATACACACAATTTATGAATTAATTTTTATTTTTTTTTAAATTAGTTGTTTGCACAGTTTCCCTAAACAAAAAACTGAACGGACTGAAAACATTGAAATAAACCCTTAACTGTAAAGTGAACAACAACAACATTAAAATTTAAAACGACTTGTGTGCACAAGATCTCAACCTAAGAAAAAAATCAATATTTTCTATATATCACACAGCATACCATCGCACACTCTTACACTTGCTTGTCAATGTTTTTTTTTGTTTTTTTGTGTTTTTTGCTTATTTTGTATTGTTTGTGTTTTTGTTTTTTTTTTTGCTGTATAGAGCAGTTTCTCGTTTGGTTCGCATTGTAAATCATTTTCATTGTCATGACCGAAATCCGATTAAAATTAACTCAATTTCTTGCCTTTTTTTATGTACTCCATCTTGATTAATATATTTCCCATTAAAAATATCCTTTAATATAAAGTGTATTAAAGTATTTTCGGAGCACATACACACGCAAACAAACAGATGATGCTTTAAACAAAAATAATAACAACAACAACAATCTTATTAAAGTTTATTTAAGTTTGACATGAAGAAGTGAAGAAGAGATCTCAACTAAAAGACGCCAAAAAACAAGCACAAAAGCCTTCTTTCACAAATCAAACATATCATCCTCTATATATATATATATATATATATATGTAGAGTGATTGTGGGAGGCATGATAGTTCAACAATAACGCCCTGTTTTAACGCTTATTGAAGTGTTACATGTGACCGTAACAGTCAATCTCTGTTCACTAGAAATTAAGCTTTTCTTTGCATATTGTGGGCGGGTCTGTTATCAGATTTTGTTTAAATGTTTATTTATGTGTCAAATTTCATCTTTAAAGCTTTATTGTGGCAATTATAAGAGATTTTTTGAAAATGATGGGCGTGGCTTTTAAGAAATTTCCAGCAATTTAAAGCAAAAATTGTCTGTAGAAACTAAAATTGTGTTTTGTAAACAAAAAAATTACCAACAACGGACACATAATTAAAAATTCGGACGGACTTGACTACATTTAGATTTAGATTTTTCATACTCATCAAGCTAATATACATTCATGTACATGTACGACCGATGTCTTCTTCTAGATGCTGCAAAAAGCAATAAAAATATGTATAATATGCTTTTCCCCACCTGCCTCCGTCCCTCCCTTACCATCACGTGTGTGGTGGCTGTAACAAGCAATAAAAATGCCAATGAACAAAAATCCTCTCACGTTAATGTCCTGATTAAATATGCGTAAAAACTTTTCATTTATTTGCTACTGTTTGTTGTAGTTATATGTTATTGTTGTTATTGTTTGCTTAATAAAATTTATGCATTTCAACCGTCTACACTTTTCTTTTATTCCTGTTGTTGTTGTTGTTGTTGTTGTTGTTGTCTTTTTAGAACAGAGAATGAACATGTGATTAATATTTAATAACTTTAGTCATGTTGTTATTATTATTATTGTTGTTGTTTGATATGGAAGAAAGAGAGGAGACTTAAGGCAAACGACAACTATGAAGCGAATACTTATCGTATAACTCTACTAAACAGCCAACTAACTAAAGTTAAGCCAAACAAAGTGGCCACACATCTACAAAAACACATCCAAAGGCGACATACTGGCACGCACACACACACGCTTATACATTCTTTGTAATGCTAATTTATGTCATGTTTCATAATACGATTTAACCAAATATGAAACCGCACAACATTGCCCCTCACACGCACACACACGCCACTCCACACATTCATATTCATTCTTACTCACTCAATATGAGTATTATATATATATATATATATACACACGCGTATCTGGCACTGGCATGAATGCCAGAACAGTGCAGAGCAGAGCTTATACAAAACACAGTATCCGCAAACGCACGTTTGTTATTAAGTAAAACTATAAGTTTTGTAAGAGCGTAACTGATGTGACGAAGATGTTGAAAAGACTAATGTCACACACACACACCTATTTATATATATAAATTTTATGTGGTTATGTGGTTATGTGTGTTTGTGTGTTTGTAAAATGCACCGAGTATGGGATTCCTTAGAGCTTTAACCTCATAAACGAGTTATGTATCGGACACAAATTCAAATTTATTAATCAAACAAAGCACAAAAACAATAACAACAAACACACACAAAATTATTAAAGTAGCTGATCCAGAAGAAGACAACTAAACAATAACAACACAAATGATAAACGGATTCCATTCCAACATTTCTAGTGAATTCAATTTATGGAAATGGTGCCTCAAACATATTCTCGTCCATTGCGATAAAAATCATGAAAATTCCTTTTGTTTGCCTTTATAATGGCAAACAAACAAAACAACAACAACAACAAATATGAAAAAAGGAAAAATAATGGATTTTTATTATACTTATGGATGAACTTAAATGGATAAAAGTGCAGAAAAGCAATAATGAAAAAAAAAAAAACAAGTAAAATAGTAAAAAAGAAGAGAAATGTATTGAAACGTTAAATGGTATTATCTTTGTGAGTGGCTGCAACAATGGTCATGCATGTGCAGCCTGGAGGCCACAATCGGCCCCTGAGAGTTTCTTGTGCCGTCTCCATGTAAACTTTCAAATTCAAATGATTTCGGTAGTAGCAACAGTAACAAGTAATAAAGTAGAATTGTTCTCGACAACACACAAACAGCGAACTGTTAAAATATTGTTTAAATTAAACATAAGAGGAGAAATTCTTGCATCTTGCGTCTGCGGACTGATATTCTAAAAATTCGTCTAAAATACAGATTTTAACGTGGAAGTTTAAGTTGTTACCCCTCCCAGTAGCGTGGTCAAATATAAAATATCTATCGAATGGCATCAAAATTTTTGTAAATTTTTTTTAAAAAAATTTATCGAAGAAATTTGCCAATTTTTTCCAAGATTTTAGAAAACTACTGCTCCGGTTTTGATCAAATTCTTTGCAAACATTTGAAAATTTCAGTAGCTTTTCGAAGCTATTGAATTAATGGGCGTGGCACCAACCATTTGCTTAGGAAAGGACTTTTTAAACAGTAAATGTTATTTATTAACTAAATGGGTAAAGCCACGCCCATCTAACATGCTTCTTTTGAAAGCTGAATTATTTTACAAGTTAAAAAAAATAATTTAACAAAATCGATTTAGACGTTTCTGAGTTATAAGACTTTAAATTCATTAATTAAGTTAATATGTAAATAGTTTTTCAATAAGGACATAACAATTTTACAATTAAATAAAGGACATAATATTAGAGAAAATTTTGACTTAAATTTATTAAAGGTATAGTTTATTTATTATAGTTTAATAATGGTATTCAATCTTGTTACTATGACTACCTTACGCCAGTGATAGATTCTTTAGAGACAATATTAAATCATGCTTTCACACATACCGGACGGATTGATCTTTTGTAACGTTAAATGTTATGTGTATATAACACCTGGAATAAATTTCAGCTCGGTATCCATAATTATTTTGAGTTTTACTTAAATGCAAAATTGTTATGTTCTTAGTGAAAAATCCTTTGTAATGAAAAAATATTAAATTTAATAATAATCCAAAAACCATCTGCGAAAAAAAAAACAAAATCAGTTTGCCTAAAATTGTTTTTACCACTTAATTCCTTAAGTTTTAAGTTTTCATTAAATTTTCTATAATTTCATTTGTATTTGTTCAGCTTGCCTTCAGTTGCAGGTAGAAGGAATTGTAAAAACTATTAAATAACTTTTATCTTCAGGCAGTTTAATCTCTCCGTCTCTCTCTCTCTCTCTTTCTCGGTCTCGTTTTGTTTTCTCTTTAGAATAAATACCTTACTAAAGAGCTGTTGTATAGACCAACTAAATGAACCTTGACAACTGGAGATAAAACAAAACTTTTGTGCCTTCACTCGAATGAAGCTGACCGGGCCGTTATAATAAACACTTAATTGTTTAGCTCAGTACTAGATAGTGCATGAAAATAAAAACATATATAATATATGTATATACGAATTATATGATATATGCGTCAGCATAAAAATGACAACACAATAAAAGTCCAAGTAGGTGGTCGCAGTCTCATAAATATTAAGATTTTTGTCGGTGCGGTGTACGGTTGAAGTGAAGTGAATGAAGATAAAATTCTAATTATTCACTTTATAAAAATTCATGGCGTTGCTATTTTGCCGAGAAGGAGTGACTAAAAATGTTTATAAATATGTGTTTGTAATATATACTGTAAAAGTATGTAAATAATGTGTATGTGTGTGTGTGTGTGTGTGTTTGGTTTTTTTTTTTAATTCCATATATTTGCATAATTTATCATAGTCACTCTACTTCACTACACACTATTCGTCTGCATGGTGTTCATAAATCACAACACGCACACACACACACATTTATATAGCCACGCAGTTACAGACACTTGAACTAACACTAATAGCACGACTGCAAAGTATAATTATGAATTTTCACAAAAATTTAATTTCTTTAAGTTCTCTAAAAAAACACACACACACACATGCAGATCACATCACATCGTATCACATTATGCCACACACAACGTCAAACAAGGCAACTTGACAAAGATTTAAAACTTTTCCATTTTATATATATATATGCATATATATATGTGTGTGTGTGTGTGTTTGTATATATATATATATATATATATATTTAGTGTAATATAACATAATAATGAGTGAGCGAAGGGTGAGACAGATGGAAAATATTTGAGGGAAAATTTTGTAATAAAGACAAAAATACCATAAAAATGTAAAAAGGTGGCGGGTCGCTTAAACGCCTTTAAACAAATACAACAACAACAAGGGGTATATAACAATACACAATAATAGTTAGTATAAATCATAATAATAATAACACTGCAACCAACAACAAGAACAACTAAAAAGAATATTAAAAATGACAACAACGATAACATGATGATAATGATGATGATGATTATAAAATATAGAAGAAGAAGATAAGAAGGAGGAGAAAAAAGAAAAAGAAAAAGAAAACGAAAAGAAAAAAGGCCGGAGGAAGAAGAAGAAGAACAAGAACAAGAAAAAGCAACATTAAAGAATAACAAAAACATCACGCCAACAATGACATTATAAAACTCTCTCTCTCTCTCTCTCTCTCTCTTTCTCTCTCTATCTTCATCTCTCTCCTTCCTTTATACTCGTTAGTTTGTTTCAATAATTGCTGCACTTGTTGTACATACCCATACAACACATTTTATGTGTACATGTGTAAATGATGATTATTGTTATGTGATGCTGATGATGTCCACTATGTGTATGTATGTATACGTACAAGAGGAAGCATACGGAAATTTTCATGTATAATGATTTATGACTGAAACTGTATATGATTGTATAGTAAGTTATACAATCACAATTTGTTGTTGTTGTTTCTAGCTTGTTTGTCAATATTTATAGAATTTATAGAACTTTTTTTTCTTCGTCTCTACTATCGTATTGGCTATGTATTGATTCTACGGCATATATATTCTCTCTCTCTTTCTTTCTCTCTCATTCCTTATCTGTGACTCCTCCTTCTGTGTTAAATGGCCAACACAAAATTTCTTTATAAACAGTTTCGTGTTACATAATTTTAATTGCTTGGACTATGTTTTATACACGTACATACAAGGTTGGGTCGGTTGTATGCCCACCCTTGTATATAAGGTCATAAGCACGAGTAGTTAACGGATGTTGGTATGAACGCTTTGACCCAATTTATTGGACATTTATGTTTTGGTTGTATAATCTTTTTAAATGTTTTTCACTTCATGTCCCCATAACCCCCTCCAACCCTTCCATATATACGCACTACTACTCACTGCATTACACCATAACGTGCCCTAAAATTTTGCCCCAATTTCATAACCAAACGAGAAATTATTTTACATATAGATAGATAGATAGACAGATAGATGGATAGACGGATGCCTGGGTACCTGCTTGTGTTCATCATCAGCATTTATTAGGCACCCCTTGCAACATAATCAATGGCACAGAATAAAATCACTTTACTATGCTTCACTTGGCATTGATTGCTGGGGCTAAAGTGCTCTATAGCTCTGATTGCTGTGTTGGTGTTGTAATAAATCTCTGTGACCACTAAACTTGAATTTTATTGATTCGATCATCTTGAATGTGTAAAAGAGGGAGAGAATTTAAAAGCAATATTGAACAAGTGCTGACTCGTATACTGGGGAAGCTCTTCGCATTAATCTGAAATTTTAACTATTTTCCTCTATAATGCTGTATTAACTATCAAAGGTAATTGTTTAAGGATTACAAAAGCAAAAAAAACAAAAAAATGTCTTTTGAAGTAATTTTAGTAGGCAATAAGAACAATAAGAACATAACAATTTTGTATTTTAATATAAACACACCGTTAAATGTTTTTGATGATCTGTCAACGTCCAAATGTCGGGAAAAGGTAAAATATTTCATCATAACAAAATTCATAAACCAGCATCATTTGAAAATTTACTAAAGTCTTTCTCTGATCATAAATTTCATCGAAAAATTTCATTTTCAGTTAAATAGTTTCATTAATAAGCAAAATGTGCATTATTGGATGGCAATAAATTCACGGGTGCTCTAAGAAACTCTATTGCAACCGCAAAAAAGGTGACCGTGTGGTTTGAATTTCATGTCGCTGCGATATGATTGGAACATATTTCTTCATCGAAATAAATAATTGCTCCGTTATGGTCAATAATCCAAAATATTTGGAATAAATTTCAGCCTATAATCTCAATTATTCTGTGCATTATTTATATACAAAATTGTTATGTGCGTATTGGAAACAAGGTGCTTTCCGAAAGCTTTATATTTATAGTTTATATCTATATTCTTCTTCTTGTTCTCCTTCTTATCGTTCTTCTACTCGTTCTTTCTTTCGCTTTCCCTTTTCATCGCTTCTTCTCCACCTTCTTGGTTTCCATATTTCTTCCTATAATTCTTCTTCTTTTCCCTCTCCATCTCAGCTGTTCGTTTTTCTTTATCTTTTTTCTTCTTTATCTCCTTCTCCACCTTCTTCTTCTTCCTAACTTTTGCTTTCATATTCTTCATCTTCATCTTCAACTTCTCCTTCTCCTTTTCTTTCCTCTTCTCCTACATCTCCATGTTCCATTTTTTCTCTTTTTCTCCTTTTAGTTCTCCTTCTTATTGTTGTCGTTTTTGTTGTTGGTTATTATTATTATTAATGCAATGATACTGATATTGTTGTACTTTGTTGTTGTTGTTGTTGTTGTTGTTTTCTTATTACATTTCATTTCTTATCCTCCACTCAGTACAATACGTATGAAGTAGTTACCTTTGTTATGGTAATCTCTCCAAGTTCAAAATTCAGCAGAACACTCTTCAGAAAAAAAGAAAAATTGATCAAACAAAGCTGTCTTATCTTAAAATTCAATACAAACACAATCACAATCACAAACACTTTACTTAATATTTATCCTAAAATATTTATTTTTCTTTATAGTGTGCACACACACACACACATAAATACATTTTGCGAAAATAATAATAAGAGGAGAAAATCACATTTTCTTGATATTTTCTGTAGAAAGTCAGAAAGAAAATTACGATAAGTGTTCTTCACTTAAAAAGTCAATCGATTTGTGTACAATTGACTTCGTATGCCATCAACGCCACAACCATCACCAGCAACCACCACCATTGCTATAACCAAAAATAATACTTTAGCAACAATAACAACAATAGTTCGAATCCAACAATTTTAGTTCGTAATTCATTCATTCTTTCATTCAGTTACAATAAGAATTGCTAACGAAGGCACACAACAAATACACAAACACACACACACACATGTATAGTGAGTCAGTTAGTTAGTCTGTCAGTCAGTCAGACTGTTAGTCTAGTTGGTAAGCAAGCAAGAGGAGTATATTATATTCTTTTTCTCTTGAGTTGCGCTTGAGCCCCTAAGCGGCAAGAAAGGCAAGCCTTCAAACACATTTACTCGTACACTCACTCACTCACTAGCACTACACATACAGCGTGCACTTAATAGAAATTTAAATGCCAATCAATCTTTTAGTATAGTTTGGATCTTAAACCGCACGAAAATCAAATGTGAGTGCTTCTCGCAAAAGACTGCGCATAAGTGTTGTTGGTACGCGTACACCATACGTACGCGATTGTTCGTTCCTTCATTCCTTTGTTTGTTTATTTGTTTGTATGCTTGTATTCATGCCAACGTACAATGCATAAAGCAAAAGTTACAAATCTAGAAGAGAAGGAAGGAAAATCAAACACATGCCACACTACTTATCGCATATAAATTATAAATCCAAAAAGTAATGCATTAGATAAGTTGAGCACAAAAGGATTGTAGGTGTACAATAAAATAGACGAAAGTAAAGAGAAGACCAGTTCAAATGCACGAAAAAACGAAGTATTTGTCAAAAAAAGTAAAAGTCAACTCAAGGAGAAAACATTTAGAACGTTTACGAGACTTTTTATTCGTTTCTGTCTTTCGTTTATTTTTTTTTTAAACGGTGGCGGCCTTGTGTCATTTTGGGTGTATGTTTGTGTGTGTGTGACTTAAAAAGTAATTTAATTTAACCTTTCACAATATAATGCAAAAAAAAAAGAAGAAATTTAATTTACTTTTGATCGATCTAAATATGTCCTTACGTCCGTATGTACATAAGTACGTACGTCCATTGCAGCTCACAATAGCAAAATGTTTTATATGTCCATCCGTCCATCCATAACACCACCCGGTCCATACATCCATTAAGGCTCACGATAGCGACATTTTTAATATTAAGCTGAATCTTTGTGTACATCTTCAAAATTGCTTGAAACTGTTTAAAAGCCACACCCACAATTGATAAATATTATCTTACAACAACAACAACAACAAAAACATAACACTGCAGTTAAAATTGACTTTGCTTCCCTTAGGTCGTATAACAAACACGTCCACAATAACGCAAAAACAAATTCGAAGCAAATAAAACTTTTTCATTTGTTGTTTTTGTTTATATTTTTGTAAATGTTTGTTAAGCGTTGAAAGCAAATAAAATTTGCCAACAATTTCTTTTCTACTGTGTGACCTGTGCTTCCTCAATTTAATGCGATTGCTACCCATATACTTACCACCTCTCCTTGTCAAACCTTATTTACCTTTGCCGCTTTAATTTTAATATATTTTTTTTTCTTGTTTTGTTCATTTTTCACTTATCGAAAAAGTTCTTTAAAACAGCAGGAATAACTTCAAATGAAAATGATTTTTTTTTTTTTTAAAGAAAAGAAAAGAAAAGAAAAGAATCGAATTTTTCTTTTTAAAGGAAACAAACATAAAGGAAATGGAACAAAATCGAAAGAAAGTAAAAAAAAAATAAACTGTTATAATGATTTCAAGCGTATAAAATACTGTTCAAAACTTTGGCTAAGTTTTCTTTCATTCAGTTCGTTCCTTATGTTCCCTTCCAACCCCCGCTTCATAATTTTGTTGGTATTTGTTTGCTTGTTAGTTTAGCGTTTACTGTCAAATGTTGAAGTAGCGTGCAAGGAATTCAGATTTTTGCGATATATTAAAAAAAAAATAAATAAAAATACAAACACACACAATTTATTTATATATATAAAGCACAAACAAATAAATACATATCAACTACACAACTACACAATCGCAAAGAAAATAAAAGTTACTTAAAAAAATTGCCTTTTTATAACAATTACAATAATACCCAGAAAAAGTGTAGAAAGAAAAGAAAACAAAACAAAACAAAGGCTTAGATCGAATCCGAAATGCCCTCAATTTTTGATAATGCAACATAAGGGCGTGGCAATATTTACGTCTAAAAATATATATATTTAGTGAAGTTTTATGCTAAAATGTTTTTGTTTTTTTTTTTATAAATTGTGAGCGTGTCTGTTATTAAATCGCGCTTATTTTTGACCCATCAGTTGTGACAAGTTTTGTGGCAGTAAATATAGATTTTTATAAAATGTAAGCGTGTCCACGCCCATTTTTTTACCTATCAATTTATGATAAAAATATATGTAAACTAAATTTCAATTTTATAAATCATTTTTTTATGGCAAATGAATAGATTTTTATCAATTGTGGGCATGGCAATCAAACAATTTATTTTAGTGATTAATTTAGAAACAAAATTTCAGCTTAATATCTTGAAATTTAAAAATTTTATGACCGTGTCTATGCCAACAGTGTCCGTGTAGGACATAGGGACAGACATATCTAAATAGACTGAGTTTTTGGACGCCGTTCATATTTTATAAGTTGGGTGTTACAAAATGAATAGCAAACTTAGTATATCCTCATCACTAAGGAGAAGGGGGTATAAAATTATTACTCACAACACATGCGCACACTCATCATGCCTGCCATTTTCTTTACTATTATACAATATTCCACCCGTTGAATGTTGTTTTTTTTTTTGCAAAATATCAAACCATTCACTTTTCATTCAATGTAGTGACAAATATTCTTCTTCTTCTTCTTCTTGTTGTTGTTGTTGTTGTTGTTGTTGTTGTTGTTGTTATAGCTGTTGTTCTACGAAAAACTTTAACGATAAAAAAGTGTTAAACTCAGAATCAGGTAAAAAAAAAAACACTTTAATTGAATATTAAATTATAATTTACACCTGTAAACACAAACACAATGAGATGATATCTTATGCGGTTGGTTGGTTGAGTTGGTCGGGTTGGTTGGTTGGTAGGAAAAACCACACTAATAACGAAATTGGGAAAATCATACACACACACACACACACATGCATACAGGAAAAACTGATAAATATTAAATTGAAAAAAAAAATACGAAAATGTAAAATGTCAATGTAAATAAATGTGGAAACGTGTGTGTCCATCGTTGTGTGCTTATCAATTTGTTTGCACATGAAAGTAATTTATATGTAGATGCGATTATAACAAAATGTTTGTTTTAATAATTCCCAACATCTTTATTCAATTATTGTAAATGGTGATAAATGAATAAAAGAAAACAACACACTCACTCACCACAGAATCCTATGATAACAAACAAACATCAGAGGCAAAAAGCAACAACAAATGAAATCAAGCTGAACCATTTAATATCCTACACCTAAGTAGCTTCACAAATTATGTTTACAATTAACTCAGAGTCCTTGGCACTTTGTACGACACTTTGTGAAATAACATTGAAATAACTCTTGCTATAAGAGGTTCTCAAATGATCCGATCGGGTACAAATTTGTTTTTGCCAGTGTTGTTGCCATTTATAAAGCAAGTTTTCTCAAAATATATTAAGAGTTATGAATTTTATCGTATAAAGCTGTCCAAACCATTTAAACCATTTTCAATAATGGCAATCTTTGTATCAAATTTCATAAAAATACCTTAAAAACTATGGCTAAAATTAACACACACCGGACAGACTGACATAACTTTAACCGTTTCTACAAACATTTTCACAAACTATAAAAAACCGAAAATTTTATAAACTTTAAAAGGAATTTGATGAGGAAAAACATTTCAGGTCTTTCAAAAACTGCTAAGACTGCTAAGGCTTAATCAAGCTTAAATTGTCACCATTGCGTTTCTATATTCAATAACTATCGAATGGTATCAAAATTTTGCTATAAAAAATATTCAAGAAATTTACATAAAATTAAGAGTCTTTAGTAGTCGGTCTGTATATACATTATTCTGTAATAGAAAAACTCAACAAATACTTAGTTTATGAAAGGTTTTCTTAATCGTACAGATTAATAATATTTTCGGCAACTGTAAGATTTACACGTCATCGTATGTAATGTGAATCATTGTGAGTGTTGTCACTTATAAAAGTGTGTCAGCATGTGTTTATAGAAAATAATAAAATTGAAATATTTATAAAGCTGCTTAGTAGTAATGAAACAGGAGCACTTATAATGGAAGATTTGTGGTTGAAACATCCAGCAATACTTGTGCATGTCCGTGAGTCCGTCTATTGTTGGCAAGGTTGTAAATTTTTATCTATTGAACTGAATTTTGTACAGACTCTTCTTCTTGTTTCTAGATGCAGAATGCTAAAAAGCAAATTCGACAAACGCACACGCTCACAATTTACACAACACCATGCCCAGCGTACAACTCGACTGGCAAGCTTAAACGCAAAACCTACACTATTAGAGGTCGTCATTATATACCTGCCACGCCCACCATTTGTTTGTCGATGACAATATTTAAGCTGTGACCCTAAGCTAAGTGTGGCTTTTTGTCCTTCTTTTATTTTTGCTTTTTTCTTTATTTTCTTTTGAAAATTATATCAAAAGCATAGACGCACATATATTTCTATTTTGTCTAAGCCCGAGAGAGCTCCTGCAGCGCAACTCTTCGTCTAAATTCCTGGATTTCAACTGATTTTGAAAGCGAAGCATGAAAGCGAGGCTTTCTATGTTACTTTGCTGTACCTAGAAAAGCAAAAATTTCTACCATGTGTGTAAAGTTTCATAATTTCGATTTCTGCTCCAATTCTACTGATGATTTCATAAAAAATTTTGCCCCTCACTGTGTTTCTTTATATGTTTGTATAATATAATCCATATATGTGTATATAAATATAAATTTATGTCAGTTTAAAGTTCACTCAGAACAAACAAAATGTAGAGGAAGAAAAATTGAGAAAAAAAGAAAAAAATACTTTGCCATCTGAGTTAACCCAAGCACAAGTTCAACGAGTTTAGATTAAAACCTTTATTTAATATATGTATGCAGAGGTATGAAAACGGATGGTTGGGTTGTTGGACACAGATACGTACACATGCATTTGTACATATGTATATAAATGGCCAGAAGGTGTGCATGCATAACACAAATGCATACACACCTGAATGCTTTGCTGGGGTATTAACATCAATGTTTGATTAAAAAAAAAAAAGCATCATCATCATCATCATCATCGTCAACATCATCGTCAAATGAAAACATAAAACATGTGAGTTGGTGAGTGCTAGAGCTAGTGCTAGTGTTGGTGCTTGAGCTTGAGCTTGAGCTTGCATTTTGGGTGCGGGTGTGGCATGTGCGCGTGCAAGTGCATCAGTTAGGTTCCACTAGGCGCTGCCAGTATTTTATACACAACTTCATTGTACGCTTGCTTGTATATATATTTTCCTGTATATTGTTGTTGTTATTGTTGTTTTTTACATGTTAATTTTTCTTCTTCTTCTTTTTTTTTACATATATAAAAGTAATATCCGATAAAAAAAAAATTTTAAAGGAAATAAATCATAAGATCATACAAACAGAGTGCACATCGTACATACAAATAAACACCTGTAGAGACGTTTGTTATTTACTTGTTGTTATTATTATTGAAGGCTCGTCCAGTTTTAAAAACCCTGCCCTTTATACATGCATACATATATTTTTAAGGTTGAAATTTTTGTTATTGTTGTTGTTGTGAAATAAAGAAATTGTGAAATTTATAGATTTTGTTAGAGAAAAAGTTTTAATTATTTCAAAAATAGCATCTGCATCCACCTAAATATCAAGACGACTAATTTTCAAACAAACCTTGTAAAGAAAAATTAAAAAATTAATATTAAATAAATCTGTTTCAAGTCAAATGTTATATATAAATAGGGGGCGTGGCAAGTGTATGATAACGCCTCTTTAATAGGGTAGTGTGTTACGCATCAGTTTTCAAATTGAGTTTTATGTTGAATGCAGCTTTTTTGCAACAAGTGGGCGTGTCCACACTTATTTTTGAATGTAATTACTTGATGGTTTAACTTTTTTTGGCTAATAAATCGATTTTTGTCAATTGTGGGCATGGTCGGTTACTAGATATTTTGCTATATCGATGATTGAGGTCAATGTGCGTAAAATTGCAGCTTCACAGCTCAATTTTTGTAACAAACAAATATATTTTAGCCGATTGTGGGTGTGGCTCTTGACCAATTTTACATATTTTAAATAGCGATCTGCATGAAAAAACTAATATCTTAAAATTTACCATCGTGAGTTGTTAAAAATAGATGAACACCCAAACTCAAGGACGGTTGCATCTAGAACGACTCAGTTTTTAATACTTGATTGATAATATATATAATTTGTATGGGTTGAGACGCCTCCTTCAGGGTTTTGCAAACGGCATACTCTCTCTCTCTCTCTCTTTCTATCTTATATATAAAAAATTATAATAGAAAATATCTAATAAGAGACAGACTGATGGACATTTTCATAGCATATGCAAAAAGTTAATTTTAATTGATTGGCATAAGAAAAAAGCTGAAAGTGTTTTAAGGCATTTGATGATGATAATGACATATTGCGCCACGTCACCTGCTACACACGTAGCTACACGTTTAATGCTTGCGCGTAGTTGACAGTAAATATTTAAAATCCTCTTTTAATGCTTTTTTGTCTTTCTTTCTATTTTTACGTTTTCGTCACTTTTATCCAGATAGACAGTCTCAGTGTCAGTGTCTTACAACAAGCTGTTTGTTTTTTTTTGTTTGTTTTTTAATAAATCCGTCTCTGTTGACAGTTGTTGCTTATTCACTATTTACTGTCATTTTATCACAGAAAAGGTCACTTCTGTGCTATGAATAAGCAACAAAAAACAAACAACAAACAACATGTTGTAGTGATGTCTTCTTGCATTCCATACCTTTCTGCTCATTCCTTCCTACAGTCTCTTCTCTCTGTGTTGTCTAACAATGAACTATAGTTTTAAATTTTTCAAAAAAATAATAAATAAATAAATGTATAAGGATTACAGGACTATAGCGTGTCATAACAAGTTGCTGGTGAACGGCCATTTTTAAATTATTTCGAGTAATAATCCATTTTCATTAATGACCCAGCAGCCTAATTGCTAGTTGTCCGCAAACATTAAAGCTGCACGATAAACAATTTATGTGTTATTTATACTAAATAACATAAATTTTCCATTTAACCAAAAATTATTATTATTACAGCATAATATTTTAAAAACTGTTACCTTACAAGCCATTTTATGGGGGGATTATGTGTGACAGGTCTGGTTATTGAAAATATTGAAATATTCAAATTATGGAAATTTGGAAAAGAGATTAAAAGTGGTGCAAAAAACGTCTATTTGGTTAAGAGGTCATATCTCAAATACCCTACTCATCTATATAAACATATAATACTTCCTTTATTAGTGTATGTCAGGTGTCTCAACATTCACGTAGAATTGTGTATAAAAATGTGTTTTCTTATAAATTGTGGGCATGTCCCCTCACATCGATAAAAAGGTGCATTTGCATCAATTTTTTACTTTATAGTTTACTTTTGTAAATCTTATCGATTGTGAAATCTTTGTACAAAATTTTACTTCAATATTTCAAAAATGTACAACAAAGAATATCTCTTCTTGATTAGCATCAAAAACTGATCGAATATGTATGTCCGGGTGTCCGCTTGTTGTTGGCATTCTCATGTTCGTAAATTTTAAGATATTGAGCCTAAAATTTTATACAAACACTTTAAGACACGTTTGTTCTACTTGATTTAGCCAAAATTGGTCAATAGCCACGCCCACATTTTACAAAAAGTCGTATTCAACATAACACTCAACTTTAGAACTGATGCATAACGTATACACTATTAAAGGGGGTATAATTATAAATCTGCCACGCCTACTTTTTAATATCTATGTAGATGAGAATTTCCATAAAACAAATTTCGATTTTTTAAATTTAATATTTATATTTTTTCTAATTAAAGTTAATCATAAATCTAATTAAATATTTTGAATAGCCTTTAAAAAAAATATATTACAATATAAATATACGGCCACACAAGCAGTTATTATTTAAAATTTCCACCACACTAATTATAAAATATTCATTTATACACTTTGTATTATCATGAAATATTTGGATAAAAGAGCCCTCGCTGTGTCTGGTGACACATAATACAATAATATCATATGAATATATTATATTCCTTTCATAAAACACATTCACAGTAAACAATTTTCTATTATCTCTACAAACAAATCAAAAAAAACAAAATGACTCTTATACCCGGTCCTTCAACAGTAACGCAACATGAAAGGAACTCATTATCAGTTAGAACACACAAAACCTCCAAAAAACAAAAAAAAAAAAAGGAAAAAACTTCTTTTGAAATACTACCATCTCACTACTACACATGAGATATATAATAATCGTAAATGTGTGACATAAAATGTATGCATAAGAATGATTCATACCTTGTGGCAGAGGTGGGCAATCTCTATAATCTTATAATGTAGCTTAAGCCAAATCTTAAATACTCTAAACATCTACAATGGTGGGTGTGGCAGGTATATGGTTATGCCTTCTATTAGTGTATGAATTGCTTAACATTCATTCTCTAACACTTAAGCATTTGAAGTTAGTAGCGGGTAGTAATTTCGGGGGCCATATTTGCCCACCTTGGCATAATAACATTTATGCTCACTGCCGTGTTTGTATGAATATATAAATATTTTTTTGTTTCTTATGTTAAAACTGTCATTTTCTCTAAACCATTAAATATTAGAAGTGAACGACAAAAAGAGGTGTTCTTGGTACTGAAGCAATATCAAGAGTTAAAGATTAAATTTTGAATTGCAAATAATTGTAATGATCTCCAGAGAGAGAGAGAGAGAGAGAGAGGGGTATAGATTTAAAGTGATTGATGCTTGCTAAATATTTTGGAAATTTTTTTTTTTAACAATTTTAAGACAATATATCCCAAAAACAGAAATCAGATCGAACTTGGGCAATAAAATTAAAGACTCAAATTTCACATTAGATTAAATCATAGTATTGAACAAATTCAACATGACATAGTATTCGAAGAGATTTTGAAGAAGCGCTTGTAAGTTAATCTCTACCAAAAAACCCACACTAAGTACACATACCTGCAAAGCAGTAGACGCATACATCTTCCTGGCAGCACTGTTTAGTGTTTGCATATTTGAATAATGTCCTGTCTCCCTCTCACTATCTCCCGCTCTTTCTGGTTGTATAGGGAAAGACACAAAGACGACGTAAACACATTTACCTTTATCAAAATACACACAAATACTCATAAGAAGAAGAAGAAAACAGAGTAAATAAACATTAGCATATATCACTGACAAATGCAAATAAATCATCAATAAGCATTTTTTTATTTTCTTCAGTTATTTCATTCTTCGTAACCGTCTTCTTTTCTGTCTTTTCGTATATTTTTAGATAACAGATGAGACGTGCAATAGAACTGAGCTAAACTGAACTGAACTAAACTGATGATAACTGTATATATGGAGAAACATTATGAGAACGAGAGTTAAACAATCGATAAAAGCAGCATTTTACCGTCATTCTCAGTATACTTGCACCAAACACAAAACAAATAGAGTCAATGCCAGTAGCAGACAAAGTTGATGGAAATTGAATTATTTTTCAAAAGAAAAGAAAAGAAAAAAAAACACTAAAAATAGAAAATGCATAGATTTCTCTAAAATTGTGAAAGGAATATATTAACAAGCAAGTGAAGAGTGGAAGAAAGGTGCAAAACCAAGCCAAGTATTGTGCGCTTAATATACTACGCAGCTGGGAACCAAACAAATATGTAAAAAAGTGTTTTGTATCAACTGTTTTAAGCAGTATCGCGGTTTAAGAGCGTTTTGAACATTTTTCAAACTCTACACCATTTAACTACACAATTACTTTAGTTGTATTAGTAAACTCAGAATCCTTGCCATTTAAGATCCTTCGTGAAATATATTTATATGCCAAGAGGTTTCAAAAACGGTCCAATTCGGTTCATTTTTATTTGGGTTCTTCTTTGAGCCAAAACATGGTCTTGTAGAAAACTAAATTCGGCTTTGGCCAAATCTTGAATACAACAATGGGCATGGTAGATATATATATATATATATAGATTACGCCCTATAATAATGTATGTATTACGTGTCAGCTTCAAAGTCGAGTTTGTCGCTGAGTTTGGCTTTTTGTAAATTGTGGGTATGTCTGTAATTCGACCGCGCCCATTTTTGGCACAACGATGCAGAGAATAACTACGAATGCGCATACCAAGTTTCAAATTCATAGGTTAACTTTTATAGCAGATATATAGAGTTTTGTCTATTCTGGGCGTATGACCATGCCCATTTTTGGCACATCGATGGAGGGGTTATCTATAAATTCGTATATATGTTTTATTTTATTTGTTAATTTAAAGAATTATTTTTAAAAGCAACAAAATTTTGTTTTAATTTTTGTTTCTTTCTGGAAAAGTGTACTCACGTTACTACGTGAAAATTTCACTTCACTTCACTTCACGCGTTCACTATTAACAAAATGCTTTAAATTAATGTTCGGTACAAGTATTTATGTCGCTCATCTCTTTTGTACATAAAGAACCTATAAAAGAAGGACAAATAATAAAATTTGTCTGCTCCCTCTCTCTCTCTCTCTCTCTCTCTCTCTCTCTCCATCTCTCGCTCTCTGTCCCTTCGCGCACATCTCAAATATAGTAATTGATGGTTAAAAGTCCGTCGGGCATTTGTCATCATTCATTAAGCTCATGTTGAGTTTTGAAGAATTTGTTGTAAGTGTGTGCGTGTGTATGTGTATTAAGTTTTTGAATATTACTGGCTGCCTGTGAGTTTGGTGACTCCCGCTTATGACAGCCAACACTCTTATTAATGTAATCGGATTTATTGTGCAGAAAATTTCTAGAACGTTATTTGTTTATCTCAATGCCATTAATTTGTGTCGTAATGACCCAAATATCTTTCCAAATATATACATGTATATATCTCGCTCAAAACCCCTATTCCAACAAACACCTGCTGTTTTGTTTCTAGAAAAATTGTTCAACTAAGATGAAGATGAAGATGCAGTTGAAGAACAAAAGTATTGTAGCTGAACTTGAGTACAATACTAAACACAACACCAAACACACACACATATACACACTAAGCTTATGAAACGATTTAAATTTTCTCTGTAGTTTTCTTAGTTTTCCTTCAATTTATTTCTTATACTTAACTTCACATCGCTTCTGATTCTGCTTTTACTTTAACTCAGTTTATCAGCGTGAATAAACATTGAACCTGAACAAAAAAAAAAAAAAAACGAGCAACATCTGAGCTTGACAACCAAAAAATAAAAATAAAAAATAACAAAAATAGAAATAAAAATATAAAAAAAAATCCGTGGAAAAAATTGTTTGAAATATACGTTGGCAGCGATTTTGTTCATGATTATTTTTATTTTACTTTTTTGTTTTTGTTTTATTTTTTCCCATTTTATCACACACAAGAAAACAAATAAAATTTCAAACACACACACACACCACACATAAAGTGCATGCACAATAAGACAATACAAATGAGATAAACAATGGAAAAAATAGTAATGAGATGAAGGAGGTTGTGAGAGAGAATGAGAGTAAGGAGGTGAGCGAGGGCTTCTTCTTAAACGCATATTTACGCGTTTCTTACTTAAACAGAACTAACAGTAATAAGCATCACACACACACACAACAATAATAACAAAAGCAACAACAATACCATAATGTTATACACCATTATTAGATTTGCTGCTGGCTGCTTACTGTTCTTATTGTTGTTCTTGATGGTTGTTGTTGTTTTTTTATATATTATTATTCGGTAAAAATAAAAATGAGAAAAATCTAAAAAATACTAAAAAAAAAGAAATAAACAACACATAATTTATATATATTTTTATATATGTGTGTATGTTAAAAAAAACAACAACAACAACCATACCAACAAACATTATGTAGAACAGAACAATGCTGCTAGGATACGTTTTGTAAGCATTATTGTAAAAATTTGTGTATAATTTGTTGTTGTTGGTGCTGCTGCTGCTGTTGTTGTTGTTGTTGTTGTTGTTGTTGTTGTTGCTGTTGCTATTCATCTTTCCCCTTTATCACTCTGCTGAAAAAAAAATATACGCGTAAAGTTAAAATAAATAACTGTGCTAACACAAAACTAACACAACACACACTCACAAACACATAAATAAACATTTATACACAAACACTCTAAACAGTGATTGCCGTTGCAATGCATCCCACTAGAGAGAACGACTGCATATTGAGTCTAGCGAATGTGTTGAAATGCTTTTTATTTTATATGTATTTATATAGTTATATATGTTTGAGAGATGGTATTGTATTGTTGTAATGTAATGGTCCGTTTGTTTGTTACGGCTCGTTGTTTGCAGCATGTTTCAGTATTCGTTACACTACAGACGCTACGTTTTTATACTCATCACATAGGATGGGTGGGTATACTAAGTTTGTTATTCCATTTATAACATCCAGAAGGAGGCTTTAGAGATTTTACAAAGTATATATATTATGAAAAATGGGCATGGTCGTATAGTAAACACTCCCGCAATTTACAAAAAAATCATATTCAACAATAAATTCAACTTGCAAACTAATGCATAATAGATATTCTAAATGAGGTCGACAAATATATCTGCCACGCCCACTATTTGTTTGTAGATGGGAAGAGTATTAAATATTTGCTTTAGACCAAATTTAGTTTTATTAGTGTTCGTGTATCCGCTTACACGTCAGTGATATCAAATTGTTAAGCATGAAGAGTATCATGGTAGGGTACAATTAAATTTAACTTAGCTTATGCGTCAATTCAATCCTATAATTAATTATGTCTGTCGGTCCGTTAAATAAGTTGTGCTGTTAAAGACATTTTCAAGGCAGATATTCCCCTTAAAGATTAACTGTAGAATATTATTAAACCACGCCCACTATCTTTAAGCATTACTGAATGTTTAAAGTTCCATTCTTATGTACGTAAAATTATCACACTCTTTAATAAAAGCGACTTGAATCACATTTTTTTTTTTTCTAAATTGATTGCCGTTTATTTTAAATAAACATTTCGTAATTTGTATAAACATCCTAAACAAACATTTAGCATTATATACCATGACATTTAGACGTTGCATAAATAAACATTTTATATGTTTTTTGGGGTAAGAAAACAAAGCAATAAATCGCAGTTTTATTAAATAAAATTAAACAAAAATTTCTTGCGTTTCAAACGTTTGAAGAAGGCATGAAAACAAAATACATACCTACACAAAATAGAAAAAGAAGAAGAATCTTGAATTATTTTCACTTCATACACGATTAATTTCATTTAAGGCAAAAGGCTGACCAATCTTAAAACTGGTATTATTGTATATAATTCATTGAGTCATTGACAATCTAATGATAAACGTAGTATACCTCCCAACATATGTGGAGGGTATTGCAAATTTGATCTAAGCCAAGTTTATTTCATTTCCAATGTTAGACCTAGACTTAGGCTGCTATCCTTCACTCTGTTTCCAGTTGCTGCCTAATTTATGAAGCTTCCAGTAATGCCCAGCAAAGCATTTATATTTTTAATATGAGACAATATAATTTATTTATTGTCATTTTGTGTGTGTTTATATACATATAGAACAAAACAAACTAAGAAAAAAAAATTAAACTGTTATTCTATAAAACAAGGCCATTAATCAATATTTGTTAGAGATGGAGGGAGCAGAGAAGAGAGAGCTTTTCAACAAAAAGAAAATTAAACTTAAACTATTAATAATAAACAAAAACCAAGGGGGGAAAAAAAAAACAATTCATTTTTACTAAATTCGTGTTTGCACATGATAATAACAACAATAAAACAATAACAACACAAACATTGATAACTGTTAGAAAAACTAACAATAATAGCAACAACAAATACAATCATAATAAATTTGCTAAATATGATTATCTGACTATAACTGATATGTGTGTGTGTTTGTGAGTGTGCATGAGTGTAAATGTTTCGGTGGCTTATTGTTGTTGTTATTGTTGTTGTTGTTATTGTTATTGTTATTGTTGTTGCTTTAGCAAAACAATTTCATTATGGTTATAATCTCGTTTATTGGTGTTAGTTTTCTATAAAAACCACAAAACTATTACCAACAAATATCATTAATATTGAATGGAGTAGTGGTTATTGCTGCTGCTACAGCTATTGCTGTCGTTTCGTTGTTGTCTGTTGTATAGTGTATGTTACATGTTACTAACCGCAAAGCTCTTACACATAATATCTCTCCCATTATGTGTATGTGCTGCGGTAAAACAGCTTCACATATATTGTCTGCATTTTGTCTAAAAAAAAAAAAGCACACACACGAAAAAAATAAAATAAAACCAAACAAATCATAAAAAATCACATTTGTAGTACCCTTCCTTCACATATTAATACTAACGGTGGGCGTGGCAGGTGTTTGATAGAGTTTGTAAAACGTATCCGCTTGCCAGTCGAGCTTTACGCTGCAAAGGGTTTTTTTGTTAATTGTAGGCGTCTGTGTTATTCGATCACGCCCATTTTTAGTACAGCAAAGGATGGGATAGGTATAAATATGCATACCAAATTTGAACATGATAGCTCAATTGTTGAGGCAAATAAATAGATTATAGTCGATTGTGGGCGTATCTATTATCCAACCACACCCATTTTATGCACATAAATAAATGGCATAATTATAAATGTGTAAACCAACCATTTTCATTTTTCTAGCTGAATTTTTGTGGCCCATAAATAGATTTTTTCTGATTTTGTGGGCGTGGCTATTGATTAATTTTGCTTAATTTTTTATACCAATCTGTATGCAGAAAGTAAAAGTGTCTGTATTAAATATTTCAGCATAATATCTTAAAATTTACAATAGTGAGGACGGACACACGGACTTGAATATATAGACTGCAAATGGAATGACAAACTTAGTATACTCTTATGTAACTTACATGGAGAATATAAAAATAAACAATAATGTTCACATGCTCACATACAGTCACCCATACATGCACCATGTATTGTAGTTAACAACGTAACAACAATTGAGCTTATTATATTTTATGATTTGCTTCTCTCTTCATATTGGTTTCTAACGAGTATTAAAAAGTGTTGAAATTTTATTTTATTTTATTTTTGTGCCTGAACACACACACACACAAGGTCATGCCATCTAATATGCTTTTATATGTTATTTGATTGCATTCAAAAAATTCGCAATTCATGTTTTGTATAAATAATACATTTATTTGGAAATGATTGTTTGAGTGTATGTGTATGTTAAGCATGCACGAACAAGTGTTTTATTATATCCACCTAATTATTGAGCAGTTTCATAGCTATTAACCGTTTGATGTATGAACGGCATTATTTATATATTGTATGTACATAAATTATGCAGATGTTTATGCGTTTATAGCTCTCTGGTTACTAATATATACACACACAACAATTGCTACAGCTACAACTGTGCTACTAAATTTAAGTAGTAGTTGCATGAATTATGCATTCAGGCATTTTATTTATGCCTCATGTTTAAATGCAATATACAACAATCATAATCATTTATGTATGAATTACCATCAACTAAATGAATAACAGAAAATGTACATAAATGTGTGTGTGTGCCTGGTAACTGTGTATGTAAAACGCTTGTAATAAAATTACGAATATTTTATGAAAATTAATTTTAATGTGTGGCTGACCAGTCGGCCAATCAAAGCATATTTATTTTCTATTTACCTCTCTTCTCTCACTCTCTCTCTCTCTCTTTCTCTTACACACTCTATATATTTAAATATACAAATGTAATGATCAATGATTTATGCAATTTTAAAATATTGCTGAATAGACTCAATTGTAGTTAATGTTGTTGTTGTTGTTGTTGTTGTTGTTGTTGTTGTTGTTGTTTGCAACTAGTGGTTTGTGTGCTATCAATAAATTTTTATTTCATTTCATTATACCTTCCATATAAGATGGGGGTGTACCAAGTTTTTCAATCCGTTTGCAACACTCAGAATGAAGCGTCTAGAGCCACGCCCACAAACGACAAAAATCTGTTTATTTGCCACAAAAATTGACCTATGAACTTAAAATTTGACATAAATTTCCATAAATTGCCCATTTTTGTCAAACTTTGTTAAGATAAAAATGGGCGTGATCTAATAACAGACACGCCTACAATTAACAAAGAACCATTTTCAACGTAAAACTTAACTTCAAGCTTATACTTAATACAAACACTATTAGGGAGTAATTATATGCATGCCGTGTCCTCCGTTTCTATGTAGATGTGGAGGGTATGTAAGATTTGGCGTAAACCAAATTAAATTTTCTTGTTGGTTTTTTTTATTTATTTATTTCATATTTTTCATATATGTGCACATATTAAATTAATGTTTAGGCACACACACACACTAGCACACGTCCATTCTATTTAACATGAATTATGCAGAATATTGTAAAACAGATTTGAATTGTATGTACGGTTAACGGGAAAGTCATCATGTAAAAAGGGGGAAAATTGTCGTTTGTCGTCTGTTATAACATTATGTAAAACTGTTGCGATGACATGGCTTTATTTATTTATTTATTTAAATATTTATTGCTTACCTTACGCCAAGCGGTCATCTACTCTACTCCATTGGGTTTTACTTCAATTTAATAAGATTCTGAAACAAGGAAGAAAAAGAAATTTCACTTAAGCCAAATCTAACAAATACCCTACGAATCTATATTTAAAAAATGGGGGCGTGGCAAATACATGATTACGGTCTTGAATAGTTTACGTAATACGTAACAACGTCTATGACGGAGTCTGTGCAAAAAAAAAAAAAGATTTGTTTATTGTGATTGTGGGCGTGTCTGTTATTATATTACAAACTTTTCTTTAACGCATCGCACGTAGGGGTTCAGTTATAAAGATTTACATCATATTATATAATATCAAAATTTTTATTTTTACCGACACTTACAATAGATGTTAAGCGCTTGTGGGCGTGGCTGATAAACGATTTCGCTTGCATTTACATTTTAATATTTGTTTCATTTGAGATGGACGTGCACACAAAAATTGTCACTGTTAGAGAGGCCCAGCCACGCCCACTGTTTGTACGTAAACGTAAAGGGTATTTAAGTTTTGACCTAAGCCTAATTTATTTAATTTTTTTCATGATTTAAAAACAAATTCTTTGTACAAGCCAGCAAAACCACAGAAATTTCTAAAACGTAGGAGAAGCGGTTGCTTCTCATATTTAAGTGATTTTCAAATTGATAGTTATTTTTCAATAATTAAGTTTTAAACTAATTGAAATCTTATCTACAAAGTATAGTTTTTCTTAATCAAAATGAATAATTTTTTCATTTTTCTACCTTTCTTTACAGAATTATTTAAACATGATAAATATAACATAAACAGAAGAGGCATTTGTTGAATAACAACTAAACCAAACAAAAAAAAAAACTCATCCATATGTTGATTGATATGCTTTCAACATTAATTATCAGCTAAAGAGAGAAACAAACAAAAACAATAAAGAAAAAGGAGAAATTAAACACAAAAAAAAACAAAAAGAAAGATAAAATTAAACCCTTTGTGTACAAACTTAATAAATGGTAATGAAAAACAACATACTTCGTGTGCGTGTATGTAAACAATAAATGATAAATAGTACGAAGCAGAAATGTAAACAAAATAAATATTCGGCAACGAAATGCTGGAAATGTCTCCTACTGATCAACAATCAACAAATAAAACGAAATAACTACTTAGCCAGCGATAACTAGAGGAAGAGAGAAAGAGAGAGAATCACATAGCATAACAGTGCCTGTACTAGCCCAATCAACCAACCACACAGCCCAGCAGTAGAAGTAAACAATAGCTGCATTTATTTTAGAAAAAAAAAAAAAAAAAGAAAAAAGAGAAAAAAAACAAACAAACGAACAATAGATAACAACATATTCACGAAAAGTACATGTCGGCGATGTAGAGTAAAAACATACGATTTTCTCTCATTTCCTTAAAAAACCTTAACGCGTGCGCATCTCGTTTATAGTTCACGCTAAACACAAAAAAACAAAACAAAAAAATTTCAAAACAATTTTAATAAAACTTGGACCAGTAAACACTTGACCAACAACAACAACAACAACAATAAATGTACGTTTAAATAATAAAAACAACAACAAAAAAGAACAACAACCAACAGCATTTATTAAAATCTCTATTAAATCAAATTCACCAAGTGAACAAGATATCGAATCAGTGTTTGTTTATATGTTTGTTTTTAACGTATTTTTTTTCCTCTCCCCCCCTTCTTACAATTAAACAATGTCATGTTAGCAATATCAACATCATCATCTTTATAAAACATTACAACAACAAACAGTAAAAAATATCATCATCAACAACAGCGAACAACAGCAACAGCAACAGTAGCAGTGTAGGAGCACAAATAAAAAAAATTGTAAAATAAAAACATCTCAATATCAATACAACAACAACAGCAATAGTACTTCTCTTTTTGTACGAGTGCGTAAATTGAGAGCAAAGGCATCGCGGTTGTATGTGTGTATGTTTATATCGTCTTCAGCACCTTTCATGTTTGCCAAATTCAATGCGACAAAATGATGACAATGATAATGTTTTACATAAACAAAAGCTTTAAAAGCAACATCAACTACATTAATGGCAACAATCATAACAGCATTAGTGGTAGTAGTGGCTGTAGTGGTTGCAGTGGTTGTTGTGGCAGTAGTAGTAGCTGTAATAGTAGTAGTAGTGTGTGCAGTAAACACGGTGTTGTTGGCAAAAGTTGGCATAAAACTGAGAACATTGAAAATGTAAACAAGTTGCAAAGTTTCAAACTATGCAGCAGTATAACTGATAAAGAAAACTATGACAACAACAATAGCAACAACAACAATGTTAATATTGTCAATATGGAAAGTAGCAACTGTAACGGTGGCAGCTGCAACAGCAGGAGTCATTTGAATACGAGCCATACCACTGCAACAACTCATCTTCTTTATCAACAACAACAACAAAATCAAACCAAACAAGAACAAGAACAAGAAGAAGCAAAACAATACTGCTACCACCAACAACTCTACAATACTGAACGCCTTCATACAAATAACAACAACAACAACAACATTAAAAATAATAAAAACAAAAACAATAAAGGCATTAATAGTTCAAAAATAATAATAACAACAACAGCAACAACAACAACGGCGATAGCAACTCTTAACATTTCTTCTAACAGCAGGAGTCATTGCCCATGTAGACAAAATAATCGTCAACGTTGGATCATCAACAGCACACATATAAGCAACAAGCATAAGCATAAGTCTTGCCATTACCATAACCATAGACGTAGCTGTAGCCGTAATCGTAATCGTAGCCGTAGCCGTAGTTGTTGTAGTTGTAATAATAATAATAATAGTAAAAATAATACGAGTAGTTGTCGTTGTTGTTGTTATAGTTGTAGTACCAACATCATTTACCGCAAAAGAAGCCAAAACATGAATCGTCCAACATATTATCAGAATCAAACACAATGGCAACAACATAAGCAACATGAGAAACAGAGGCGGCAGCAACAACAGCAGAAGCAGAAGCAACAGCCGCCATCATATCATCATAATCGTCCAGTAAACGTTTGCCAGTTTATTCCAAACATCTTTCGTTCGTTTGGCCTTCAGTTGTGTTGTCTCCTGCTGTTGCGGCTCACTACAGCAGCCACTGGTCTTCCCGCTGCCATGGATACATCCCCCAATGCTAATCTCACAGATTTGGGTAGTCCTGGTATGTATCTTGAATTATTCATTTTTTTTTTTTTTGTTTATTTCGGTTGATTCACTTGACCTACATTTTTTTTGTGTGTGTATGTTGCATTGCATTGCATTGCAAATGCTTCACTTCACTCTGTTTTATTCTCTCCTTCCGACTTATGGTGTTGATTTAATAAAATCTTCTCTCAGGTATTACAGGCGATGTAATATTTAAAGTTTTTTTTTGGTTTTTTTTTTTTTTTGAGGACAACGACAGCGTTTTATTAATTAACCAAATAATTGAAGAAAATGTTGTTTGGTCGGTTGTTTGCTTGGTTGGTTCATTAGTTATTTAAATGTATACCCAAAAATAGTACAAGAGGTTAAAGTGACACCTTTGGCTACTACGGTTCGAATAGATTTGTAAAGAGCAAAACAAAAACATTTCGCTTGAGTGCATACTTGTGTATGTGTTTATAATCAATACAAAAATATGTTAATTTTTTCTCCATTTGTTACACTTTGAACATGCCCTTTCATCGACTAAAAATGTGTTTTTTTTTCGACAGCAAGATGGATTTTTTAAATACATAGAGAGACGGACAATATGACAGACATGATTGGATTAATTGGGTTTTGCACAATAGTCAAAAGGTTTTTTAAGTGGCTCCAGGTAGGGAGCTTCATAGGTACAAATTACTTTAAAAAAAATCAGGATTTACCGTAATACTCGTATACTGGTGTAGGCAGCTTCTTGGTTAAATTTTCTTATTATAGGAAATATATAAATGCAGTATTCTTCCTATAAGTATAACACAAAGCGGCCATGTTATGTAGTATCGGAATTCATTCGAATTGAATTTGGTTTTCGTCCAAATTAAATTTGAAACTCGTTCGGATTAAATTCGGGATTTATTCGAATTAATTTGGATTAAATTCGGTTTGTACGTGGATGTAGAAGATATTTAAGAATTGGTCTAAACAAAATTTAGTTATATTACTTATTTAAACTTCTATGCGGAAGAAAATCACACTAGATTCGGAATGAATTCGAATTTGAAAATATTTCAGAATGATTTTGAAATTAATCCGACAAGTACTTCCTTCACCTTTGGTATGTCAAATCTTGAATATCTTCCTTATTAATACATAATATAATGGGCGTGGTCTATATATAATTGGGTTCTCTATTAACGGCTATTCCACCACGTGGTACATTGAACCTCAACAGTGCATTTTCCTTTTCTGTAAATTATAAGTTAACCTTTTATCCCAAACAACTCGATGGATTCTGTATATGATGGGAGTGGCATATGATCGGTTCCATCTATCATCCATTTGTATAACATTTTAGCTAAAATATTTGAACTCTATGCGAGAGATAGTCAAGACGTAAAGACATAAATCATCAGTAATTTGTGACAAGTGTTTAAAGTTTACAATTCGATAAAATCGTCTCTTCTTTGCTTCTGTCTGTTATCATCTGTTGGTTGATAAAATGAAAATGCACTCAATTTTCAATTTTCTGTGACATTACACAATCGTTGAAATACAACAAAACAGAATGCCGGCTTCTAAATATTATTCATTTAAGCTGAATTCTGCTGATTTCCTCTACTTTGCTATTCATTCTAGCCTGCAATTATCAGATACTTACTTACGTACAACATATGGATCATTATTACTTTGCTGCTCTACTTACAAAAACCAAAAAACAACAACAACAAATACACATTGAGTGACATTTTTAATATCTCCTGTCACGTGTGCATGTGTACTCATATGTATGTATGAAAGGGAAAATGATTTTAATTTTTAAGGCGATTATTGTTATCAGAATCTGGTGTCCATCAAAATGTTACTGCTTCTCTAGCCTGATTGTGGTAATGTACAGTAACTACAATTTGTATGTTTTAATTAAACGTCCATCAATCTTTGCCTTATGGTCTACATAGTACATGCACGCTACTCTACACGCTACAGTGTTTTCCTTTTTCTTCTTCCTACTCTATAATTAAATTTAAAATAGAAACAAGTTTTGGTTTAAGCGAAATCTTAAATACCCTCCATATTTACATATACATAGTGGGCGTGGCTTTAGTCCGAAATTTGCTTAATCTTAACATCTGCACTTAGAAACTAAAAAATGTCTGCAATAACATTTCAGCTTAATATCTAAAAGTTTTACAATCATGAGAATGACAACAACATACATATGGACAGACGGACATTTATGTCTAAATCAACTCAGCTTTTGATGCTACTGATCAAGAATAATGTGTAGGGTATAAAAATGAAAAAAAAAAAAAAAAGAATAGAACGCACACCTATACAAATCCTTTATAAGGGAATACAACAAAACGCACACGCACGCTTATAATTGGTGTAATAAATCATTTTAATTACATTGAAAAAAAAAAATTATAAAAATAACAAAAACACGAAAAAAAGACGAATATATGTTTCCTTTAAAGTCTCGCAATAATAATAAAGATTTATATGATGTATAAGTGAAGTATGGTGGGGGGGTGCACGCAACGACTGTCAGATAATGATGGCAATTGTTTTCAATGCTACCCCTCAGCCCACGATGAGTGTACTTTTGTACATTAACTTAATCATCTCAGCCTACACTTATTACTTACTATTTTTTATTATTTCCTTTCCGTTCTCTACAATTTCCTACTCTTGATAGGATGCATTATTATTTGTTGTTGTTGTTGGTTTCTTGCTTTACTTTATCGTAAAATTGATTTATTTTCTGCAATCACATTTCAATAGAGTTTTATTTTATCAGAAAACATACACACACCCACACACACATAACACCCATGCACATGACTGTATGTGTGGGATATGATGATGAGAGAATACTTATTGGTTATTGTATTGTAAATTACGTTGTTGTTTACTTAATACCTTACGTCAATATCCGTTAGCTATTACCTGCTACTGCACACACATATGCAAATGAATATACATATTACGTTTGCAGTATTGCATATATGTACACATACACGCACTGGTCTCTGTGGTACTTTCTTTTCAGCATATTAAATAAGCTTTTAAAAAAAAAACCTTACATCTCCGCATAAACGCACACACACACACACGCAACCTTCCACTTCGGTGTAACCACAAGACTCTATAATAACAAATTAAATACATACATACTCGTACATACATGCATGCATACTGACGTGTTATTCATGTAAAGAAAAAGTATCCAAGTAACTGCACTTGTGAAGAGTAGAGTAGAGTAGAAAGTGCGAAAAGAAAGAGAGAAAAAGAGAGGGTAGAGAGTGAGTAGCGGCAACAGTTTATATTATCATACACTTGCTGATAGATAAATGTATCCTTATATACCGCCTCCGCCTCCGTCCCCCAGTTCCTATCTTAAGCGATATAAGCAGATAATATTATATTTTATTTTTCTATTGTTTATCGTATCCAGGATTACATATAGAAATTTTGTAAACATTTTACCTTTTGTCTACACTTACTTACTTACTTCACTTACTTACTTGTTGTTACTCAGTATGAGCAGCACATATGTTGTTGTGCTCTATATATATACAGTGGAAATTATTTATAATGATACTTTGAAGAAAGAAAGAAAATAATAATAATTATATATATATATATACAATGTGGGCGTGGCAGAGGTGTAATTGCTTTCTCTTGTAATGGAGGAAATTTTTTTTATTAGAAAATTTTAATAGTGGGCGTGGCGTACTCATAATTGCTTCCTTTTTTAAAGGAAGCAAAGGAAGCACACCAGTGTGTATCACATTTGACTGTAATAGACATATTTTTCGTTTTTGTCTATTATCTATTATCTGACGACGCCCCCTTTTTGCTTTTTCCATAGATAAGATTTTAATAAATGTAATTATTTTGCTTTAATAAATAAATAAATAATGCATTGAAAATATATATTTTTTTTATAAAAAGGGGCGTGTCTTTTTTAACACATCTCCACTTATATGGAATATATATTATAAATAAATCGAGCTTTCGATATTATTTTAAATGTATTCATAAAAAGTGGGAGTGGCATATATAAAATTTTGCCCTTTTTAAACGATTATGTATTATTTTATTTAATTTTAAATTTCATTGGATTAATCCTACCGATTCCTTATAACCGATTTCTACTGTACACGCAAACAAGTTTTTTTTTTATATATCTCTAAAATATAGATTTGCTTCCTTCCTCTCAACAGGATTTGATTTTTTTTTTTTTACACAATTTCACTCGGTTTTACTTTCAGCTACATACTGGTATGTATGTGGAGCGATTATATGAGAGAGAGGTGTGCACACACCGCACACATGCACCTACTGTTTTATATGACTACTATAAAATGTTTCATATATTGTGTATACTGTACGTATGTGTGGGTATAAGCGTTTATTGAATACATGCTATATATATATATATAAATGGTGTGTACAGCATATCACCTTTAAGCTACAATTAACCCAATTCTTAAATCCATTTGCACCTACACACACACAATACACATTTTTTTACACTTAATGATGGTGATGGTGTTGGTGCGTTACAAGGTTTTTCCTTTATTTGTAGCTCCTTTTTTTTCTGTTTTGTTTTTATTTTCGTTTTTGTACCTACATCCTTACAGACGCCACAACGTGTTCATAATTTTATAATTATGGCGGCGCTGTCATGCATGGTGATAGCATACAAAATTTATGATATCGTTGGTAATACATTTTATGACGACAATACACGTTTCTTTTCATAGAATATTTAAAGTGTAATTTACACGAGTTTTTTTCTTTTTTACTTTCATTGTACAAACGCTTGAGAGGCACGTAATTATAAAGTTATAATACTTACGTTTTAAGTGGCAAACTGACAATGTTACTGCAGTGCAGAAATGAATTATTTTCCATTACTTTATAATAGATTTTTATTATTGATCTATATTCTCTGGCTGGGGTATTAAATTGAATGAAATTATTGCGGGATTTTTATAAAATTCTTCCTTGCTTATGACAAGAGCCATAAAGCACGTATTTGAGAACTTTGATCTGGTTAAAAAAGGCGGAATTTGAAAGAGGCGCAGCAAGAGTTAACCTTTTGACCTTTGTATATAGTATATATACATGACATTTTAGATTTATTAAAAATAAATTTTTGTTTTTCCCCTTAATATACTTTTGTCTGTACGTCCGGGAATTGACATATGAAGCTTGGACTCAAAGTGTGTATCAGTCCCTCCCAAAATTTGATGAATTTTTATTTAAATTTTACTCGATTATGGGCGTGGCCTTTATTGCTGAGTTAAAATATTGACCTGTATATGATAACTATAGAAATGCATGAACAAAATGAACATTTGTCAATATTTGCGAATTTGAAACTTTGAAAAAGAAGTCAGTGACATGATAATACGGACGGACATGTCTAGATCATTTCACATTTTGATACTGATACTTTTCTGATGTGTAGGCTAGAAAATAACATAACTTTTCTACGCTTAATATTAATTCTGTTTTAAAGGCATCCTTAGAATTCCTTACATTTTTAAAAGAAAAGCATTGAAAATCGTTTTTCATTTCAAGTATGTACATTCCTTTCAAAGGTTTTTATCCACCTAAACACACACACACGCCATACTCTTTAGCACTCCATAGTTTGAATGGATTTGGAGAGTCTTTCAATATAGCGGAAAAAAAAGAAAACAACTTTTATGATGTTTTATGTGAAATGTACGAGTATGTATGTAGAGGTAAAATCCGTATGCACCAACATTTGTATAAATATATAAGTTTGAGTACAACTCTATGATGTGTGGTTGTGTGGGGTTTGGTCGGGGTTGGTGGTATACACTTGACCATGGTAAGAATCCGCAAAAAAAGAAAATATGAAAACAAAACCAATCAAGCGAAAAGCAACACCAACAGCTTAACCCTCTTATATAATCCGTATACGTCTCAGCCCCCTTTCCTTTTCTTTTCCATTCCTTTCCCATTCATTTTGTTCAGTTGAGCGTACGCGTATTTCCAAGTTTTGCAAGTAAGTACGTGCATACTTAGTACCCAACGAGTGACCTTTATAATTGACTTTATGTTTTTAGTTAAACTTTTCCCAAAAAATATTTCACATTTCTCCATCGAACATGTGCTTCGCTAAAGGACATTTAGCAGGAGTGCAGTGTAGGGCATACAGAAGGAACGGAGAGAGAAAGAGAGAGAACCTTTTATTTCACATTTTATATACCTTTCTTTACTCGACAGCTAGGTATTGGCGTTGGTTGCAGTTTGTAGTTTTTTTCTTCTTTCTCACATAATTAGTTTGGTTCGGTTTGGTTTGGTTGCTGGTAGCCGTGGATAGTTGCAGTTTGCATATATACACATATGTTCTGGAAATGGGGATACTTGGAGCAACTTGCACCAACAGCAGCAGCATATGACGTCATCATCATTATCATCGTCATCGTCATCGTCATCGTCATCATCTGTTTAACAACGAGCGCGTGTGCTGTTGTCATTATAATTAATTATTGATTTCTCTCTCTTTTATGCATTTTTCAGCATTCTCCATCTCCATCTATACACACGCTTTTATAATGAACTCATATAACGTATGTTCTTGTTATTGTTTATATGTTTATTTTCAGCTTGACTATCGCATAACACTTGTTTCTCTCTTCCCCCCAACTTAGGTGATCATAAATTTTCATAATTATTTTCATTAGATATTGTACTTTGTTTTGTTGTTTTTTCATATGGAATGTTTATTGTTTAATATTATTTTATATATAATTTGTTTACATTTATTTTCAGCTTAATTCATCGATAATAAACATCCAATTGTTATAATATTTTTCCATTTTTTTGTTTTTGCAGTTTTTATTACACACTGCGCCACTTGTGGCAAAGGGTACATTAAGTTTTGTGGGATGCTTGTAACATTTATTTTACTCATCGATTTAGAAGCATTATGCGAAACGATTTAAGAATGTCCATCTGTCTGTCCGTACCCTTGTAAATTCGTGCACAAGTTACAAATGGATTTTTTTGAGATACTGCGCTAAAATTTGGTACAAATTCCTAACTTTACCTAAAGCTATGCACTAGGGAAAGTGGTTTAAATTGGACCATTTTTAGGATCTCTCCCTCTATTAAGGCTTTACTTGAAATGAGTCTTTATATGACAAACTTTCACAACTCTTAATATTTTTGGACAAAATTTAGTCAAGAATAGTTAATTAGATAAATAATTGGCTGTGCTAAATTAGAACCCGATTGGACCATTTTTAAAACTACCTGCCATATAAATTTATTTTACGAAACGACTTGTAAGGCAATGCCTCGCGTTTACTGATACAACCCAGTTATTTGTAGCATAATTTGGTGATGTTAACTGACTGACTATAAGATTTGTGTATTGACCCCATACCGTTTTTAGGCGCTTTATTTAATATTTCAATTAATAATTCATTGATTTGTGTTTTTCCAGTTTATGAGAGTGTATTTATAATGAAAATTATTTGAACGCAATAGCAGCTGTTTTCTTTTATCGACATGGCGATGTAGTTTTCATTACTATGTCATCACTAATTGATGCGGAGTTTAAGAAGAGAGACATTGGGAATTTCACATTCTCTTCTTAAAGCGGTTGATAAGGAGGTAAGGAAGAAGTTCATATACACCTATTACCCGATTTACACAGAATATAGATATATTTGATATGATACTAAATGAAAAACTATTGTGAACGCACAAAAAAGTAATAAAAAATACATTTCTGGACTGACGGACATGAATCAGAATCAATTTCTGAAACAATTTAAGCATTTTGTGATTTTTAATCGATTGGAAATGGACTTGGGTTACTTTCAAAATAATCTTCGTAAATTCTATGCAGAGTGGAGAAATTTTATCAGAGTTAAATTGAATACAATTTAGTGTTTAATCCATAACTGAGTATCTGTTCAAGTTATCCTCCACTCTTCACATATTTTTTTCATAATTGCTGTGTGTGTATGTGTACTACGTGCATAACGTACACATGCAGAATTCATATAATTAAAAGACTAAATGGAATATGCAAACATTATGAAAACACATTTTTAAACAATTTAATTATACCCTCAACTTAACTCAACTCAACTCACACACGCACGCATTATTGTATTAATAGTAACAACTATTGCTGCTGCTATAATTTAGCAGCAATTTAAAAAGCAGTTTACACATGTGTTGTGAAAATGCTAAATATGCAAATAATTTATAATGAAATTGTTACAAAATGAAATCTCTATTTTCATGCCCTACACATAAGATGGGTGAATATGCTCAGTTTATCATTCCATATGAAACATCTAGAAAAAGGCATTAGAGAACTTACCAAGTATCTAGAACTGAGTAGATCTCGGCATGTCTATCCATGTGTTGTAAGGTTTGTCTGTTATTGGTACTCTTACGGTAATAAATTGTTAAAGTATTTTAGTTTCTGCGCCCAGAATTGGGCAAAATCGGTCAAGAATCACGCCCACAATCGACTAAAATCTATTCTTCGACCACAAAACTTAAGCTTTGAAAAGTTTATAATTTAGTATAGACATTTGCAATAACTTCATTCATCAATGTGACAAAAATGGGCGTGGTCGTAAAGTTAGATACGCCCACAATCGAAAAAATATCTAATCTTTGGCTATAAAACTTAAGTCAAATAGGTTAAAATTTCATCATTTATAATTTTGATTAAAAATGGGCACGGTCACGCCCACAATTTACATTTAAAAAAACCTTATAAATTGTAAAAGTCAACTTTTCAATTAATACGTCACATATAGACTATTAGAAATGTCTGTAGAGTATTTAAGATTTGGTTTAAACCAAATACAGTTGTTTTTTTTTTGTTTTTCCTATTTTATTCTATTCCTCTAACAGCGTAAACAACTGCGACCGCTTAGTGCTTAGAACTGATTTCACATATAATCCAGTTATGGTTTTTATACTTTTTTTTTGGGGGGAAGATAATTTACCGTCTGGATGTGCGTGTATGGATGGCCACATGGTCTTTGGCAGCCTTAACCAGCTTGTTTGCTAGCTAGCAGCATCAGCAGCAGCAGTACATGTGTGCTGTTTATGTGTAATATTGTATGTGCAGGTGTATATGTGAATAAGCTTATGGAAGAGTGCAATTAATTTAATATATAATTTTGTTATTTATGTAGTTTATTATTTTTTTATTTTTTTCGCATTTTATTCTACATATGAAAACAATTTTTAACATTATTTATCTGCTTTAGAGAAATATTTAGTAAATTAGCATATTTTCTCTATCTGTGTCTCCATCTCTGTCTCTTCATCTATGGGTGTGCGTGCATTACTTAAACAACTGTAAAACTAAATTAAAAACATAATCACCCTGATACAAATACATGCATAAACACTCAAAGATATACACACGCACATTACAATATATTCCGTATAATAAATTTATGCATTGTTTTCTCATCTATGCAGATTAGGTAAATATTTCAAAAAACCAACCATTGTATATAATAATTAAGTTTGTATGTTTGTATGGTTGTATGGTTGTATAAGCATATTTATGATGTTTTAAAACAAAAGACAATGTGTTATTATTCTAATATTGTTTATAAATGTGATACTTACCACAAATACTCTTTTGTTTTCGTTTTGTTCTAGTTTTTGTTTAAAGCATACATTTTTGTTCTTCTCCATATAGCAATGGAAGGCATACTAAGTTTGTTATTCCGCTTGCAACACTTAAAAATAAGATCTCAAAGACCCTACAAAGTGACAGCAGAACTACTCAGAGACTCTACGAATCTATTCCACATAGAATTGCAGCCGTTCTAAAAGCAAATGTTGGCCCCAACGCATTAATAAATAAATATTGTATATATGTTAAGGTGTTTATATTATTTTGTCCATTTTCTGTATCTATTATTGATCATTAACAAAATCCGAGTCAATCTAGATATGTCCGTCCGTAAGTCTGTCTGTCTGTTGACACTCTCATGACCGTAACTTTTGTCCTAAGCAGCTTAAATTTTGTAAAAACTATTAAAAATGGGCAAAATCCATCATGGTTAAAAGCCACGCCCTTAATCGATAAAAATCGATTTATCAAAAATCTAGCTATGAACTTGAAATATGCTTAACATATTTATAATTAAAGATGTGCCAAAAAAAAAAACCTAATCATATAGCAGGCACGCCCTCAATACAGAAAAAAACTCAACTTGTGAGCTGATACACTATTAGGAGACCACGCCCCCTACTTCTATGTATTTGTATATGAAGGATATTTAAGATTTGGTTTAAGCTATAAAACAATAATAATAAAGAAAAAAACTTTATTGTTAATTAAAAATTTATAATTATATACTAAATATATAAATAAAACATAACTTTATATTGTTATATGAAAATGAGATGACATTTGTATTATTTGGCAAGAGGGGAAGGAGGTGAGTAATGAATGGAATAAACATTCTCAGCAAAAACAATACAAACAATATTCATTTAAATTAATTTTAATCATGAATATTTGGTTGAGGACCAGTATCGTGGCATATGGGCGTGGCCTGTTTAAATTGTGGCCGCCTTTTCTAACCTTTTTTCTTTTTCGTTTTGGTGTGAAGTATTGTCTAAAAGAAACATTTCTCATATATATGGGCGTGGCTATTGGCTCTTGTATCACTCAACTCAAAAAAAAACAACTTCAAACTCAAAGTAGTTTTTGTAAATTATGGGCGTGGCTGTCGTTCAAGCCCATTTTCAATTCATGAAGGGGTGGCAAAAATATTACATAAATAAGTACGTACGTATGTATTTTTATCCTTAAACTTTATTTTGAGCTATTATTTTATACGGACGTGGCGGAAACAATTTTTCTTTAATTTAGAAAATACACTGGCTGAATCTTTTTCTTTGCAACCCTTAGATGTTTAAAGAACAAATTTACGGACGAACAATACCAAATCGACTCTGATTTTAATGCTGATCAAAAATATGTAAAATTTGAAAGCTTCTCCTTTGTAGTAGTAGTTAAGGGGATGACAAACTTTACCAAGCATGCGAACAGTTCTACATCCTTACAAAATTACCGTTATTATCAATTTTCTGCAGGCTAACAGGTGTTTTAATGCATATTTTAAGCATAGGATTGTTTTTAATTTAATATTAGGTGTAAACCTAGTTAATGAATATTTAATAATAATAACAATAACAATAACAAGAACAACACTTTAGCATTAGATTAAAGGTTAAAGGTTATTACAGATAAAGAATTACATAATTAATTATTTTATAGTTGATCTACAACATAGAAAAAAAATATTGTAATAATTTTGGAAAAGCTCTTAAAAGTCAAGAGACAGACTCAAAAAGTATCAAAAAGTAATAAATTCATTGGATTAGATTACAAATCGTCCCTTCAAAACTTTAAACTCTTTACATAGTTTTGTTTAAATTGAATTTGAATTTGTATTTGTACTAGATATGATGTATTGTTTATATACTCGTATACCGTTTGCATGGTGTCATGATTATTTATTATAGATTTTTGCAATGAACCTATAATTATATATTTAATCATATACACACAAAAATTGTATCAATATTCTAAAATGAATTTCACTCCGCCCCCTTTGCAAAAATTAAATAATAAACACTTTGTTGTGTTCGCTCTCTCTTTCTCTATTTACAACAATTTATTGATGTTGAAAAATTTTGCTATAATTTACAAATAAAATTATGTACATGATGAACGGATTCAGTTGGAAGCCTACAGCCAATGTGCTGAATTAAAATTATAACATTTATTTATTATTATTATTATCTTTCTATACCCTCCCTTTTGAATGGGAGATATGCTGGGTTTGTCATGCGGTTTGCAACACCCAAAAGGAAACGTCAAAGATACTCTTGATCATCATCAACAACTGAGCCGATCTAGACACGTGTGTCCGTGTCTCTATCTGTTGTTGGCATTTTACAGGCATAAATTTTGAAATATTGATTTTGTATTTTTAGTTTTTGCGTGCACATCGCTACTTAAAATGACCTAAATCGGTCAAAAGCCACGCCCACAATCAAAAAAAATTTATATATTTGCCACAAAAATTGAGCTATAAAATTGAAATTTGTTAATAATATTTATAATTATATTATCCATTGATGTACCAAAAATGGGCATGGTCGGATATTAGACACGCCCACAATCGTTAAAAATCTTTATATCTGCCACAAAAGTTGACCCATGAACTTCAAATTTGGTACACATAATCACTGTTATCCTCTCCATCGATGTGACAAAAATGGACGTGGTCGGATATTAGACACGCCCACAATCGACAAAAATCTACATATCTGCCACAAAAATTGATCTATGAACTTGAAATTAGGTACGTATGTATATCCATAGTTATACCATCCATTTATATGCCAAAAATGGGCATGATCGAATAACATACACGCCTACAATTTACAAAAAACCATACTCCATGTAAAAATTAACTTCCAAGCTCATACGCAATACAGACACTATTAGAGGGCGCACTAAATATGTATTCGGATGTGAAGGGTATTTAAGATTTGGCCAAAACCAAATTGAGTTTCCTTCCTTGTTTATACATATATGTAAATGGATGCATGTAATAGCCATGAAACCTTTTCCAGGTGAATTAATTGAATTATAATTACAGCTGTCGTTTGTACAAATTAATAAAAATAATGAAAAATACAAATTTTATGAAAATAAAAGATAAAAATGTTGACTGTCAAAATGAATATAAATTACTAAAAAGTGGCGTGGTCGATTAAAGGCGATCATTTAATAGCCTACAGTAGTGGTTAGGAATTTTAATTTCAAAATATTAGAAATTGAATGCGACGGACGTACAGACAAATGGTACAGACAGGTCTGCATTATAAACATTTTGCAAATGTTTTTAAATCGCTTAAATAGTTGAGCCTTCCCTCAGCTATTTAAGAGTTTTAAATGCACACACAAACGATAAAAAAACATTGCTTTATATGTAAGGTAGGGTATGAACATTTTATACAAATACTGCCAATTAATCAATTAATTAAATTTGATGAAAAACAATTAATTCTCTTAGTAAAAAACTGTTTTGGTAACGATCAGATCATTCTTAGAACCTTTCTTCACAGAAGTTTTTATTTGAAGAAAACTCTTTATATAGAAAAAATCTCAATTCTTAATATTTTTTTTAACAAAATTTGGTACAAAATAGTTAATTAGTTTCATAATTGATGGGAAAACATTTTGGACCCAATTGTATCATTTTTATAACCTCTTAACCTATAAGGCTTTGTTAGGAAATGTCCCTTCATTGAGTTTACTGAGACAACTTCGTAAATTGTTGCTGTTAATACTAGGGATGTAACTGGTGTAGGGAATTAAATGATGAGGTAGAACCCTTTGTATTATTTTTTCTTGTTACGTGTTAGAATTCTCTGCAACATTATGTCGAATTGTTTTGATCTAAATTCATGAGTATATGTATTAAAAAAAAAGAAAAAAAAATCCAAATACACATCTAATTACTTTTTTACAAGTCTATTACAAGTACAATAACACTTTATAGAAAACTAAGAAGAAAAAGTAAAAAAAAAAACTGAAAAAAACTTGTTTATGTGGGAAATTAAAATAAGAAAATATCGAGAAGAAAGAAAAAATAAACAAAAACGACAATAACAACAACACTAATAATAATAACACCAACAATAACAGCCCTAGTAACAACAGTCCCAAGAAAAATACCATAAAACATGAATTTGTTGAACAAACACACAACTCTATAGAGACGTACGTTATACACAAGCAAACATTTTACTTAGAATTTCAAACGGCATACTTCAGAGGTATAAGAAAACTTGTACCAATAAACTTGAGCAGAAAGAAAAAACTAAAAAAAAAAGTGCGATATAACGTTCTCCACATGCCTATGCATACACACATACATAATGTGAAACGTTATTTTATATAAACTCTTATGAATCAAATGTAGACATAAAAGCATAAGCAATAAAAAATTATTATTATTATAATATATGTAGATAGGTAGGTATGTATGTATGTGGATATAAATACACCGTAAGCGGGTTTTCTTACTTATTTATCTCATGTTCTTAAGATGTTTTGCCAGCGCCCAGAACCAAGTCAACAAAGTTACGGTAACTTATGAAACTCAAGAACAGAAACACACACACACACCCAGAGAGAGAAAGATGGGGCAGGGATGACAGTTAATTGCAATAATACAAATTATTGTTCATTTAGAAAAATGTTGTCATTTGTGGACTACAACAATTTCATTAATGTAATGAATAACCATCAAACATTAACTATAAAACATTTTCTTTTTTAAGTGACAATAAAAAGGAAAGAGTAGAAGACAGACAGACAGACAGTTAAACAGGAAAAACTTGTTGATTGTTCTTTACCAGCGAATGCTGCTGCATGCTGGTTGTTAGCAAATTTTATAAAATAAAAAAAAAAACACACACACACATGCCGATCCTCTGACTATATGGCTAAATGACTGAATTATTGACTAACCGACTCTGAATTTCTGTTTGTTCTACTACAACTCTTTGCTCAGCTCATGCTATTTCCCCGAACGAACGAAATTGGTAGCTTAACATTGTTTGTATTTTATATATATTGCGGTTAATAACGTTTACAAAAAATGTGCACTTGTACACATTAGACAACATCAAAGACTTACTGCTTGCTTGCTGACTTGCTTCCTACTTACTTAGCCTTGTTCATGGCAAGGCAAGGCAGTTGCTGTTTACAGACGCAGATGGGATGGCTAAAAACAGAGAGAGAGAGAGAGAGAGAAAGCATCAACTGAAGGCTTATTATATTGCTTTCTGTGTTAAGTCTACCCACAACACTTAACGAAATGCCAGCCAACTATCTTTGGTTAAATCTGTCTGTAATTGTATGAGTTGTTAAAATTGTTGCTGTTACCAGCATAGCACACAGACATTCTTGTGACATTTACTATGCTGTCATTTGAAGACCATATCCAACGAACAACCAGCCAACCAACCGACCAACCAACCAACCGGCCAGTCAGCCACTTTTTTAAATTCGATTTGTAGCATTTTCTTTGGGTACCGAGTAGTAGTATTTGTCACGACAAAATACATAAATGACTCATTCATTGTGGATGCTTTTTACAGGGTCTGCAAAGAAATAGTCTGGTTAAGAAACAGAAATTGAAACTTTATAGTCGTGTGTCCGTCCAGAATAAAATTTATTCAGTAAAAAACATTTCTAGATTTTACACTTCATTTGGATCAATCTAGCCACGCCCCCAAGAAATCAAATAAAATGTATTTATTTATGAAAAAATGTTGTAATGAAATAAAAAGGGGCGGCTGGGCGAAGTTTTCCAATAATTTAAAAAATTAAAGAAATTCAAAAAAATTATCTTATTTGCTTGAATGAATGATTATGAAAAGAGGAAGCAATTATTAGGTATATGCCACGCCCACAACTCCCACAAACAAGCATTTCTAATTTAATCATTCTGTCGTAAATTGTTATCTATTAAGAGTTGAAACTTATGAAATTAAAAAAAAAAAGAAAAACAACTAAATGCCCCACCCTCTCATCTAATTTATAGACAAAATAAAAAATATTTTTACAATTTCCAAGTCGCCTCCAGCTGAAACGTAAGTAAGCATCTCAACTAATTGGCCAAAGCCGCACATAACTTTGTTATTTGTCTCTCTTAAACCTTTTTACCTTGTGGCCATTCTCTTAAGTTGTACGCTTACAATATTTTCCATTTTTTTTCGTTTTTTATTTCTTTATACAATTAATATTTTTTTTGTACAATTTCTTTTTTTTTTCTTTATTTTATAATATTTAAGACATCTAATTTCTATTTAATGACTAAAGCAGTAAAGATGAAATGCAATAGAAGAGAGGAGGATGTATAGAACTAAGGGAAAACAAGTAAGGGAGGGCTTTATTAGGGGTATGCCAAATCTAGGATAACCATCTGTTCCATAGAGAATATTACTATATGACTTGCTACTACAAAGCATGGTAATATGAATAATTACTGTCCCAAAATGGAGAAATTTTATTCAATCACTTTGAAAAAGTTTCAATGTCACAATTACGAAATTCCAAAAAAAAAAATATTTCTTGAACAAACACGCCCCTTTTCAGCTAATTTTATACATTTACATAATTTGATTTTATACGTTAAAAAGGTTTTTTATTTAATAGGAAAAAATGTCTAAAAATGATATTTGTTAATGGGGCACGCCCACTTTTTAGAGAGCGCATTTTATCCAAAAACATATTGAAAAGTTTAAAACTACTAGATAGACTCAATTTTTCAAAGGTTTCTGAACTATAACATAACAGCGCACGTAAAACCTAACTGAGGTTTTAAACCACTGCGAGTCCATGCGTTAACCGACCCATTTACAATACCAAAACTGTAAAGATTTTGATGTATCAAATTTCATTTCGTTGTATAAAGGTTTGTGGCCGCAAGGTCAAAACATGGACGGTTATAACAGGTGTGTCTCTTTGATTTTTAGTATTAATAAATGTTTGAACAAAAGCAATGTACCCCCCTAATCATTATGATGGTAACGTACAACGAATATACAGCAAAGTAAGTGTCCTTTCTACCTTTAAGCTGATAAACGGCTCTTATTTATGACCGAGATTTCATTTCCTTCTCCAAAGTATTTTATGTTAATTTTACGTTTAATATATCGTTCATTCACTTTTCAAATACTTTACTTGATAAAATGATAAACTCTTCCTCTCCCTCTCTCTCGAGCTGGCTGTGTCAGTAAAATACCCCGAAGGTTATGAAAAATGAATTAATGATATTTAAGCAGACCCTGATATTAATAAAATGATTTCTGTAATTTTATTGCTATATTAAAGTTTTGTAATTCATTGAGGAAGAAAGATGAAATGTCATATTTCCTCTCTCTTTCTATCTATCTCTCTCTCTCTCTCTTCCGCTGTGTATGTGGCATTGAATTAAAACTTTTATCATACAAGCATTACACTTTTCTCATCTGTCTAAATTGGTTTCCTTACATATCTGTTCAATATTTTTATATTCACCATCACAGCGATTATGGGGGTCTATTGATTTTATGCACACCCCAAAAAGTATATATATTCCTTCTCAACATTGAATTCTGAATCGATTTATCTGTTCTGTCTGCCCGTGTATAATTTCCCCGCTTTGCTTGTGCTCTTCTTACGGGCATACAAATTAAGATATTGAGCTGAAATTTTGTATACATAATTTTGGACTTTGTTTACAGTTTGGTACTGCAATTGGGTAATGCCCGCTTACTTACACGCCCACCATAACATCATCATCATAAATCTTAAGCTATGGATTCGCGCTACTTTCACAGTCACAAAAATCTCCCTTATCGAACAGAAATTTGGCACACAGGACATTCTAACCGTATATGAAAAAAAAGGAATAGGAAAAGCCCTGCGGAAGTTATGTAAAAAAGAAGATTCTCAAATCGTAATGATTGCTTTGAATACATAATTATTTATAAATTTCACAACATAACATAACGTTCCTTATATAACATAACAAACCTATGGGTAGGATATTGAGTAATGATGAAGGGTCTCTTAGATTTGGTATATGCCTAATATAACCCTTTTTTACTTCCATCATATCCTTTCCGTTTCTTCCTTCTTCTTCTTACTCTTCTTTTTTATTTTTATTTTGTTTTATAAATGAATGCGGGATAAGTGCAGTAATACGTGTCTTAAGTTTTTCATTTTTTTTTGATTTTTTTTCCGTACAATCATCTTCAACCCGGGCCACTAAATTCAAGAGGGCATTCACAGGGTATAGAGGAGGACAGACACAGAGAGAGAGAGAGAGAGAGAGAAAGAGAGAGATAAACCAGTTTTCTTTATTATTTCACTCCAACTCTAAATGACTCTCCATTAAGTTGATAGCCGGGAATAAAGTTTCGCTGTAGAGTTTGTTGGTGATGCTGTTAAATGAAACTTTAATAATTAAGGTAAGTTTAAGTGTTTCGGTGTTTTATTTATCCTTTAACAAAAGATAAATGAGAAACACTCGAACGAAACTTTTTTTCCCCCCACCCCGTTCAGGCTTGTGCGAAACACAAAAAGGGGAAGAAGAAAAATTAAAACATTGCTTTCGACCGGGCTTAGACCTTCTACCAGAATATAGAGGAAAAACGGTTGGAAAAATTTCATTATCGGATATTCACTCAATATCCTAAATAAAAATATGATGAAAAAAATTTACAAAAAGAAAATATTTTCAATTTTTCATTTTTCATTGTAAGGGTTTCGGGTAGCAAATGCCGCATTTTGGATAATAAAGAAATTTTCATAAAATTTTATATTTGTGTGTGTAAGAGGACGAGACAAAATAATTAATTTAATGAACGGTAAATGTTGAGTAAGTTTACTTACAGGTTTAAAATTTTGCTTGAAACTGATAAAGAGTTATGAGCCAGCATGTTACATAGATATGTAGACTCAGTTTTTGAGAATGATCAATAATATTTATACTTTGTAAGGTCTGTGATGCCTCCTGGATGGATGTTCCAATTCGGCTTCTATTTTATATACATAGGATTGGCAACTATGTAAATGCGGTTTTTGTCAAGAAATGAATTGAATTGAATTGTTCAACTGATCTACAAACAATATGTATATATGGTAAGTAAAAAATTGATGTAAATAAAAAGCAGATGCTTTTTGTTTCCATCCCTTTCATGCGGGCAAATTAATAACCAGCTCTGTCATCATTTTATCATTATCATCAAACATGTTTGTCTGTACTCCATAAACGACTTAAAACTACTTTTTGCTTGTTATATGAAAAATTTGTAAAATTAATAAAACATAAAGCATGTTAATAACCACAATTAGCCGCATTACTCAAAATGTTACCGAATTAACCAGAATTAATAAACGTAAGTGGTACCACAACACTCCCGTTTTTTTTCGTTCTCTCCTTCGTTCGCTTCATTCTCTTATACCACACAATACACAACACTTGTTTACAAAGCCCTTATCATATTTTTTTAATTGTTGACAATTGTGTTAAGTCATTGTAAGTGGTTGCGTTTAAGTTGCCAGCAACCAGAACCATGAAATATAAAATAAAATATTGTTGTACGAAATGTTTTCTCATTATTGTATTGTGTTGGAATGTGGAAATGTTGGAATGATTGCTGAATTTTTTTTTTTTTTATTTCATTAAAAAAAATGATGATAAAAACAGTTATTGCTTATAAGTCGTAGTAAAGTTCAGCTAATGTGATAATAAATGAAACTGAAGTGACCAAGGAGAGCGAAATGCTTTAGTTGGCTTAAGAATGATTTATTATGGCTCGACTTAAATATTGATTGGAATACGAAAAGAGTGCAGATTTTAACTTCTAATCTAATCTAATCAGACAGATGAGACATAGGACGGACACCTTTGACAGATAGTTCAGTTCAGTTATAAAATAAAAGTAGGATAGAATGACTTTCGATAGAAAGCACAGATCAGTTTTTAGAGATAGGATAGATAGGACTGACGGACAGATTAGACAGAGAGTTCAGATTGGCCCCATAGGTAAAATGGGACGGCTAGGTTAGACAAACTCTGCACCATGAACGGTTTCTATGCTTTCCCAATCTGTTCCAATTGTCCTATATTAATTATTATTATTAATTGTCCTATATTCATACTTATACAAATTTCAACTGAATAGCTCAACTTTTATGACACATACAAAATTTTGGTCCAATATGAAACCAACACTAATCATTCGTCTTAGTACGTATTTTCTTTATTTATAACTTTACTTGATTTGAATATAATCGTAGACAGCTTTTGAAATTCTGACAATCCTGTTTTTGGAATAAAAATATTTTTTCATTCATTTGAAAAATTTTCTTTGATTCGTTCGTTTGAATTGTTTAAATTGTTTAACGTGTAATTCGGTTAATTTTTGTATTGTAAGAAAAATGACTACAAAAGGTTTTTCAATATTAAATGCTCTAGAATCAGCTCAACAATTATTTCAAAAATTGCGGAATGCACTGAACTCCCACAACGGGATGTTAAAGATTGCGTTATGGAGGCGTTAGATAATGGCGTGCGCTTTGGATATGTACAAAAAAAGAAAGGAAAGTATTCAATCGTGCCGGTTGAATCTGGTGATGATGGGGAGACCAGCAGCAATGCCTCCTCATCTGACCGATGGCGCCAGGCGCCGTAGAAATCGCAACAAGAGAAAGATTAGCGGCAGTCGTCGTAATAACACCCGTAGTCGCAGTCGTCGTCACTGCCATTAATGGGCGCTGGCTTGCTTCCTTGAAACAAAATTTTTGGTGAAAAAAAATTGGAAAAAATTGAAAACTTATTAAAAATTTGTTGTTATTTGTATTTGTAATGTAATGTATTTCCCCACTAACATGTATGAGATAAATGGATTAAATGAATGATGAATTATAAATAAATCGAAATTTCAACTCGAATGCTGAATCTTTGTTTGTGTGTGGATTTCATTGGATTTCTTTGAAGTTGTGTCATTCCTTAAACGACAACATTATGATTCCTACAGACAGCTGCTCTTTATCACAAACACGAATATATAGTGTAGTGGGCATGGTAAGTGCGCCCCCTAATATTGTATGTATTACGCATCAGCTTGAAAGTGGACTTTTACGCTGAATAGAGTTTTTGGGCAATTTCAAGAGTGTCTATTATACGACCAGGCCCATTTTTGGTACATTGATATATTGTATAAGTATAAATATGCGCGCCCAACTTCAAGTTCATAGGTCAATTTTTGTAGCAGATAAATAGATTTTTGCCGCTTGTGGGCATGGCTCTGACAAATTTTGCCCCCTTTAAATAGCAATCTGCTAAAAGCCCAAAAACATGCAATGCCATCTGCAAAGGCTAATATTTTGAATCCCCGATCATAACAGTTCGTCTATGACTTTGGTCCAAATTCGAGGAGAGATGTACAATGTTTTTACCAATCTGTACGTGTGTCACTTTCAAAATAATCCATTCATTCATTTAATGATAATTTTTTCACAGCAAGTTTTAGCAACTTTCATCCCAAAAACTAATTAAAACAATTTTGCCCGTTTTAATTAAGAGTTTAACATAATTACGCATCTTTGGAAGATCTCAACTGAACTGATGCTGGAAAGCAGGAAAACAGACCTTGTTCACAATCCATGTTGTATTAGATTAAGATTGATGATACCACAACGGAAAGGATTTGTGCACCTTTGTAAAGGCCAAAAGGGCCAAGTGACGTGCGAGTGTCTCCTTCATTATGTGTGCTTGTTCTATATAAACATTATTCAGATATTATTTCATTATTTCAAACCTTGTCAAGTGAAATTTTGTTATAAAATTAATTTTATGTAGTTTCTAAAACACTATCACACAAAAGTGTCCGAACAATAAAAAGTTATTTAAAAAAAAAAAAGGGTGAAAAATAATAAAAGGAGATGCTCACTTTTCATCTCAACAGCTTTGTTAAGGTAACAAGAAAAATCCTTCTACTACTTCTACACTAATAAAGCTTACACAGCATCCTGTCAATGCCAGGCCGCTGCTATCAACGACAACATCTTTTTAAAACGTTTCATGCAGCTTATTAGAAAACAAAAGAACACAAATGCTGTTCAGCTTTTCACACAAAACACTAAATGTTGCAGTAAAGCCTCTTTTGAAAGCCTTCCATATTTTACTATAAACGGATGATTAAATCCAAGCCAACTTTTAAGTTAAGGACAAGAGGCCACCAGTGTGATTGTTAGGGAAGGAAAAAAATAAGTAAAAAAAGCAAAATGTTGGCTTAAGCCAAAAATTAAACACACTACCCATCTCCATATACGCCCACGAAAGTGGGCAAAAGAATGAATTTTTCTCGTTTGGAGGCAGGGCTCTGGATCAATTTTTATAACTTTTGAGATCGGCGCACATAAACTAAAAGTTCGGGTAAAAAAGTTCAGTTCAATATCTTAAAGTTTGCGACGGATACATACTTACATGTCTAGATCGAGTCAGTTATTCATGCTGATCAAGAATATATATACTTTGCACAGTCTCTGACGTCCGCTTTCTTCTGGGTGCTGCAAACAAAATGACACAGTTAGTATACCGCCTAATCTATGTGTAGGGTATAAAAACATGAAAACAACATCACACAATTTATCTGTACCCACCATATATATACACAGCTGGGCATAAGATATGGAGTTAAGAGAAGAGCGTTTAGTTGAGCCATCATTCATTCATTCATTCATTCATTCATTCCCTGACAACCCATGACAACATTAACTAAAAGGAATTTTCCACTTTAATTCATTTGGAAAAACTGTGGTGTGCAGAGTTAGTGCGTCTCTCGATTGGTCTATCGCTCCATTCGTTGCTATACTTGTGTTTGTGTGTGTATGTACCTGTTTTGTATATACCACAGCAAACACCTGATGAGAATTTTCAATAGACTTGTATTTGCAAAAACCATCATTTCTTTTTAAATTTGTTCTAGTTGTTGTTGCTGATGATGGTGAAGGTGAAGGTGATGGTGATGGTGGTAATGGTGCTGTTTGGGGTCTCCCTGTGTTATGTTGGTTTTGTTCTTAGAGCGCAAAACCGTAAAGAAACTTTCTTACGTGACCACTTGTTGCATGCAACACGCGCTTACTTAACACTCAAGCCAACGTCATGAACACCAACAAAGCCGTCAACCGCTAACAACAATTCAGTATGTTTAGTAATATTTAACCCGATGCTACTGCTACTACAAATAATGTATAAGTATTAGTGTGTGTGTGTTTTGTGTGTTAGTGTATTGGATTTATATGGGTTAGTTAAATGTTTTTAGATAAATTGGCAACTGCTGCTTCTCTCTTTTTTTTTTTTTTTGTGTTTTTTCCCCTCATTTATTCGTTTCACCTCAAGCGATACTCACTTACAGACATTGTGTGATATCATTATTACAATGGAACAAACAAATTGCATATATTGTGTGCAACTGTAAATATTATGCATACGGCCCTCACTTCACTCTCCATTTCTCTTTTTCCTCTCCTGTTCGTCTGTCTCCCTGTTTGTATGTCCCACTATTTCGTTTTGTACACCTTGTGTGTAATTGCATTTAATGTGTTTGTTTGAGCCCAGACTTGATTTTTTGTTGTTGTTTTTTTGTTCACAATACTCTTTGTCGCTGGTACATAATGTGTGCAATGGAAGAAAATAATAATAATAACAATCATAACAACAACAACACAACATCATTAAATGTTATTATTCGCCTTTGGTAACATTATTATTATAATGTTTCTTTTGTTGTTGTTATTGTTATTGTTCTCTATCATTATTATTTATGTAGTATCATCATCTTCAGCATATTTTGCAGCCTGGTTGATCAAAGAGTTTTCATGTTTTTTTTTTTATTTTTATTTTTATTTTAGTTCAATACCTACACATACTCCACTTTACTATATCTATATAGGGACAAAAGAAATGGAAAAAAAAGAATTATCAAAGCTTGTAAACATTTTCTGCTTCAATTGCGGTTGCCGTACATACTTCCATCAACTATTTGCAAATTTATTCACGACCTGTTCTACAACTGACTACAAATGATTAGAACGAATTTTTTTTCCTATTTTTTTTTCTTTCATGAATAATTGAAAAAATGCTTTCATTAAAATGATTGAATAATACAAAATTTATATTCTAGTCTTGATATCTTAACTACAGGTATTGGAATTTTATAATAATATAGAAAAGTTTCAGTATTAAGCTAAACAAAGTCCGTACGTCCGTTTCTTATCCTTATGCTTACTAAATTAATTAAAAACAAGTAGGAGAACTAAATTTGTTTTAGATTAAATATTAAATATCCTCCAATGGTGGGCGTGGCAAATATATAATTGCGCCTTCTAATAGTGTATATATTATATATGTATCCGTGTGTCCATGCCTCAATGGCATTCTTACATTAAGTTTGTGTTTTACGTCTATACCCGTCGTAGAGATTCTATTAGACGTTTGTAGGGAATTAAGGGTCCCTGCGCCCCGAAGGAGGTCCCAACTTTAGAACTTACATAATAGGCCATGTAAGTTCACCCCTTGGTGACAGGGTTTTTTTCCATGCACTACCAGCGATTTTACAGCCCCCGCGAAGCTCCCACAAGGGGGCCTACCCAAGAGTACGTACTGGCAAGAACCTTAGTTCTTGGGGTACCAAACTTAGTCCTTGGTAGGACTGTCGATCACTTGATCTCCCAACTTCGGACAGCCTATTGCCCATGGGTTGGTATCCCATTGGTGTTATGTTTGCTAAAAGGTAGTTATTGATCCTTAGAAATTTATCCAGGGGATCTTATATAAATTGCTTTTTGCATATTGTTTTGGCCCCGTGATCCTTGGACGAAGCACCTATGCCGGTACTCCGTTTCAGGGCGGGGCCCAATAGCATTCTTACAGTATAATAAACACAAATTTTCTACATATAGTTACAGTTCTTTTTAAATTGAACGTAAACAATGTATTGCCACGCCCTTAATTGTACAGAGGTAAAAAAAGAAAACTACTAAAAAAGTTAAAATTGAAAATTTGTTATTTTATGAAGAATTGATTAATTGTAGTTGTAAAAGTGGGCGGTACCTGATAACAGACACACCTACAATTTACAAAAAGCCTCATTTATTGCAGAATTTCTACTGCTAACGAAAAATATTTGAGTGACTGTTAAAAAAAAGCATTCCTATATATGCCACGCCCACAATTTTCAAAATAAAACTTATTTAAAATAGAATTTGACTGTTGATAAAAAAAGTAACACACACTTGAAAGAGCATTAAAAAGAAAGTTAATAGTTTACATATGATCGTATGTAGGGTATCCCAGATTTGGCCAAAGCCAAATTAAATTTTTTCCTTATTTTTTTTTTTTAATCGTTTATTACAAATTGAACTTCTGCTAAAAACATACATGCTTTAATTAACTGTTCGTGTTAATTTTCTCTACCCACACATACTCTATACACACATGCAATGAATTCTTTTCTTCTTTCTCAAACGATTATTTTCTCTATCTCTAATCAATCTTCTTAAACACAATGATTTAACAAATGTACAGAATTTTGATATGTGATAAATAAATTTGAACAAAAAGTAAATTGAGTTGTTGTTGTTGTTGTTGTTGTTATTGTTGTTGTTGCAAACAGTATAAAATGGTAATAAATCATTATAAACGAAAGCTTTTCTTAAAACTTTATTCATTTTTCATTTATTTTTTTTGTTGTTTTTCGAAACCGTACACATGATATGGGATGGGGGCGTATATTAAATTTGTCATTTTATTTGCAACATCCAACAAGACGCATCAGAAATCTCTCAAATTATATACATTCTTGATTGGTATCAAAAAATTAGTTGATCTAGACATGTATGTCCAGGTGTCCGTTTATCTGTCTGTTGTTATTCTTGCAGTCTTAAATTCTGCAATATTAAGGTAAAATTTTGTACAATTGCATTTAGTTTCTGCACGCAGCTGTTTAAATTGGGCAAAATTGGTCAAGAGCCACGCCCACAATTAACAAAAATCTATATATCTACCACAAAAAATTTATTTATAAAGTTGGAATTTGGCAAAAATGTTTATAATTATCCTATTCGTCGATTTGCCAAAAATGGGCATGGTCGAATAACAGAAACGCTTACAATTAACAAAAAATCCATGTTTAGTGTAAAACTCGTCTTGCAAGTGGTGTGATGTATATATAAGTAGACAGTGTAATTATGTATCTGCCACACCCCCTATTTGTATGTGAAGATGTGAAGAGCTTTTAAGGTTTGACTTAAGCTAAATTTACTTTTCTTTCGTTTTTTGTTTAGTTTTTTTTTTTTCTTCAGTTTCTCTACATGTTTAGAAAATGGACTTTATCAATAGTTACTTAACTATATACGAGTATGTTCATGCATAGATATGCAAGCATATACTGTAATAGAACTAACTCAGCAGTAGCAATAGCAGTAACAATAATAATATCAGAAACGATACGCCTCAATTTGTCCATGCCTGACAATTGACAGCAATCTCTGTGCGAGTGTACGTGCAAGTATGTGTGTGCTGTTGTCATATATGTACTACTACTACTACTACTACTACTACAACAACTATTGCATACACCTAATGTATGTGCACACAACACTGTACGGCAGTGAAGAAAGATTGTTATAGAGAGTGAGTCTGTTTTTATAGTATTGTTGTAATTGTTGTTGTTATTGTTATTGCTACTGTTATTATTGTTATTGTTATTGTTGTTATTGTTATTTTTGTTATTATTATCGACAATATATATATATTTAAGGCAATCGTGCTTATATATGTTTATGGAAGCGTTACAAATTTTTAGCTGCAGTCAGTCATTGATTCGTCACTCCGTCACGCCAGCATTCATATAACTAACCAGTCGTCGTCTATCCATCCATCCATCCATGAATTTTTTAATGTTAGTTTTCACTCAACTACTAGAATTTCTAGTGCCCTATGTAATATACATCCGTACTTATCCTCCTCGATTGCCTCAGAGATGTATGGTATATGAGTGTGTAAGTGTGCTGGCGCTGGTTTTTTCTTTTTTAATCTTAAACTATATAAAAATATCTGTGGATATATAACAATTTTAACAGATCATAGAGGTGTATGTGTGTGCGTGTGTATGTACTCTGGTGTGTATCTATATTTTTTTAGAAAAGTTTTTCCTCCACACAGCTTAACAATATTTGTAATCATATACTAAAGAGTCGTGTTGTAGGTTCCTGCTAATGTTGTTATGTTGGGGTTTTTATGCTGTGCGATACTACATTACTTGTGGTCGAGAGTGTATGAAGTTTATATGAATTTTTATGGCTACTTGACAACTTTTGTTTTAATATTTATATGGTTCGCATATATATTTTTTTTATCATTATTTATGCTCTGAAAAGGATTTTTTTTAGCAGCTGATATATGGATATCTCTTATCTTTACATTATCGATTGCATCTAAGTCTGCTTCTTCAATTAAAGCTAAGGATCTGTTCTTCTAATGTGGAAGGAAGGAAGGAATGTTTCGATCCATATTTTGTCTACTGGCTTCAACTTCCAATTCATTTATTTCTTATAATAATTTTGTTCTTTGCATTAGCTAAACATCACTTATTAATCGAGCAAAGCACTATTGTATGATATTCTAGAAATTTTGTCCGTACTTCCGTCCTTTGAAGAATGCATGTAGCGGCCAAAATATGCATACGATGGCTCACAAACTTAGTACATATAATCGTAAGGTCATAGGTCACGAAACGAAAACTCAGGTACATTCCACACATAATATTTGTACATAATTTGGGATGGTATTTAGGATTTTTGGCTTTTTAACTGACATTTGAGTCAGGCGAATTTTTTTTTGTACTTCTTTAAAAAATGTACCGTCAACGGATTGGCTTATGATGGTTCAAAAAGTATGTTACTCTATATTAACAATTTAGTTATTGTAAAAATATAAAAGATTTCTATACATGCATAGCTGGTGTTGAATTTGTATAGAAAACAAGTAAGAAAACTAAATTTGGCTTAGGTCAAATTTAAATACCCTACTTATATACTTTGGACGCTTCATTCGAGGTGTTTCAAACGAAATGGCAAACTTGGTTCACCCCCCCCTTATGTGAAGTGTATAAAAATATACTTTTTATACAAAAATATAAAAGAAATATTGTACATCTAGTGACGATACACGAATTTATGCTCCTCCGTCTTTATGCTCATGCTAGCATTTTATAGCAAAAGTAATAAATGTACAATAGCAATAAAAAGAGAAACATGTATGTGAAGGAAAAAAAGGAAGAAAGCAAGAAAGAAAGTTATTCCTGTGCAATAGCGAAGTAATAGTAAATTGGCAGTTCGTCTTTTATATACTGACAAGTGTTGGCATTTGATATGATTTCTGGCTGTTAAATGAAAAACTGCAATACTTTCTAATGCATTCTATTATATAGATGGAAATGTTAAAATGACGTCACGTTAATACTGAATTATAGCCCAAGAAGAAAAACAACAAAAAAGTGAACAGATAAAAAAGCTAAAATTATTTTACATCAAGTGCTGAATAACTCTTTACCGCCTTATTTATGATGAAGCAATGATACTTTTAGCTAATGGGCGTGGTTTTGTAATGAAATTTTTATTTTGTTTTTGTTGCTCTATCTTTTTTATACCCTACACATAAAATGGATGGTATACTAAGTTTGTTGTTCGGTGCGCAACACCCAGACTGAGGCGTCAAAGTCCCTACAAAGTATATATTTTCTTAATCAGCATCAAAGCGCGTTTAATATTTTTCATTTTTATGTAACTATTTGTTGCTTTTTATTTTGGAAAGAATTAACGTATTAAACGCCCACTTTATAATAATGTGTTGGTAATATTATATAGTGGGCGTGTTTGTTGACCGATGCGGCTTTTTTCAATATCTACTTGCCTACATGATAGCTATCATCAGACTTATGTAAAATTTTAAAACGAAAGACAGACAGATGGACAAACAAGTAGATATATTTGGACAGATAGACAGACAGATTAATATAATTGAATCGAATTTTATGCTGATTGCATATACTTTGTAAAACTTCTCTTCATTTTCTTAAATAATTTTGCTCTGACATGATTGGTATGAAAAAAAAAAATTAAAAATTAAAAATTAAAAAAAACAACATATGTGTGAAGTGAATAGCATTTAAAGCTTAACATCCTTTCAACCGTCAATTGTGAATTGTGCAAGACATTTGGAATAGACTGTATGGTGGCCAAACAGGAAGAAAGGAAAAATGATACAAACACCCACACATTTTAATGTTCATGTCATTGTATATCAATCAACGATTTTTAGTTTGGATTCATAAATCATATAACAACAACAAAACAAAACATAATGAAAAAGAGAGCTTTTTCGAAATAAAAAGGAAAAATAAAAATATAGCAACAATGATGAATATAATCTAAGTCGGAAATCGATTCATTTAGTACAGTTAACCTTTTATATAAATGTGCTCGATTCGCTCGCTCGCTTGCTTACTTGGCTGCCTGGGTGGCAGGCTGTTAATGTTAGCATCAACCAAATAATACATTGAAAGAAAATATTTATAAGAATAAATTTAATAACACACAACACACCCTCACAACCCAAACAAAATTCTATTTTTATAATTTAACAATGACGATGAAATTTCGTACATTTAGTTATTTATAGTTACCCAAGGCACCAATGTACCAAAAGTGGGCGTGGCGAGCATCAATTTAAAAGAAACCTCATTTGGCGTAAAGCACAACTTTCAAGTTCACTATTGGAGAGCATAGTCATAGGGCCTGCCACGCCCACTATTTTGTATATAAATGTAAATAGTGTTTAAGATTCGATCTAAGATTATTTTGCTGTTGTTGTTGTTGTTGTTGTTGTTGTTATATTCAAGCAAAGTGTTTTTGATTGTTATTGATTTTTCTCAGTGTAATTAAAAATCTATATTTGTACGTAAACGCCGTATATATATATACTCACTTTTCCATTAATAACTGTCATAGGTGAAATTCGTACATGAAAAATTGAGTTAAACACGCTCTCGTAAACAATTTTGCAACAATGCCAACACGACAAACATATCAGTAGCAACAGCCATCGATTTGGTATAATTTCTTTATATATACACACATACACACACACACTGCTTGGAAAATCGTTGATTTGGATTTTGGGAAACGAGAAGAAAATAAAAAGTTATATAAAGCAAGGTCTGAAAATTAGTCCTTTACACGTTATAGTTAACTTTTGAGTTGAAGAAATCTCTTACAAACCATTTGTAACATTAAAGTCGGAGATTAGAAAGAGTTGAACTCGTTACATTGAGTTTCTACCATATGGTGCCTTTTGTTGCACCCATTTCTTTTGAAACTGTTCTTGTTTAAGTTGAATGAAAAATAAAAGACGTTCAGATTACGAATTTCAATACAACATTGTCGGATATATAATTTGTATGCGAACCTACGTTCATATAGCTTTTTATATCAAAAGCTGAATCTATCTAGATATGTCCGTCCGTACGTCTGTTTGCTATTGGATTTCCCATGTTCCCGATTACATTCAGCATTATTTTGACCCAATTTTTGAGACACCCTGAATATGTAGGCCATTATTATACACATACATTGAGCCCATGTAATCATATATTAAATGCTTAAATTGTGAGGAGTATACAAATGCATGTATGAACGGTGCAAACAAATAAGCAGAAAAGCTATTATCATATACATATATTGCATATTATTTGTATGGCTTTTATATGCTGCTTATTACACATATCTCCCGATCACGAATGTATGGTTACATGTGTATTTTACAAGATAATAAGTTTTTAATGAATTTCAAGTGAAATAATTTTAAATGCATATTATGACCTGTTTAAGCATGAATAATGAAATAAATATTAAATGCAATTTCGATTATTTCGATTATTTCGATCCCTGTCCCACCTATAATAAAATAATGAAATAAACGAGAAAAGCAAAAAAAAATAAAAAGAAAAATTAAAAAAAAGAAATTGTTGCATATAACAACAACAATTACAACAACAACAATATAATTTATTGCCTCAATGTACATAATATGAAAATTAAGTTTATATTCGTTGTGTTGTGGAGTCGGTGTAAAGTTAATTATGTTCACAACATCAAATGAAAAAGTCATTTTTTGCAATTCACTCCACTCCGTTTCATTCCATACAATACCACGCCGTGCCCTGCCGTGCCGTATTGCCCTCCTCTGGCTCTTTAGTTATAGCATAACATGCATACTCCCACTTGCCAGCACTCGTTAATGTATGCAATTGACAACCGTAACATTTTTGTAGCACAAGATTGACCAGAACAACGTGTACTACATAATATGCACGAATGCGAGATGTATGACAAGTACAAATAGCATTAAAGTAGGGGTTGTAAACTTTTATTCTTTCTTTCTTGTTTTTTTTTTTCTTATTTTTCTTATTTTTTGTGGGAGGACAGTTTTTATTACAAAATGTTTCGCATCAAATAGTTTGTTCAAGAGTTTATGCGTGCGTGAAATATTGAAATTGCCACTTTTGCGGGAGGGGGATATAGTGGTTGTTCAATAAATCTATAGTTGTCAAATAAAGTTAGATAAAGGAACGAATACCGCTTCCTAACTCGAACTTCAGGTGGACAGCCATCGTTTTAATATAACGTTAAAGGTTTTACATTGGATCTTGTAAGACTGTAAACCTATATCTTTATGCAAAATTCTCCCCTAAGGATTGAATTGAGAGATTTTCAATTTATGTGTACAGCCTGGAATAGGAATTTGGCTCAATTTGAATTAAATCTCTACTGGCTGGATTACGGTGCTTTCTCTTATTGATACAATAACACGTAATAGTGAATATTGTTCCCTAAATTTACACCAGGCACCGCCTCTCTGGTGGGACGCGTATTACAACCATAATTAAGATCAATTGCTTTTAAATAATTTTTATTAATTTCCATACGTTGCTTGTTTATAAAGTTCAGCATAATAAAAATGTTAACTAGAATCAAGCTTTTAAAATTATTAAATTATGAAAAAAAGTATAAGATTGTATATTTATTATAAGATAAAATTGTTATGTCCCTATTGAAAAGCCTATATATATACATTGTGAGATTTCAGCCAACTCCTTCTAAACCTTGCCAACGTTTTGATACATATGATGATGATAACTGATATATACCATATAATATTTTAATTTACTCATTACATTACTGATTTATTCATATTTTTTTTTTTTTTGTCTATCAATAATATTTTCAGCTTCTGCTACATACGAAAATTTACTCTTCATGAATTTTTTTACTAATTTGTTTTTTACTAAATTGTTTTTTACCCTCATTTATAAGAAAAGGGAGTATACTAAGTTTGCTATAGATATTTTTAGAATTACTTTCCAAAAATGGGCGTAGTTGAACAACAGACACGCCCTCAATCGAGAAAAAGTGATATTTTTGGCCATAAAAATTTAACTATTTAGTTAAATTGAAATTTTGAATACATATTTATAATTAGCCCATGCATTGTTGTATCAAAAAGGGGCATGGTCGGGTAATATGATTTATAAAAATCTATAATTCTTTTAAAACTCAACTTACAAGTTGATACCTAATACATACACTATTAGAAAAGGTCATCATAAAACTATCACGCCCCCCATTTGTTTGTATGTAAATGTAAAGGGTATCTAAAATGCTGTTTAAGCCAAATTTATTTCAATATTTTTGAATTTATTTAAAAGTACATGTTATATATGTGTTGAATGTAAATATATGTTATTGTAGCCCAACTCAACAACAAAAACGACAACAACAACAATAAAAAGAAACACATGTATATAAAAAACCAATTTACTGTCATATATGCAACGCTAACAAGTGCAGCAAAGAAATGAAAAAAAACATACAAATGACACGTATTAACGCATAACTAATAAATATAATTGTTATTGTTATAAATGTTCAAGCATATATACATACATTTATTTACATTGCTTGTATGTGTACACTTGGTAAAATATTAACAAATGTATGAATAGGAAAACATATGCACTTGAGTTATATGAGTTTTGAACACACAAATGTAAATGTTTAAATTATACAAAAACATTTAATTCAAACTGAACTGAAAAAACATAAAATCCCAAACATTTCAACTACTTTACATTTCTACATATTCCTCTGTCTCTCTCTCTCTCTCTCTGTTCCACTGTTACTGTGTTACTGTAACAATCGGAAGAGTTGCTTTTTTAAAGACAATATAGAGATATAACAAGTGAGTGATGTGAATATGTAGCTAAAAATAAAAAGTAGCAGAGAGAAGGGACACAGAGATCATATATGACGGACTGACTGACTAACTAACTAACTAACCAACCAACCGACCTTCCATTTGTAATATAAGACAGAATAGAATACATTCGAAATTAATAGAAAATATATGAAAAGTTTTTTTCTTTATTTTTTTCATTTTTAGTTTTTGTTTTTTTTTTTGTCATTCAAAAATCTTTCTAAACAAAAATAAACGTTAATAATAACCAGAGCAGCAACAATAATAATAACAACAACAAGGATAACTCTTACAAACACACACAAGTTCTAACAACAAGAACAACAAATTTGAGTGCCATTGGTATAACAACAACAACAATTGAAATCAGAACAATATTTATGCAAAATTATTACAAAAGCATTTGTTGTCATCTTTTCTCTTTTGTAAGCACACACACACACACATGCACAAATACTCACCCAAATACAAAATGAAAGTTTCATAAAAGGGCGCAAGAGACAGAGAGTGAGATAGGAAGAGAATTTAATGAATATATATTCATATGAATGAAGAGGACGCTTCAAGAAAGCAAGAGAAGGAAGGAAATATTCTCAACTAAAGGCAACAAGTGAATGCGTTTCATGTTTACTTTCGTATGTAGAGATGTAATGTGTTTGTAAAACAAATAATTATTATAAATGCACAGAGAAGAGTTCATAACTAAGCTGAACAGAACGGAGTACAACAGAGCAGAACGGCATACAACGTTTTCTTAACATTAGAAATTCAATCAATTAAACACTAAACAAAATACAATTCATTTAAATATATTCCAAGATTTATAAACAAGTAGAAATCGTAGTAGCAGCAGAAGCATTCTATGACATGAATCTCTTTTTTAATTGAAGGATTTTCTTTAATATATGATTCGAAACAGAATAAGTAATTGACATAATTATAAGCAAATCTAATAAAGGCATTTTTCATTAAAGACTGCGGTAGTGTTACATTCAATGCTATTAAGAAGAAGAAGAAGAAGAAGAAGAAGAAGAATTATATAAAGGACATACACATCATGCTGGAAAGCTAAAACTATCAATTTGAAAGTTTTAAAAGGAACTAATTAGTCAGCATTAAATCACTCTTCTACTGCTTTGTTGTGTAGAATTTAATAATTTTGTTCATACATTCATTAATTGAAAAATAAGGCTAACAGACAAAAAATGAAGGGATAGTATAATTATACATACACTTCACATTCATAGATCAAATTTCAGTTCAATATCTTAAAATTTACGACCGCGAGAAAGCCAACAACAGACAGACGCACGGACGGATATAACTAGATAGATTCAATTTGTGATACTCGTCAAGAATTCTTTGTGGTGACTGTGACGCCTCTTTCAAAAGGAATAACCAACTTGGTATACCTCCCTCTAATGTAGAGGGAATAAAAATTTCATATAGAAAAGTCGGTTTAACAAGAGAGAAGTTCAAAATCAAGATCATCAACAACTGTTGTGCTTGAATTTTATTTCTTTTTTTTTGGAAAAATTCCATCCTTTGACGTTATTCGAGAGTTTCCATCATTTTTGCTCACGCTGTTCACAACTACATTAAGATCTGATATGAATCTAATGATAATAGAAAATTTGTTTAGGTATAATGGATATACCTAATTACATTTGTTGGCAGTTATATTTGGGCACATAGCCAACAACCACATTAATAATAATTTGACCGGAAAGGTAGCGATGGCAGTTGAGAGAGAGTGAGTGCGCGAGGGAAACAGAACAATGGAGCCATGACCCATAAACATAATAATAATGCAAGATAGCAAACAAACAAAATGCAACTCCAATAAAAAACAAACTACAAGTAAACTCTTAAAAAAAAAAAATACAAATAAAAATAAAAATAAAAATAAAAAAAAAGTGTGTTGTGTAGTACACAAGCACATATAGTGTAATAACAAAATAAAATAATCAAAAGTTACAAAAACATTTTTCGAGTTAGAGACGAACTGAAAATGCTTTGCATAGGGAAAGTAAAGTTTAAGTGGAAATTAAATAAATGGGAAATATTTTCCATTAAACAAAGAAAGTTTTAAATTTTCATTTTAAATCTTTCGCTTATCATTACATTCACAACACCCAGAAGAATGACGTCTTCTTTACATGTAGTTAGTATAAAGTATATATAATCTTAACTAACATCAAAAACTGAGTCATCTTAGTCATGGCCGTCCGTATGTCCGTCTTTTGGGACACTCTCACACTCGTACATTTTGAGATATTGAGTTGATATTGTTGTTTGCTATTTTTTAAAGGGCAAGATTAGTCAAGAGTCACGCCCACAATCAATAAAAATCTATTTATCTGCCACAAAGATTGAGCTACGAAGTTACCCACTATTTTTATAAAAATGTGAAAAGTATTTAGGATTTGGTTTAAACCAAATTTTATTTTCATTATTTAAGTTTCTAATAAAAACTAAGTAAATACTTTTATTTATATATATAAATATAGAGCTGATGGGCAGCATTAAATAAACAATAATAAACTTTCTCTATTAATAAAATTTTGTAAGAAGATTTTTCTATTAAAAATGTTTTGTAAATCTTTTAATCAACATATATGCTAAATAGATGGATGTACGGACACATATAACTAGTTTATCATAAAATGCCAAACTTTAAACTTATCTTGTAAATAGTAAACATTTAACCCTATTAAGGTGTAACAACTAATTGTAAAACTTTAATATATCCTTTCTTAAGACATGTTTATAATAATATTTCAAAGGCACACACATCTACACATAGTGGGTAAAAATAAAAATAAATTAAATAAATGAAAAAGAAAAAGAGAAATATCAAATAATTTACATAACAAGAGAGGTTTTTTTTTATACAAAATGTATGTATACAAATCCAAACATAAACAGCACCACACTTACCCACACACACTCATCATGGCTTTATTTAGTTGAAATATATACGGCATGGGTATAACATAGAAAATGTTGAAATAAAAATAAAAAAAATTACACATAAAAACTTTTTCCGTGTGTATTCGTGTGCATAATGCACTTTTACCTCTGCTCCCTGAAGTTGTAAAAAATGCTAAAGCGAATGTAAATGTGTAACGGTCATTTGAATTTTAAAGAGAGCTTCTCTTTTTTTACAAAAGATTTTCCATTTTGCATGTGCACCCCTACAATTACCATGAGGTTGTCAAGTTTTCGAAAAAAAATCAAAATATTTTTTTTAAATTTGATTTGATTTATTTATTTTTTTTTATTTTTATTTTTATATATATATATATATAATTTTTTATTTAATTTAATTTTATTTTATTTTATTTTCTTTATTATTATTATTTTTTTTTATATAATTTTTTTATTTTATTTTTAATAAAATTGAGAAAAGGTTCCTATGATTCGTCTAATACGTATACGTTTTTCATTTATTTTTATATCGTATATATATATATATATATATATATATGTATTACGTTACGTGTAATTTGTACATAAATATATATAAAAAGTCCATTTTGGTTACATTTCCATTTGAAAAGTTGGAAAGCATTTCTTGCTGAATGAAAACGAAAGATTATAAGCATTATACAATATTACATTTACATATATATCATATACACATATATTTTTATGCTTAGTTTGTCATTCCATTTCAGAAGAAGATTTCATAGACTTCTACATAGTGTCTGCAAGCAGATGTTGTTTTAAAAGGGATAAAATCGGTTAAGAACTATGCCCCCAATCGACAAAAGTCTCTCTATTAATTGATTTACAAAGTTGAAATATGGTACAAACATAAAAACATGTACCAAAAATGGGCGTGGCAAAATAACAGACACAGAATCTGATTTGCAAGTATTTAAAATTTGGCTTAAGCCAACTTTAGTTTGGTTTTTTCTTCTTGTTCATAATTTTACAAGTGCACGTATCTACTATGTGTTCACCAATTCATGTGGTTATGTGCATGTTGTATAAATAATAAGGATTCCAAAAAAAAAAAAAAAAAATTGAAATAATTAAAAAAAATTAAAAATATATAAGTAAATAACTAACAAAGTGAAACACTTGGTTTGCATATTTATTTATTTATTTTTTGGAGTGTATAATCTTTTTGAATGATAACAATAATTTAATTAACCATGACGACTGTAAAGCCTTGTATTACAAAATTTTTTTCAATTTTTCATAGATTGGTAAAGTTTTCATCAATGGTTACAACTTAGCTTGGCAACCTTGAAATCAATTTAGAAAAATGAAAATAAGCGCTTTAAAGGTGATTTCATCTAAAGCTTTTATCGCTTATAACGCATTTCTGACATTTTATAACAATTCATTAAATTTAATTCATCTTCATATTTAATTAGCATACGTGTGTGTGTGCGTACATGTATACGTGTAGCTAAGTAAATGGTTTGTACACATAAAAATAATTTCATAATTGCACACATTATGCTGTAGTTAGTTAGAAAGCTTGTCAATTATCTATCTCGTCTACCCTCAAGGGTTTCATTCTATAATATCGTAAATCAACATACGTTTAACTGCCTGTCTCTTTGTCGGAGGTGTCGCCTCTGTGTTGCTGTCATCATTGTTTTTACGCACTTGTTGTCATCATTAGTATCGTCAACAATACCAATAACAATCATAATAACAACAACAACAAACAATATTTACATTATTGTATTATTACTATTATAGTTGTTATTGTTGTTATTACTATCATAATTATTATTATTGTTGTTGTTGTCATTGTTAATCATTATCAATTATAATGAGAGTGCATTTCATTAAAATCTATTAAATGTTGTTAAAACACGTGACATGATTATCATATACACACATACTGACTGACGCTGCCATACCGCTTAAGTATGCATAAACACGTAACGAATTATTAAGTTTTTATTTTAATTAGGGGCTGTCAAGGGTATGAGTTGGATGGTAGGACAATATTGTTGTTAAAAATAAAAGTTGTTGTTGCTGTTGTTGTTGTTGTTGTTGTTTAATTGTTTCACTTTTATACGTGTTTATTAATGTGTCAATCTATTCATAAAGGATTTTAATTCATATTCATTTAATTTTTGAATTAAATCTGTTCACAATCATAATCATACACATACACACCATAATAATAATAATAATAATAATAATAATAATAACAACAACAATACCAAGGTAACGATAAAGGTTTCATATGTTCTGTCAAGTAATGCAATTAACACTAAATGAGTCGCATACGATTTTTCTACTCACTCTAATTGAATGTAAATACACCCACATGCACACACACATGTACAAAACTAAAATTTGTAATCATTAAAATATCTTTAGTAATCTCTAAACGTGTGTGCGGGTGTACGTGTGCTTAAGGTAATTTCTCATCTAAACTTTCAAACATAACTTTATTAAGAAGAGAACGATTAGATTGTAACATATGGCGGGCGTCTTTAGTAAGTTTTACTTACTTGCACACACACACACACACACATCTGTTACATGTCTACATAAATTTCTCTGGTTTTATAGTGTTCAACAAAACTTGTAATTAATACGTTTATCATCAAGTTAAGTTGTAACAAGTTTAAATAAAACTTCATTTGCTTTAAGGCATAATTTTATACAAAAAAGGGGGCGGGGCATGTTTATAAGTATGCTTTCTAGTAATTAATCAATTCAAGTACAAACTGTGATCTGCTCTAAAAAACACATATATTTTTTTTTTTCATAAATTGAAGGCGTGTCTACCCTTTTAAGCTGCTTATATATAAACTGGCGGGGTTTAGATAACTGGGACGCCTACAATTAACATAAAAAAGGAATTAAAACAAATGAGAAAACTAAATTCAAAAATTAATCTACATACAAATAGTGGGCGTGGCAGGTACAAAATTATTTTCTTTATTATTTTATATATTAAGTATCAAATTACAAAACGTTTTCTACGCTGAATATGGTTTTTTGTACATTACGGGCGTATATCCGATCACGCCCCTTGTATGAGATTGGGCTTGATGGGCCAGATGAATGGTGATTATGATGATGAGTATGTTGATTCACGATGATTCCAGTCGATGGATCCAAAATGAATATGATTGGATTCAAAATGATCTTTATATGTTCACAAAAGAAAAAGTTCAACCCTTATAAGTTCGCACAAAATGCAAGAGATCTTTATTTTATAAAGAATATATGTTAACTGTTGTACTGATACAAAGGGAATGAATAAAGAATATTTTACGGTATATATATAAAAAAAGAGAGAGAAAATAGCTGCACAAAATTAGAGAGAGAGGAGAAAGAGCAGGAGAGTGATCGGCATTGCGCGAGATGACACTCCACCGACCAACCCTAGTTGAAACGTGAACACCCCTTTTTGTCTTATTGATGGATGCTATAATTAATTATAAAGGCAAATGTAGCAAATTTCAATGCATACAATCGACAATGGGCGTGGTTAGACACACCCTAAATTTACAAAAAAAAAACTTACTCAACGTAAAACTGAATTTGGAAGCTGATACACTATTAGAGGGCGTAATCATGTAACTACCATGCCCATTTTTTGTTTAAAGATTAAAGAGAATGTTTAAGATTTTGTTTTTGTATTTTTTGTTTTGCTAATTGTGTTTTTTCGTTATAGTTTAGTTTCATAAGAGTAAACAATATATTTTGTCCATCCGTCCTTCTGTCTATGGTTTTAGATTTTCTATCATTTTTAGCCAACTTATGTATAGATTTAAATATTATATATTATATTTTCAGTATATATGACAACGATACTCGATACTGGATTATATGAAATATAAAGTTCAGCCGACTAAGGCTCACAATTTTACCACTGAGGGAGCGAGCACATATGTAAAGTGCAACGCAATTGAAACAGGAAACTAGAAAAGTCTACATAAATAAATGTACGGGCAGCAATAATTTAATTGTTAACACGTGAGGTACACAGTTTAAATATTTGTATGCAGAAACATATTGCAGAAGAAACATTGCTGTGGTAAAATGTTATTCATTACTAACAACTTCCTCCTTGAGAAATTCTGTTTTTTTTTTATACTCACCATATAAGAGTACTAAGTTGGTCATTTCATTTGTAACACCCAGAAGGAGGCGAAAAAGTATATATATTCTTGATCAGTGAGTCGTTTTAGACATGTATGTCCGTGTGTCCGCGTGTTCGTATGTCCGTTGACATTTTCGCGGTCGTAAATTTTAAGATATTGAGATGAAATTTTTAAGTTTTGCACACAGATCGCGATATAAAATGGGAAAAATCGGTCAAGAGCCACGCCCACATTTGGCAAAAAACCAAACTCAGCGTAGAACTCGACTTGCAAGCTGATACGTAATACATACACTATTATAAGGCGTAATAATACACCAGCCACGCCCACATTTTATATGTAGATGTGGGGGGTATTTAAACTTTGGCCGAAGCCAAATTCAGTTTTCTTACCCGTTTTTTTTAAACACAATTCCACTTGTTTTCTTCTGCTTATCATATAATGTAAACATTTAATCGTTAGAGAGAAACTAAGCAACAAGCAACCACCACCACCATAATCATCATCATCATTATTATTATTATTATTATTATTATTGTACGGTAACACGTAATATAAGCGTTTTTACTGTAAGCACGTTAAGTGAGTGACTGAGTGAGCGAGTGAGTAAGTGAGTGAGCTAGTGTATGAGTGACTGAATCCTCAATTACAAATTCTTTTAATTTGATTTCTTACACTGATAGTGAGCCAATCTTAACGCCTACTTAACCAACCAGAGCAAAACCAAGTGCCACGTACATTAATAAATATATATCCAGGTTATATAAATACCCGACATACCCTACATTAGTGTATGCATCTAAGCTATATAATAAAACAGAAGAGTTAATGATAAGTTCTTGTAAATGAAACGCAAAGAAAAGAAAAGAAAACGAAAATACAAAATTGCTGCATGAAGCAAATACGATAAAAACTTAAGTAAATAAATAAAAGAAAAAAAACTTTATGGCTCTTTTATGTTTTGTCTTGTACATCATTACAGAAACAAACATGTGTTATGTTGTTCAACACTTTTATATACAAATAACAATAACAACTGCTGACAATAATAAAAACGTCTTTATATGAGACCGAAATGTTGTTGTTGTTGTTGTTGTTGTTGTTGTAAAATAAATAATATACACAAACAAAAAAATTATGCCCACAGAGATAGAGTTTTAAATGGCTGCACACATACACACACAAACCCACTTACAAAAAACACATGCATTCACACATTCATTGTATATCAAAAAAAAAAATGCCAGCATGAGTGACAGAATATTTCGACAGATGGCTGGATAAATATATTTATGAAAACTTTATTTTCGCAAAAAAAAAAACATTTATTCCTTTCTTTTTTTTTTGTGTGGTTGTTTTTGTTTCAATAACGGAAATATTATTATTATTATGATTAGTGTTTGTCCAAGTAAAGACAAACTCAAACAATACCAAAGATAAATATTACTAACAACCAGTATGTCAATAAATAAGTTAAACAACCAACCAACCAACAAATAAGACAAACAAACAAAACATGACAATTATTACCGTACAACACGCACGGTAATAAGAAGAATGAATTATAAACAGTGACACCGAATCTTGATCTGAAGTTTTTAAGGAAAATCTAGATTCGATATGGTGACCACCTTAGTATTCTTTACAACGTACACAATATGGGTGTCAAATGAAAGGGCGTAATGAGTAGCAATACTTAAGCTATGTAGTGTTCATAATAAATTCAATACGCCAACTATCCAACCAACTGTTCAATTTCTACCCTTCACCATCTATTCAATATGGGTGTCAAGTGAAAGAACTTGACGAATAGAATGCCATGAGTTGTCATTTTTAATAAAAAAATATGGGGCATGCCACTCTAAAACAAAAACCTTTTTTCACATATCTTTTTTCCATAGTTCGACACTTGTTTTGAATATAGTTTAACTCATAAACAGAATATGAAAACTAAAAAAAAAAGCAATATTTCAAAATCCTTCAAATTTCTTGTCAGTAAAAATAAAAAAACAAAAAATTTTACCAACTATATAATAAAATAAAAATAAAATGCCTACAAAGTACGTGTTATAACACTTGATTATCTTGTTGTCCATAAATGATGATCACTAAACGGGCAAACAAACATATAGACAGGCAGACAGACAGACAGACAGATAAATTGACTGACGGACAAGCGTACAAGTAATCAGACCATGTGACATGTTTTTTCTTTGCTACTTATATGTTATTATTATTGCACGATATAAAAACTCTTATAGTTTAGCTTATAAACTGAACTGAACTGAACTGAAGTTGAAGTTGAAGTTGAAGTGTATTGTTGTTGTTGTTGTTTTTTATTTTTATTTCATGTCAGTGACACCACTACTGACAGACAAGCACAACGAATATCGTTGTTATCCTTTGGCAGCGCAAGGAGCATTTGTTGTTGTTAGTTTGAGCCAACATATGAGAAAAAGTTTTGTTTTAAAGCATTTCTTGTTGTTGTTGCGATTTTTTGGCTAAAACCAACAACTTTTTTAGGTTAGTGTCAATTGACTTTTTACTTTATTATGTTTTTATTTTTCTTCAAAACCCTTAAAATTATGATATTATTCGTTTATATAATTTCTTCATATAATATAAAGTTTTCCTATATCTTGTAACATAATTTTTTTTGCATTTATTATAAGAAAAGATTTCACCGTTGTAAATGTTTTGAAGAAGAGTAAATAAAAGTATGTCCAAGTTCAAGTACGATAATGGAATTTGGGGAAACTTTTCGGTTCAATCTCCTGCTTTATTAGATTTACAGAAAAGGATAAAGATAAAGATAAAGATGGTACGCATTCGAATGGCTCAATTGCCAAATCGATTAACTGCATTAAACAAAAAGTGCAGAAAAACAAATAAAGAAAGTAATATTAAAAATCACCGTTGTTCACATCTTTATATGAATGGTGGGCGCGGCAGGTTCCGATCTCTAAAAGTGTATGTATTACGTATCAGCTTGCAAGTACAGGCAGCTTTTATGCAAGTAGTGGGCGTGTTTGTTATGCATGTCAACTTGCTAGCTCAATTTTGTCGATTGTGGGTGTGGCTTTTAACAATTTTTTTCCAATTTTGAATAACCATGAGAGTGCCAATAAAAGACAGACAGACACACGAACGGACATAGCTAAATGCAAACCATCCATATATAAGGGTGAAGCCAGGTTCAGCCTTGTATATGAGTTCTGCATGCCAGCAGTCCGGTCTCACACCCAAAAAAAAAAACATGTTTAAATCGACTTAGTTTTTGATACTGACACCTTCCTTCTATAAACGGAATAACAAACTTAGTACAATCCATCTTATGTGGATAAAATAATAAATAATTTTTTTGTTTTAAGTAATTTTTTTTTTTAATTTAAATTCCGTTCAGTTAAGTTAATCGATTTGGCAAGTGAGCCATTTGAACCATGTTTATTATCAAATTATATATTATGCTTTTAAGAGTAAAATTTATTTTATATAAAGAAAATTATTAAATTTTCAAAAATTTTCATTAATTTCATCTTTTTACAAAAATTTTATTAAGATTTTCACCGACAATGAAACGGTTTTTGGTAAAAGTGGTTAATGAAGTAATTTAAGTATCTACAATGGGAGTCCATTGAGAATAGTGGCCAAACCGTTGACACGAACATTTACGGTTCAATGCAATAATACAATAATACAGAAACAACACAATTCTTTACAACAATACAATGGTTTTCTATTGCATTGTATTTTAAAATACAATTTATACACAAAATGTAAGCATCCCTGTGTGTGGCACGTGTGTGTTTGTGTATGTGTATGGCAAACATACTCGTACATTTATTTACAGCGATTGCTTATTTGCTTGATTGCTTGCCTGGCTTACACTTGACGGTGACAATTGCGTAGTTGTTAGATAAACATTCATATCATTATTATTGTTGTTGTTGTTACTGTTGCTATTTATCTCTGTCTACAAAGTTACTTACTAAGAGAACACTTATTATCTTACCCCAAAGCTAAACAGTTCTATTACGAATACAATCAACCACTATTATCAACACCGCAATCTCATTATCATCATCATGATTATCAGGATTATAATGATTATAATGATAATGATGATGATGATCAACAACATTTTGTAGATATGTTGTTAACAACAACAATATCATCATCATCTTTATCACCTTTATGAAGTATGCGAATGTGAACGTTTCGCAAAAAAAAAAAAAGCAACAACAACAATAACCACCGCTCACAAACCACTCAATTGTTGAAATGTATACACATTCGTGCCTCTGTATATGGGTGTATGTTTAAGTATGATAACATGCAGGATACTTACTTACTCACAATCTTCTCTATAAGAGATGAAGGGTGATTTTTTCATTTTTCAATTTTTTTTTTCTTATTTTATTGTATGAAATATATTGCATTGTATGTGTGTGCATGTGTGTATGTGTGTATGTTTGCAATATTTTCGATTTCCGCAACTGATAAAAAATTCATTATCACTGTTTAAGTAAATACAACAGAAATGAAATGAAAAGATGTGTGCATGTGAGTGCGAGTGTGTGTGTGTGTAAAGTAAAGTCTTTAACATTTTTCAAATATGTAATCTAGACAAGTATACTTGAGATCGTATGATGGTCTTACAGGAGAATATAATAAAATGCGGGTATAATACCGTAAGAATATTTATGTAAGTGTGTACATTATGTTTGAATATAAATACCTCAACACCTAACAGCAGCAGCAGTAGCAACATATTTTGTAGATATGTTGTAAGTAACATAAAATTTATTGGAAAAGTTATTTTTCGAAAAGTATTCATACACAAAAGAAAATGGCAAAAAAAAAAAAAAGAGGAAAAAAGGAAAAAAAATTTCAGAAGAATTACATGAACTTGGGATAAAAAGAAATTAAATAAATGCAATATGTTACCGCTGGAGAGTTACAACCGGAGATTGAATCATATTAAAACACTTAATCTATATAACCATGTCTGTCTGTCTGTCTGTCTGTCCACATATATCTGCCAACTTGGGAGATCGTATAATTAATTTTTTCCGAAACTGTCGTTTAAGTTATGTTGACAAGATGTATACTAAAAAATCTATAATACATTGAAAATGGCGGCTGTCCATAAGTGAGATATTACCGTTGCTTCAAAAATTATTCAATATGGGTGTCAAATAAAAGTAGTCCCCGAGTACAATAAAATAAGCTGAATTGTTGCATTTATAAAATTTAAAAGTGCTCGGCGAGTACAATGTTAATCAGCTAAATATCTTTACTATTAAATCGTACATGATGAAGACCTCCAAATGGCGCTTAATCGATTTTTTTCACAATTTTTTAATATGGATCTTAAATAAAGCGGCTTGACGGTTGTGTAAGTATTACCCAAAATCAAATATTGTGAATGCCATAAAATAACGATGCATCGATTATTATAAAATTTTTTAATATGGGTATCAAATGAAAGGGCTTGATGAGAAAATTACCAAATCAATGAAATCAAATATGATCGAACGCGAATTATCGAGTTTTTCACAAGGTTTTTGATGTAGATATCAAATGCGAGAACTTTTCAAGTAAAATACAACAGACTAAGTAATATAATTTTTACATTTTTTAATAAAAAGTTATAAATATTTATTTAAAAGTGTACAGCTTTAGTAAATAGTACTCATAAATCAGAAAAAAAAGTATTAAGTGAATATTTTGTAGCCTATTACATACAGTCCAACTGTAGTATTATAAACAAAATGAAAGAAAGTTGTTTTGAACATTTACTTTAAAACTTACGCTACGTTGAACTGATTTCCATTTATTTATTTTTTCAAAAGAAGAATGCATACAATAAATGCATAATTCGAACACTTCAACATAAATCTATTGTGAAAAGTTTGTGTTGTTTGTGTTCGGGTGTGTATGATGTTCAAAGTTCAACCTTTGAATGATACGGATTTCCTGATTTGTTATTTCAGTCTCTTTTCGTATAAATATAATATTTTCATGGACAATAAATTCAATTCCGTTTTAGCAGACAAATTGAAAAGTTGTTATTTGTTTTTTTTGTTTTTTTTTGGTGACTTTAAAACGAATAACGTTTAGTCTAGTCACGCCTTAAGTAATTGATGGTTAGGTTGTTTCTAATAAATTTAACAGTTTTACTTAATTCTTCTCAGTTGATATCTCAAGCTCTTGCAAAGGGGAGAAAATATTTCAAAAGGTTTTGTCCAAGCCTCTATTTCAATAAAAAAAAAGAAAAGAACAAAACTTTTCATTAATAAAAAACTTATTTCTAACTTTTACTTACTTCTTTGCCAACTTAATATACCTTTCGCTCTTTGTAATAACTTGCATTCATACAGTTGTGTGTGTAAATATTTTGTAAACATTTTTTAAATACTTTGCATGCATTTGTCATTCTGTATTACTTTAATGTAAACATTTCAATACTTGTATAAAGGCAATCTTTTTATGCTATTATGCAATGCCATGCATATATATATACAAACAAGGTACAAAATGAAGGAAGGAGAGAAATAACAACTGCATGGTTAGAGAGTGAGAGAAAGTGATTGTACTTTACATTCCAATTTGCACACAATACATAAACATATCTCGTTAGGAACTGGGCGGACAAAGAGGGAGAACGTGCAATAAATGTATCGGGTTGATATGGAAGAAATGCTAAGTTTTTATATTCTCTACATCAAATGGAAAGGTATACTAAGTTTGTAACACCAAGAGGGAAGCATCTGAGTCTATCTAGACATATGCGTCCATGTGTCTCAGGGACGTAAATTTTTAGATATTGAGCTGAAATTTTTGTACAATTAGTTTCTGCACGCAGATTTCTATTTGAAATAGGTAAAATCGGTCAAAAGCCACGCCCACAATCGACAAGAATCTATTTATCTGCTACGAAAATTGACCTATTAAACTTGAAATTTTGTATTCATATCTTTCGTTATTCCAGTCATCCATGTGCCAAAAATGGACGTAATCGGATAACAAACACGTTCACAAACTATTTTCATACAGTAAGAGAGGGCGTAATCATGTACTTGACACACCCATTATTGTAGAAGCGGAGAATATTTAATATTAGGTTTAAGCCAAATAATATCTTTTTTATTCGTTGTTCATTAAATGCAACTATTGCCACGTGCTCGCACACAAAGATTTTTTTTTTAATTTTTTTTTATACATAAATCTGTAGTCACGACAGTAGCTTGCTACATAATTATTGTTAAAATATTTCACTCTGTGTTTTACATGATGATGATATTGTTGTTGTTGTTTTTGTTATTGTTGTTAAACAATTTTCGATTGTTTTCCGTACATGTTAGAGAGCATGACACATTATTTTTGGTTGTGTATGTAGATATATAGTATATATATATGTTGTATATGGATGTGTGTGTGTGATGATGTGACTGTATACATGTTATGTCATGTAGCTTAAAAAGTTTTACGCTTGTTGTGTAAAAAGTTGGTGACTTTTGTTAAGTTTGCTAACATTTTTATTGCCCCAACCCTACAATATAGAAGCAAACCGACACACACGCAGACACATATATATACATGCGAATGAAGACAAGAATAGTTAGTTAGTTAGTTATAAAATATATTGTTGTTTTTGTAATTTTGTTTTTTTTTTTTGTTTTTCTGAATTGTCTTTTACTCGCCTTTTTAAAAGCATCCCAACTTTATGAGCCTCCCCTTGTCTTATTGTCAGCCACTGTCTTAGCAGTTTAAGCAAATTAAATGGAATTTCTTTGCCAATATTTTTTGTTTGTTTTTGTTTTTTTTTTATTTATTTATTCATGCTTCTTCTTCTTCTTCTTTCCTTTTTGCATCACACCATTCAGAACATATTACAATATGAGCAACAACACCGAGTAAGATGTGTGTGCGTGTATAGTGTGAACTATGCCAGAGCACGTGGTTGTATGCTGAACATACACATGTGACTTTTTCTTTATTTATATATTGCATGTATGTGTGTGTACGTGAATGGTGTGATATGTATAAATGACTTTTTACTTAGCACCGTTCATCACAATGTATGAAACGAAAGTGAATATAGTCAAAATGACGGCAACGGAGATGGTGATGGAGACGGTGGCCTTTTTAACATCAATGGTAATACTGGTAACGGACGGGTTATATTCATTACGGTGTAATTTTTGTTTTAGATTTTCCTTAAATTGAGCAAAAGATGAAAAAGAAGAAGAAGAAGAATGGTAAACCAACGAAAAGGACTTACTCACGCAACACATACATATACATATATGTGTGAGTGAATGAATTTTTGGTTTCTTTCAGTGTTTTGTATGTGTTTGCCTTGGTTGCCTGGCTGTACTGCCTGACGAACATATTGTATGCAGCTGAGATTTATACAATATGTGTTTTTTCTTCCTTTCTTTGTGTGTGTGGGTGTGTGTATGAAAATGGGAAATGTGCGGTTGTATGGAGAGTCATGACCTGATTCTGTCTTGAAAATTAAATTTTTGCAACAATTGCATCAGATTCTGGGGGATTTCTTCCACTGAATATAGATTCAGCCGCATACACATACACACAAACACATTGTATGTATATTGTGTGTAATATACACGGGGCGTGTTTGGTAAGTCTATTTACTTTTCTCAACTTTTCTACTTAATTATACATGCACACATGCTCAAGCTGTAGATGGCTGACAGGCAGCAGGCGGGTAGGCAAGTAGGGACAAACGTTTGTATTCCTGTTTTTATGTATAGAGAGCAACAACAACAACAAAACAATTCATATTCATTCATAACTGTCTTGTGTGTGTGTGTGTGTGTGTGAGTGTGTGTGATACGTTTTTCACTCAACTTCATTAGAATTCCAGAAAATCTATGAATTGTAAACCTTGGCATAAATATGCACACATGTGAATACAACCATAAAAGTGAAGGACTCTGAATGGATTGCCATTCATTTAAATATATCACTCTGCCACCACCACTACCACCCCTTCTTTTTGCTCACAATTTTTTCATGTATCATGTCTGCCATCCCTATCAGTTTGCTTGGATTAAGTGTTTATAAGCCTCAGCCTGATATCTGAAAAGTTCTTATTCTTTTTGTTTTTTTTTTTGTCAAAAAAACCAGTCTATCAAACCAATTTTGTACACATGCTCCCACCACATTCACACGCAAACCCATCACTCGCACTAACTTGATGTTTTATTGTATATTTTGGAAAAAAAAATCTCGTTTTACATATATATTTGCTTAACAATATAAAATCGAGCATTAAAGTTTGATTACATTGTTGTTGTTGTTATCATTGGCTTTTTCTTCTTTTTTTCTCCTTTTTTAACAACATCCTTTCTGACAATTACTCTTGGTATCAATAACAACGGAACGTACATACACTAATGTATGGATAGATATGCGAACGGACAGATGGACAGACGTGCTGCCTTGTATAAGGCAGTAAGGATAATAAATAAACTTGTATTTTTTTTTCATTATTTATATGTATCTGTTATTCATGCCACACATTACAATATTAGGTATACTAAGTTTGTCAAATCGTTGGCAACTAACAAAAGAAGTCTTCAAGAAACGTAAGAAAAAGCGAAGATTTTGATTTGACTTAAAGATTGAAATTTTTTTCTTTTTACTTTCAAACTTAGAAGAAGGCATCAGAAATCCTACAAAGTATATATTTTTAATCAACATTAAAATCTGCGACGATTTAGACATGTATGTCTGTACGTCCGTCTGTTTTTTGGCATTCTTATAGTCGTAAATTTTTACATATAAAGCTTCTGCACGCAGATTACTATTTAAATTAGGAAAAATCACTACGAAAACGTACTTGCATAAATAGTTTTTTTTTTTTTTAAAGAGACAATTACTCGTATACCAGCTACTCTCACGGGTAGTACAAAAGTAGAGGAAGAGTATTTACCATAAAGATGAAATGCTTTGAAAATATTACTCGTTGAAATTCTCTACTTTACAGTGATTGAAGAGTATTTCGTATTCGTTGCAAGTAATATTTATTTAGTTTGGATTTTTTCTTCTTTCTTTTTCCTTTTAAAATGCTTAATATTTAAGGGTGCGTTGTGACATTTCATTTCAGACTTTGATTGAAACTCTTTCTAATACTTTTATCTCCATGCCAACCCAAGCAGTTCAGTTTGTAATCTCAAATATTGAAGCAATAACCATAATAACACATTTAATACAATTATAATCATATTAAAAACAAAGCAATAAATAACAAAGAGCCCGCACTTGTGTGTATATATAAAAACATATATTTACAATAGATATTAAGTATAAAGGGATTGGAAAGAATTCTTTAGAGAGTTGTAGTAGGGCACATATTAAATAGGACATTCCGTTGGCAATCAGAAGGAGTCTTAAGCAATCCTCCACCGGGAGTGTGTTTTCAAAACGCTCGCTACTGGAAAACTCATCTGAAATTTACTATAAATACTCCCATTACACCATCAGAGTTTTTCAAACAAAATCTGCCAAATTTTTTACAAGCCATGCCCACTTTTAAACAAAGTCATGCCCATAAATGAAGCTACAAAGTTAAAATTACTTCTATTTGTATGTATTCCATCCCCTTAATGAGTGGGATATGATAATAAAGTCGAAACTAAATCTCCTGTTACCTCCTTCTTTATTATCATTGTGCCATTATACCCTATATCACATGTGGCAAAGGGTATATTAAGTTTTTAAAGATATTTGTAACTTCTGAACGGCAGATACCATATCCAGCTTCGATTCTGAATCGGTTTAATCATGTCCATCTATCTGTCTGTCTCTCCATGTCACACTATAATATAAATCGCATTTTTTAAGATATATGTATAAATGAAATTTGGTTTAAAAACATATTTTGCCCCAAAACGTAACCGTATTAAAAATGGTTCACATTGCATGGTTTTTAGAGCCCCTCCCCATATAAGTTTACATTATAATAAAAGTACTTATATGACAAAAAATTGTAATTTTTAATATTTTTTAACAAAATTTTGGGGAAGCACAGTTAATGAGCTTAATTATTGACTGTTTTAAATTTGGCTACGATCGTACTATTTTTTCATTCATTTTTCCATACATACGATACTTTGCAAAAGTACTTTATGCGACAATGCCTCTCCTTTACGAAACTATGTGTAGCATGCTTTATGGAAATAAATGGTAGTGTAGGGTATTAAATGTTCCAGCTTAACCGACTGTAACATTTTCACTTGTGTTTTCTTATAAAAGTTTTGGTTGTTAGCTTTCCAGCTTTGCATAAAGTTGTCGTTTAGGAGTTTTTTTATTCTTATTTTTATTTTTATTATTGTACTAAGTTAGTAAATAGTTGTAGAAAGTTTTACTCGTGCATATTGCAAACCAATACTCTTTAAAGAGTTAGTTTATCGATTAACTTTAAAACGTAAAAGAAATTTTCTTGTTAAGAAACATTCTTCCAGTGCTTTATAACCTATATTTCTTTGTGCCTTAAATTAAGGATAGTCTCACAATTAGCTGGCCTAACCTAAAAACAAAGAAGAAAACTAAATTTTTTAAATACTTTCCATTGCATACCAAATATGGGCGTGGCAGGCTCTCTAATAATGTATGTATTACGTATCAGCTTGAAGGTGAAGTTTTACGCTGAGTATGGTTTTTATAAACTGTGGGCGCGTCTGTTATCTCACTTCGCCAATTTTTGGTACATTCATGGATGGGATAACCATAAATATCAGCACCAAATTTCAAGTTCATAGGTCAATTTTGGTGACAGATATAAAAATTTTTGTCGATTATAGGCGCGTCTATTATCCGACCATGCCCATTTTTGGTAAATCGATAGTTTGGATAACTATAAATATGTATATATATCAAATTTCATTTTATTAGCTTAATTTTTGTGGCATATAAATAGATTTTTGTCCGAGCCACTATTTGTAGGTAGATATGAAGAGGATTTAAGTAAATTTGGTTTTATTGTTTAATATTTTTATGTTTTTTTTTTTTGTGAAGTAATTAGAGACAGATTTACTATTTAAGTTACTTTGCCAAAAAAAAAACCTTTTCATATCTTGACACAGTTTTATTAATTTAGTGGTTTAGCTAAAATAAAAGAGATTTCTGTCCAAGATATGCTATAAACATGTTCTCATGTAACCATAAAATACAACTATAGCCTTATACACCATACAACAGTATTGTAGTTTCAACCCTTTTTTTATTGTTGCTGTTGTTAGCAAAATCACTAACAATTTACAATATGTGTGCTTATGTGTGTGTGTGCATTGTAGAAACAATTGCTACTTTTAAATAAATATAACATGTGTTGTATTTTCAGTTGCATGTGCGTATGTATGCATATACGAGTAATACGGTCTGCATTAGTAAGAGAAGTGCTTACAGTCAACAACATGCAATATAAGGTTGAATGGTTGGTTGTTTGGTCGGTTGGTTGGTTAGTTGGTTGAAAGTGTAGATAAAATGGTATTACAATACGAAATTTTAGGGAAAACTTTATAGATATGAAAATATAAATAATCTCCTTGTCTGTGTGTGTGTGTGTGTGTGTATATGTGTTGAACACTAAAACAATTCTGAGGTTATAAGAGATTTTAAGTGACTATAAACTAAATGGATGATTAAACATGTTTTTGCAAACTACAAAATGGATTTATGTGGAAAATGTTCATCAATCTTGTAAGATTGGAGATACTTTGAAGTATGCATCTATATTATACAATATAACCAAAGTTTTGCATTTATTTTATTAAACGCAATTACTATAAATTACGGTTGCAATGCCATGCAGATAACGAGGGTATGCTCATCTTGACCAAGCGTATGGTAGTCAACACTTGTGAATAAAACTTTGGAAATATATTGTAATGTCTGTCCATCTGTCTGTCTGTCTTATTTAACAAAATATTGGTTTGAAAATTGCCCAAAATCAGCCAAAGAACACATCCTCCATAACTTTTTGATTGATTTCTTCACATTTTAGTACAAAACAGTTTTTTTTGGTAGGTATAAATAGTGAAAAATTTATTATTTCTACATTTAATTTATTTATTTCTATATTTAAGCTTTATTGTAATTATATAAAAATTGAGAAGAATAAGCCACGCCCATCTTAGATTTTTCCAATTTTCTTTATAAATGAGTTGGAAAAGAAATCATAAAAAAGTTTTAGCAAAACCACGCCCACAAAATAAAAATGAAAATTTATTCAATTATAATTGCAAGGATTACCATTTAAAATTCTTTAAAAGGTTTTATTATATTTTTACACAGATAAAGATAGGCCACGCCCACCCTTAAAATTTAGAAAAATACAAATAATGATTTTTTTGTTATAATTAAGTTAGAAATAGAAAATGATAAAAGAGTTTTTTTGTAAAAATCAACAACAACAAAACCACGCCCACAATTTTAAAGCATTTTTGTTAAAAAAATTTTATTTCCCTCTACTGTGATTACGAAGCAATCTTCTTAAGAAGGTTTAATTCCATTAATATACAAATAAGTAGGCAAAAGTCACGCCCTCTTCTGTTTTTTTCCCTATACTAAAAGGGTATTCAAAATTTGACCTAAACCGAATATATAACTTTTTTTTCTTAGCTCCTCTTTCCATTTCCTATTGTTATTAGCAGACACCATACCCTGAATGTTTTTCAAATTTAAATTAAATTTTAAGCTCTTAGTTAGAGATAGCATTGAAAAGACCGCACCAGAACTGAATAAACTTAATAAATGTGCGAACAAAAAAACAGCAAAAGATTCCTTACTAGGATATCCAGGCATCAAGAACGAGAGAGAGAGAGAGAGAGAGAGTGCAATGAGGTGAGATGAGAGGTTGAGATGCTTTCTCTGCCATAACAATGATAAAATAGTATTTTTGCATAATTGTTTTAAGTTGTGTGAAAAGATAATCATATGCCAAATGTTTTCAGAGTGTATTCCATTAACACACACACACACATACACGTACAACTACAATATTTCAGATACAATGTATTCGTATAACATGGCGCACTTTTTTGGCCTTTCTCTATTCCAACCACCAACAGTTTATACAGCTTTAGAAAAATGCCTTTCCATGGTATGCAGAAATGTGATAACAGCCGTTTAATTAAGTGCAATATTGTGGGCTCATATAAAAGCAGCTGCAGCTTTAAGATGAGATTGCAATGATAGACTTGACAAAAGAATAACATTTCGTTTTAATAAATGAATTATAAGAAAACTTTTTATAGGATGTGGAGAATACTAACTAACGTCTAAGTTGTCAAAGTTAATGCCGGGCAGTTGTACATTTTGCGAGATAACCTTAATAAGCCTTTATAGACAATTATTATAAGGAGTTAGCGGCTCATACGCTAGGATTTTATGTTATTTGCACAATTTGAAAATCGCTTAAGGAATGACACAACTTCAAAGAGATCCAATGAAATCCACACACAAACAAGGATTCAGCATTCGAGTTGAAATTTCGATTTATTTATAATTCATCATTCATTTAATCCATTTATCTCATACATGTTAGTGGGGAAATACATTACATTACAAATACAAATAACAACAAATTTCTAATAAGTTTTCAATTTTTTCCAATTTTTTTTCACCAAAAATTTTGTTTCAAGGAAGCAAGCCAGCGCCCATTAATGGCAGTGACGACGACTGCGACTACGGGTGTTATTACGACGACTGCCGCTAATCTTTGTCTTGCTGCGGTTTCTACGGCGCCTGGCGCCATCGGTCAGATGAGGAGGCATTGCTGCTGGTCTCCCCATCATCACCAGATTCAACCGGCACGATTGAATACTTTCCTTTCTTTTTTTGTACATATCCAAAGCGCACGCCATTATCTAACGCCTCCATAACGCAATCTTTAACATCCCGTTGTGGGAGTTCAGTGCATTCCGCAATTTTTGAAATAATTGTTGAGCTGATTCTAGAGCATTTAATATTGAAAAACCTTTTGTAGTCATTTTTCTTACAATACAAAAATTAACCGAATTACACGTTAAACAATTTAAACAATTCAAACGGACGAATCAAAGAAAAATTTTCAAATGAATGAAAAAGTATTTTTATTCCAAAAACAGAATTGTCAGAATTTCAAAAGCTGTCTACGATTATATTCAAATCAAGTAAAGTTATAAATAAATGAAAATACGTACTAAGACGAATGGCTAGTTTTGGTGGATTCTTCTATGTCACATTAATTCCTTGCAGTTTTCCCCTGAGTGTAAAAGAAATGAAATCTTGCAAGATTGTGTAAAATTCTACAATTTTATCATGTCCAGCTCAAGTAGTTTGTAGGTGGAAGTGGAGATTGAAGTTAAGATTTGGTCTAAGCATAATTTAATTTTCTTAGTTGTTTGTTCTATATACATGGCGGTGTGTAAGTGCAAATGTTGTTAACTGCCAATGTACGTTTTAGCGCCAAGTCTATTAAGATAAAATAAATACTTCCATACATTTGTTTAAAAGTATTATGAATTGTTAAAAAAATCTAAAACTTTGCATTATTATTAACTCGCTTTTCATGCTTCTTCTTCTTCTACTTCTATAAACCTAAGTTATAATAATACGTAAAATTCTTCAACTTAAATAAACTTAAGGGTGAAACTTTTCCTACATCTTTTAAATGATAACGTTGTACTGTTCCTTTCTCATCTTCTCATGTTAATTAGTTATAAGTAAATTAAATGGAGAAAAATTTTAAAGATTTGCATTTATATATGGGGGTATATAGCACTTGGTCAACATGTTGGCAACGCACAGAAGGAGGCGTTGCAGACACGACAAAGTATGTATGTTATGAATCAGTATCGAATGTTGAGTCGATTTAGCCATGGCTGGCTGTCCGCATACGTTCTGAAAATGGGTGGGGTCGCAGATAACACACACGCCCACAATGTACAGAAAACCATACTTAACGTAAAACTTGACTTGAGAGCTGATAAAAGCACTATTAAAAGGATCTGGCACTTACCAAATACGCCCCATTTTAAATATGATCTTGCAGCCAAAACGAAAAATCCCTTTAAAATCCACTTTTATTTAATCAGTTGTACACGGTGAGAGTGGCAGCTGTAGACAGACACACAAAGCTAAAGCGTTTCAGATTTAATGCTGCCTTCTGGTAGTTGTAAATGGCATAACAAATTAAGTGTTATATGGTGGGTATAAGCAAATAAAATAAAGCTAGAACGGAAACCCGATACTTTCAAGCACCAATTATTCATATTTTTTCAAAGCACTCTCCACTGATAGTTTCATAATAATGGACTAACTCCACTCATCCAATTTTCATTTTCATTTACATTTTTTATTTAATCAGAGGTTATAAAACGTATGTAAAATTGATATGCGTGTCTAAATTTAATAAGCGTACAATGTGCACGTATCACAAAGAAACAACAGGTGGAATCCCTCAAGCAAACCAAAGACAATTAAAATTGTTACAAAAGATGAGAAGAGAAAGCACGCGTTATGTGTATTTATCAAAAAATTTATTATATCCTGTATGTGAATGACATATAAAATATGTTTATATGTTTTTTTCAATTATATGCACAATATGAGGGATACCTGTCATGTTTGCTTCACCCTTCACAGACAATATTTTGATGAAGAAAAAATTATGCTTTTTGTAAACTGCACTAGTTGTGGCCACAGGGTATGATAAGTATTAAATGGAAAATGCAACAGCCACCTTCAGAATCACTCTCTGAATCTAAATAATCATGTCCGTCGGTACATCTGTCTGTCTAAGAACATTTGTAGGCAAGCTGGAGGTTCATTTTTTGAAATATTTTAATGAAATTTAGTACAAGAATATATTTTGTGCTAAAGGAGAGTTCTTTTGAAAATGTACAGAATTAGATCATTTTTAGAACCCTTCCCCATATAACCTTCTTTTATGCATAATATCTTTATATGACAAAAAATTTTAATAACTGTATAACAGTTAATTTACTTAATAACAAACTTTAACAGTTTTGGATGTAAAATGTATAGCACGCAGTGAAGATATATTTACATAAAACCTCAATCGCTTATTTTCTAGGGATTATAGATTATGTGTATAAAAATTTTGAACTAATCACACATGCATAGCAACCAAACCAGACGCATTTTTTCATTCGACGGTCGTACGGACAAAAATTACACAGTATGTTTTTTATATTTTGTGGAATGATGGAATAGCAAGTGGAAAAAATCACAAAGCAATTTGTGAAATTCATTTCGATGAATCAGAAACTGATTCCGTTATATAAAGCGACAAATAACGAAACATAACAAGACAAGCACATATCACTGCCATGATTACCGCATTCGCTAATGGGGTCAAATACAAAAGGCTTTATATTTGCTTAACAAATATATTCATGCACACACACACATTGTTAAAACAATTGAAATTTTGCTAATAGAGAGCGAAAAGCTACACATACACACTTACGTATATATATGTACGTACCGCGAGTGTGTGCATGGGTATTTATACAAGTGCGGTTGAGTTTGTGTTTTTACGCCGGCGGGTGTTTGAGATTATCGCGGTAAATAGAACTTAATTAGGGGAACATAATGAATGGGTTGGTATATTGCATATACCCCTTATCTGAGGTAACGAGTAATGTTATAAGCGCGCACAACCATATTGTTAAACGATACATGTTCCCAAACCAAAAACAAAAACAAACAAAAAAGCAAAAGCAGAAATTTGCATTAGTTGGCAAAATTTAAACAATTTTCCGGTGCATGTGAAGGTGGCAGCCATACACAAAATTCCAAATCCAAATATTTCATTTCATTGATAGAGTGCGTTTGTGCTTGTGTGCATGTGTGTGAGAAGTAGGGAAAGGACACACACACATGAAATTATCGAAAATGTAATTTAACGATTTCAACCTAAACAATGATTTTGTATTAGTGTTGTATGTATGATGGCCACAAAAATCTCTCCAGGGGCAACATTGACAATGCATCATGATTTGCGTCATCGGTGATAACATTAAACATAAACATCGAGCTTTGAATAAAGCGCACACACACGCACACACACACACCCATGCACCTTATTATCAACGTACAACATGACGGAACATAACATAAAATCAACATTATTGGCATCATCATCATCATCCAGCAACATTATCATTTACCAGAGTCATTGTTTATTTTGTTGGCGAGCAGTTAGGTTAGTAACTGTGAGTGAGTGAATTTTTTTTATTTTGTTCTCACCATTTCAACTCCAGCCACATTTTAATGGTCATCTAATGCACGCCTAAAACCAACGGGTGGTAGTGATGATAATTTTCGTCAGCCTCGATTTTTACCCAAGCCAGCAATATTGGGTAGAAGGTACAATATAATATAATGTCGAGTAGAGAGTGAGTGAGTGACTTGTTGTTTGGTTCACAACGTTAAAAGAAACAGATAAGAAAAAAAATAAATTTGCCTTAGATTAAATTTTAAATACACTCTACGTCTACCATACATACAATCTGCGGGCGTGGCAGTGATTGCACACACGAATAGTTTATAAAATACATAAAAGTTGGAAGCTGCAGGAAAAAAATGATCTTTTGTGAAAGTGGGCGTGTTCCGCCCACTTGTGTTACATTAATTTTTGGGATAATATGTGTATAATATATGAGATATAAGTGTTTCAACTTTATAGGTGAATTTTTTTAGCAAGATAATTCTATTCTTTCGATTGTGGGCGTGGTCAAATAATAAAAATTTGACATACCGATGATTGTGATAATTGTTTACCAAATTCCAACTTCATAGCTCAATTTTTGTTGCAGATATATAGATTTTGATCAATTGTGGGCGTGGCTTTAGACCGATTTTGTTCAATTTATTTGCTTGCAAAAACTAGACGTGTCTGTAGAATATTTCAGTTTAATTACTCAAAATTTACCAGCTTGAGATATGCAACATCAAGAGTTACACATGGACAGACGGACAAACATGTCTAATCAACTCAATTTTTGCTGCTGTAGAGTATAGGAATAGAGTAAAAGAATTTATGAGGATTATATGATCATTAAAACTACTTAAATGGATGTGTTTGAAAAAGTGACTTAGACCACTTTCATAATTACGAACATAAAATATTATGTACATATAATATAAACATAAAACGTGGAGAGAGTGCATACATATATAAATACATAAACACATAGACATAAACACCCTTATACAAAATAAAATAAAAAAAAAAACATTTGTCTGTAGCAATTAGTTAGAATTTAGAGTGCGTGCATTTGCGCTTATTAGCTTAGACAAATATGGCAGGCATATGTGTGTGTGCTTAGGTGTGTGTGTGTGTGTGTGTATGTAGACGACTCCTTTTACAAACTTTACTCGCAAATCAACACTAAAAACTCCTTAGTGACTAATAAAAAGCTGGTTAGCTAAAAATCACTCTACCTCCCTCTCCATCTTTCTTTCCCCCTCAGTTGTATTTTACCAGCTACATATCACACAGATGTGCACACATAGCTAATAATAATATGTGCTAGTAAAGAATATTTTATGCAGCTGTAATTAGAGTTAATATAAGAACATGATTTATAAATGAGTTGAACGGGGAAAGAAAAAATAAAACAAGAAATTATATAACAAAAACAACAACAACAACAGCAACAAGAAAAGATTCAAATCGTAAATACTTATATGACACTTATATGACACACACCCTAACATAATTATAATAAAATATTAGTAACAGCCACTGCTTCTGCTTTGCAACAGGCAGTGTGGTCATCATTTATAGTGTTTTTTAAAAAATGTAAAGCAAAGAAAAACATTAACGATGGATGGATGGATGAAAAATGAATCCATAATGTAGCCTCACTCTACGCATACACGCATTCTCTTTAAGCCTTCAAATAAGCAACAATGATGATGTTGATGTTGATGTTGATGATGATTCTGATAATGATACAACTTTTTTTATTTTGCATGCTGAGTTGTTATAAAATATTAGTAAAAAAAAAGGAAAATCTCTAGTTTTATGAATAAGGAGAAATTCTTCATGTATAATATTATCAAAGTGATGCTTTCTTTTTCTCTCTCTCTCTTCCTAATGTACATACACATACACAGTATTTAACCAGAGATAAAGTGTTGCCAACTGTTGCTCCTATATAACTAGCATGATTAAAACATACACTCAATCACACACTCTCACACATCTGTTTTAACCGTAAAGTAAATCTCGTTAAAGTTTAATATTTAAAAAATCATCTACACTGAAAAAAAAAACTTTATTTTATATTATTCACATATAATGGAAAGTATACAAAGTTTGCTATTTCGTTTACAACATTCAGATGGTAGCCTCAGACCCCCTACAAAGTATATATATTCTTGATTAGCATCAAAATCTAAGTCGTTGAAGATATGTCCGTCCGTGTAAAAGACTGTTATTGGCTCACTTATGATCATAAATTTTGAGATATTGATTTGAAATATTCTACAGACACGTCTAGCTTCTGCACGCAGATAAATTGAACAAAATCGGTTTAAAGCCACGCCCACAATTGATAAAAATCTATATATCTGCAAAAAAAGTTAAGCTTTTTTTTAGTTTATGGGTGTGTCACTTGATCGATTGAGCTAAATTATGTACGAAATTTTTTTTAAATGGATATATTTTCATTTGTTAATGTTGTTCTCAGTGTATTTATTATTAAGGTTGATAATATGATATACGAGTATAGCGTGATACTTATCATGCCCATCGAATATCATTTGTGTTGTAATTTTAATAATGTGGTGCTAACTTTTACCACCACATGTATTAATTTAGTTGTTCAATTTTTTATGACAATTTATTTTATTTTTACACTTTTTCGATATTAATTATTTATAACGGATATTGCAGCATTTATGTATATAAGTAAGAAACTTTGTTTTATTGTTGACAACGGAAATTTATATTCATCAGAAAAATGGAATCAATTTGTTGAAACTTTTGCAAGCGACTGTCTGGGATAAGGAAGGGTGTGTCAGAGCCGTTGTAAAACTTATTATACACGCATAATCGTGTAAAATTTTTTCTTTTTATTGAGTTGTAAAGAATTATTAAGTTTGATGGTCCGTTTGCAACAGGCAGGAAGAAGAAAGCTTTAGAGCTTTGGAAAAAGTATAATTACTCTTGATTGGGTTGAACAACTGAGCTGATCTAGATATATCTGCAGGTTTTGAGAACTCCCTCAGTTGTAAATTTTTGAGATAATAAAGTGAAATTTCATACAAATATTGCCAGTACCTGTGTTTGTGAGCTTCTCTTTAAATTGCGTAAATTTGAAACAAGAGCCACGCCCATAAAATCGAAAAAGCTCTTATAAAATTTGACAAATGATGTGGAAATTGATATTATAAGGCATTCATAGATGTAGATACCCAAAGTGGGCGTAATCGCATAACACACACGCCCAAAATGAAGAAGTGTCGAATCTGACTCGTATGTTGATATGTTTTTGTTATAATATGTAGTCAAATACTTGCCACGCCCATGAACGAGGGAGCACTTGTAAGACTTGGCCTAAGCCAAAGTTTAGTGTTTTCGTTTGTTATATTATAAGTTTATCGTTTACAAAAATATATCAAATTTTTCAACTGAACTTTTTCTTTTCTCCTTTTTTTGTTTTTATCCATAAAGCTCACTTAACTAACTAATAACGTCAAACATTGAATTTATGTCATATTCATATCATAATGATAATGTAAATATATGTGTATGTGTGTGTGTTGGTTCAATTATCCCCTTTACTTTATATTGCCTGTCATTTTTATTTATATTAGTGTTATTTGTTTATATATCATACGCTAATACTTAGCACAGGCAGCTGATGCTCATTTGCATAACTTCACATATTATGCCATCAAACACACACACACACACATACGTATTGTACGGTATTTGTAAATCCATGTATGCCTGTGCATATGCTCGCATTTGTTTACCACTCATACTCTACTGCATTTCACTATATCGCTCATGCATCATGTTTTTTAGATTTGTATGCGTATCATATATGTATATTTAGGTATGTATGCATGTGTAAGGCTTATAACATTCATTTTTATTTTATTGGTATGAGAGTGCTAGTGAGGCTGGGTAGCCATAGTAGTTTTCTTGTGTGTGCGTGTGTGTATATGCAATATGACCCACAGATTTATGTGACATGTGTCAATAGATGTCACATCTGAATATATGTTGAGCGATGTCGATGGTACACACATATATATTATATTAAAGAATTTTTTTTGCAACATACTTTTTTATTCTTGTTGTTGTAATTTTTTTCATATATATTCTTTTTTTTAATCTTTATACCCTTCACTTTAGTATGTATACGACGGTATACAGAGTTTGTTATTTTGTATGTAAATGTATCAGAAGGAGGCTTCAGGGATTGAGCCAATTGAACCTTGGCCGTGTGTATGTGTTTATTTCTATGTTTTCGTTCGTTTATGATTAGCTCAACGATTGAGCAAAACTTTCGTAAACATATTCTTTTTTCAGTCAGGCAGTTGAACAAAAATCGAATAACAGACACGCCCACAATTTACAAGAAACCATATTCAGAGTAAAAATCAACTTGAAAGCTAATGAGTAATGTATATACTTTTAAAAAAGCATAATCATAAACCTGCCACGCCCATTTTTTGCCTATAAGTATAAAGGGTATGTAAGAGTTGCCTTAATCCAAAATTTTGTTGTTATTATTATTATTATTATTATTATTATTATTGTTAGCTTTGCAGTACAAATAATAACAATAAAAATAATAATGAAAATATCAAATAGAACAACAACGTCAGAACAAATTAATGAAGGCAAGCTTAACTTATATAACATGATGATGTATGTAAAAGCGAGTCAGCATGTGTATAATTTGCAATATCTTTATGATTATAAACCATACACCCATACACACACATCTCTATTTACACTCAACTCTATGAAGATCAAAATATTGTAAATTGACATATATTCAAACATATTTACAAACGTCAGTTCATGCATTCACATGTATTGGAAATATAAACTACAAGTATTTAGCAAACAAACATCACGATTGTTTATTTTTATAAGAAAGCAGAATAAGAACAGAACTAAGCGTATAATTTATATGATTTTTATTTATTTCCACATCAACACTATACTCAATACACATACACGCACGCACACACACACACACACACACACATACACACTCATAATAAATTCAAACGTGTCGAAATGCTGTTAATAAGCTTTAGCTTACACATACACACACACAAAGCACATACTTAGTGATACTTTTCCAAAGACTTCCGTTTCTGTTGACATATATTCTCCCATACACTTGAACTGTGAAGACTAAGAGAAGGAGAAATCTTCTACAAAGTTAGATTGTTAAAGTTATTCACCTGTTCTCTACTTACATATTTGTTTAATTGCCTAATGCTTGTACGTACATATCTACGTTACGTTCGGGTAGAAAGTCTTTATTGAATCGTATGCAAGTACTTACGTTTTAAGTAAAACCTCTTTTCGACATCACTTAATGTGTCAGAAAAGAAGCAAACAAGTTGGTGATGAAAAAGATGTGGCGAAGAGGGAGAGGAAGGTAAAAATATAGGTCACAGTTCTCCTTAATGTTCGCTCCTACACACACACACACACACACACACACACACACATATGCAAATAGAATTCCATAAAAGCTTTTTGACTTAAATAAGCGTTTCTTGCATATGTTCTCGTGAAGGAAAATACAAAAGAAGAAGAAGAAGAAAAAAATACAAAATTCATTTCATTTAAAAAAGTTCCATAAAACTGATAAAAACGATTTTTGAAGTGCATCAACTAGAAAAGAAATTACAGAAAGTACTTGTTTTTTATATGCACGTGTGTATGTGCGTGTGCTTAAAGCAAAGACGAGAACATTTTATTAGAATTGTAGGGCATATGAAGGTGAATAATAATTAACATAAAAAATCATTTCAGCTACTTTTTAAACAATTTCACTAAAATTTGCAAGAAAAGGAAAAAACAAGTAAGAAAACTACATTTGGCTTAGTCTCAATAAATAACCATCACATCTACAATAAAAGGCGTGGCAGGTATATGATTTAGCCCTCTAATACAGTATGTAGTGCTTATCAGCTTGAAGGTGAAGTTGTAGGCTGAGTATGGTTTTTTGTAAATTGTGAGAGTGTCTGTTATCCGACCATGCCTATTTTTGTCTTATCGATGAATAGATTTTTTCCATTATGGGCGTGTCTGTCATTTGATTACGCCCACTGATGAATGGGATAATTATATGTTTGTGAACCAAATTTCAACCGAATAGCTAAATTTTTATAGCAGATAAAGAGATTTTTAACAATTGTGGGCGTGGCTCTTGACTGATTTTGCCTATTTCAAATAGGAATCTAATGTGTTTTTACAAAATTTCAATTAAATATCTCATAATTTACGACTAAGAGAATGCCAACAACAGACAGACGCACGTACACACGGACATGTCTATACCGACTCAGTTTTTGATGCTGAACAAGAGTTTATAGTTTTTAGTTTCTTTTGTTACAACTTTAAAAATTGAATATTATGTAAGAAAATTCCTTCATATACAAGACAGAGAGAGAGAGAGAGAGAGAGAGAGAGAGAAAGAGGGAGATGCTCCCCTAACACAGATAACTTTAACTGCTACAAATCAATAAAGTACAATAAACCGAAAAAGAAGAAGAAAAAACAATAACAAAAAATTCGCTTGTCTATAAATTAATTTATGTTGTTATGCCCATCATCACCTAATGATGGGCGGGTATATTGTTTTTGTTCAGATGTTTGTAAGTACCAGAAGTGGGCGAGGCTTACCACCAAAAGTATATATATTTTTGATCAGTATTACTAGAAAAGTTGATTTAGTCAATTGAGTGTCCGTCTGTATGTCCGTGTAAATAATACACTTTTTTTGTTCAACTTTTCACAGTCGTAAAAATTAAGATAATGCGCTCAAATTTGATATAACCGAGGTGAAATTTTTCAATATTTTTCAAATCAATTGAAATTATTTCCTAAACAGTTGGAAGAGGTTCATGATGATGGGTATGCTAGATTTGGCATGCGCCTAATATTTATGGCCCCGTTTTACTTGTTGTTGTTATTGTTATTGTTGATTAGCTGTCATAAAAATCGAAACGATAAAAACGTTTTACTAGTTAATATAACGCAGTTGATCAGATAATATAAAAGTCTTCCATAAATTCAAGTAAAGTGAGCACAGCATGGACCGCATACATAGCTTATTATGTGTGTGTGTGTGTGCCCCAACAATAAAAATTTACTTTGATTTTTACAGAATATATTTTTTTTTTAAATTTCTCTCTCTCTCTCTCTTTCTTTCCCTTTTTATTACAATTTGTTTGTATATATGTTTTTTTGTAAGATGAAGCCTCCAGAGGCAGGCACGTGACACTTGCAATTGCATTATACATGTACAAATGCATGCATGCATATGTATGTAAAAATTTTTTCCTTTATTTCTTGTTTTCTTTTTTTTGGCACATTTTACTTATTCATATAGAAAGTTTTTCCATGACTTTAACTGTAACAAACAAATTGACAATTTCATGCATTCCTGCCTAGTACGTGTACTTGTGTATTTATGTTGTACTATGTATGTATATGTAATTGTGCTATTGTTTTTGTTGTTTACATTTATGATATAAAACATACCGTACATATAAATACAAGAATTAAAGCGGATTGAGTCGAGCAGAAAATTAAGCTGAATTAAGCACCGAAGAGACTTTCCTTCGACTTCACAACCCATTCAAACAATACATTAAACAAAAAAACAATGGCAAAAAAAAGAATTAAAAAAACAAAAAAAATGTAAAAAAATAAATTCAGCTTAGACCAAATTCTGAATACCTTGCACATCTACATACAAATGATGGGCGTGGCAGATATATGATTGTGCTCTCTAATAATGTGTGTGCTACGTATCAACTGGCAAGTGGAACTTTTTGTTGAATACGATTTTTTGTAATATATGTTATCCGACCACGCCCCCTTTTTGGCACATCGATAAATATAGTAATTATAAATGTGTGACATTATATTTCAATTTCAAAGGTCAATTTTTGTAGCAATTGTATAGATTTTTATGGGCGTGTCTAATATCCGATCACGTCCATTTTTGTTATATTATTGAATAGGGAAACTATAAATATCTATACCAAACTTCAAGTTCATAGGTCACTTTTGATTTTTGTCAATTGTAGGCGTGGCTCTACATATCTAAATCGATTCAATTTTAAAGCGAATCAAGATTATATATATGTTGCCTCCTACTGGGTGTTGCAAACGGTATGACAAACTTAATATACCGCCCATCTTATGTGTAGGGTATATGAAAAAAATTAGGCCAAAGATCAAGAGGAGAGAGTCATTAGAGCAAAGGCAACTAGTCAGGCAGGCATGCTGGCAAGCTAGCAAACCCATTGATGGCTGCTTTGGTTTGGTTTGGGCAGATGGGCGGTTAGTTGGTTATAGGTTAGCAGTCATGATACCAGGACTGATTCTGCTCTACTCTACACTGCTCTGCTCTGTTCTGTTCTGCTGTGACAAGAATAAAATTCTATTTGATTTCGGGTACATCTAGGCTTGCATGTAACAACGAGTAACACAGTTATGTGAACATGCCTTCAAACGAGTAAAATAATACCCAAACCAAATGTTGAAGTATTTGCACAGTTTTGTTGCAATAGCAAATATTTTGTATGTAAGGCTGGGTCATTGTAAAAAGCAACAACAACAACGCAAACATCATAAAAACTGACTAAATCCTTATGCTGTGCTAGCTGGGCCGCCTGATTGTTTGTTTGTTTGTTTGTTTGCCATATAGAAGACAGCCTTTTCTTTCTTTTATTTTTTATTTTTGAGGTGTAGACTGAATAATTCTAGAATATGTTCAGAAAAAGAAATGAAGAAAAGAAAATTTATACCAGAACGAGCTAAGCATTCAACTTTATCACTTGTAAAGATGGACTTTGAATATGATATTGACCGCCACCGCCACCACCGCTGCCAATATCACTAGCGTTACATACATGTTGATGCTGCTTGCTGGGCACATGTATTGATTGAGCAGCGTAATCATCACTTGATTCAATTTTTGTAACAGCAGCTAACGTGTAGTTAAGCCGAAGTAAATACTTCCGCATACAAGTCAGAGACAAAATTGAAAACTTCCTTTAATGTAATAAAACTTTGATTTTGCTTTAAAAAGGGAAACTTTTTACAAGTTTTTACACGTTTATGTTTATTGGTGAACACACCAAAAAAACACCCCCACACAGTTAACACACAATGGAATGGTTGGTCTCCATATGTGATCATGTTTCGTATTTCATACAAAAATACAAACATTTAGCTTAAAATTGAGCGCTCTATACGTAAATTTTGTGAAAGTTTTGTGAAATACCGTTAAATGGGTTTCAGTTTCAATTTCAGTTTTTAGAGTTCCGCAATTTCTTCGAAATTAAAAACAAGTAAGAAAACTAATTTTGGCTTAAACCAACACTTAAATACACTCCTTCTACACATACAAACAGTGGGTGTGGCAGGTACCTAATTACGTCTTCTAATATTACAATAACGCTTCAGCTACCAAAATCGATAAAATTTAGGTTTTTGTATATTATGGGCGTATTTGTTATGACCACGCCCTTTTTTATCATATTCATTGATAGAGTAATTATTAATGTGTTTACTAAATTTTAACTTTATAGATAAATTTTTAACCGATTTTACCCAATTTATCTTTGCATAGACATCAGGAGTTTTTTTACTGAAATTAAGTTCAATATCTTTAAATTTACGATCATGAGAGTGTTAACAATAGAGATCTACCTGAACAGACAGACATACTTGTATACATTCTCTCTGTTTTTAATGCTGAGAAAAGAATATCTATAGTCTCTGACGAGGACAAACTTAATGTACCCTCCACCTTATGTGGAAGGTATAAAAAACCATCTTGGATTTTTTTCTTATGTTTTAAGGCAGCAGGTAATCCAAGTTTAGATAACTCGTACTCAGCAGGAGGTCTGCTTAATTATTAAATTGTCATATATTTTATTTGTACTTAAGGTTAACTATCTAACGATCTCTCCACTAACGAATCTTTTGTCTTTTGTTTAAATCTAATGTCGAAGTCAAATGTATGCCACAGCAGCAGCAGCAGCAGCAGCAGTGGTTTGTACATATTTCGAAATGAAAGTTTCACTTCATGTTTTGGTGTATTCAACAGCTTGTACTTTGAATAGCTTTAATAACAATTAAAATAATAATTGAAGTATTTAACAGTAATTAAAGCAAGTGGCAACGTTTAAATACTTCAGGCATTAACAGGGGATATCCTGTAATGCTTACATTACGTGAAGCATTGAGGCGTGCATGAAAATGGTTTAAATCATCACTTTTTCACGGTTTGCGCTTCAAGATGGTTGAAAAATCTGGTTCATAAGTGGCAAATTTTATAAATTTGGGGGCATGGCCGTTATTTGACCATGCCCACTTTTAGACCGATTGGCCAAATATAAATATTTGTACCGATTATCAACTTTATATATCGACTTTGCCCAATTTAAAAAGGCGATCGTTGTGTAGAATCAAAAATTGTTTGTTTCAGTTAGAATTTGCCAACCGAATGACAAACTTATTGTTGTATACCGCCCCTTGCATGTGTAGGGTATAAAACTTGAAAAATATAAAATATTGATAATAAATATAATTTCGGATTTTATTATAATATAGTGTTCACGCAGTAGTAGATGGCTGAGCTGCCCTTAACTACAGTTGGTACAATTTCTGTTATTTCTTATCTTATACTCAACTTTACTCATATGCGGTCTTTTTTTTTGTGGCTGCCTTTATATCTATTTTCTTTCTATTAAGTAAATATGTTGTTGTTGTTGTTGTTGTTATTTTATGTACAGTTTTCAAATTGCTACTTGACTGCCTCGTTCAATTCGACAAACTGCAAAATAGCGCTGACGGACTAACTGGGTGACTAAGAGGAGTTTGCCATTAAAATAAAAATAAAAAAATAGAAATTGTTATGTTGAAGAGTGTGACAAAGTTAAATGCTATTTAGATACTTATCGTTATGCGAAATGCGAAATACGTGCTATTGGCATCACATCAGAAACTGTCTCTACCAAAACTGAACTGCACTGCTCTGCCGCCCCGCTCTGTACAAACTTACTTGCATACATCAGATTTTTTTCCAACGATAAAATTGTATGTGTGCCGCACTTGGATGATTTTTCTAAAAATTTCACATACATGAATATTTGCACCAATACATGCATGCATGCATGGATCTATGCGGATATCTATACATATAAGTGACGCGTGTGTGTGTGTGTGTGTGTGTGTATGAATGTTTACAATGTTATACACACTTATTACACTCTTGTTAAGTGTGCCATGACAATGTGTATATATGCGTGTATGCTCTTTGTTGTATTTTATTTAGGATTCATTCCTCTCCTCGAGTAGCAGTTCGTTTGTATCCATTATAACAATTTCGCAATGAGAGTCTTGTGCTTCCGCATCCATTCATATATGAGGAAAAATATTTTAAAAAGTAACCAAATATAACAACAACAACAAAAACAAAAAACAAAACAATAATAAAAACATTAGTGAATAAAAACAACAACAACAACTACTACTACTAGTAATACAACAAAACAAACAAATAATAATAATAAAACAACAACAACAACGCTAATAACAACAATAATTGCAAAAACAAAATTAATAAAAATAACAACAAAAATTATAAAGTCGCAAGAACACCAACAATAACATTAATAAACAAAAACAAGAAAAACAACAGCATTGCTATACAACAAAAACAACAATGATAATAATAATAATAATAACAACAACAATATCATTACTTTACAACTGTTACCTACTGTTAAATGGTGTTTGTGTGTGTGTGCGTGCGTGCATACGTACAATGCATACACTATTTATTTGAATACGAATGCATGTATAGCTTATAATTGTGTGTAGGATTGTGTTATGTATGACTAAATAATTGAGAGCATTGCTTAACAAGGTTTTGTGGGCCAATCGTACAGTAATACGCACTCTTATATGTAAGTACAACAAACAAACAAATGCTCAAGCAAACAAACGAAAGACTTTTAGTTCACTCTCCTAAGCAGGCGACGTATGTTTATTGCATGCATTTGCAGAAATAAACAAACGAAGAAACACCAATACGCACATATATAAATATGTGTATGGTAACTGTATTAAGTATACTTGCATTTGTATTGCTATGATGATGAGCTCAAATTTAATGTAAAATGCAATATTTTTATTGATTGCTGACTTGGACAATTTGTTTTCATGTCATTGTTTAAATCCTTGTTGTGTTTTTTTTATTATTTAAATTCACAGTAACAGATACGGTGGTAAACACATTCGCATACACACACACAGATAACACACTTTTCACATCAACATTCATTTATTCATTCATACAAATTATTCATTTTATTTGGTTGTTGTTTATAGATTGAATTTTTTTTTTGTTTCTCTAAAAATCTCCCACACATGAATCTTGTGAGGGGATGTGAGTGTATGTTATGTTGTGTTTTGTTTTCATTATTGTAGATTTTTGTTTAAAACAATTTTGGTTTTTAGCAAATTGCATTCACATCCAAGCGAAATGAATGAATGAATGAATGAAACATTGGCTAAGCTGGCTGGATGGAGCTGATATTGTACTTGGCAGCCTAAATGGCTTATTGGTTCATTGGTTGGTTAACTCTCGAGTGTATGGTTGTATTTGTACATATGGTCAATTAACAATATTGCATTTATGGTTATCGTTGTGGTAAAAATGCTTTTGTTTAAATCAAAAAATAAAAATAAAATTTAATTTAATTAAATTAGAAAAAAAATCTGCAAGGAATTAACATTGCATGGATTCTTATCCACCAACACTAGCCATCCGTCTTAGTACGTATTTCCATTTATTTACAACTTTACTTGATTTGAATATAATCGTAGAAAATTGAAATTCTGACAATTCTGTTTTTGGAATAAAAATATTTTTTCATTCATTTGAAAATTTTTCTTTGATTCGTTTGTTCGAATTGTTTAAATTGTTTTAGTGTAATTCTTATTGGAAGGAAAATGAATAAAAACGGTTTTTTAATACGACAAATTTTAGAACAAATGCAAGAACCAATCAGTAGCGTCGAAATGATAAATAAATAAATAATAGCGTGCGCTTTGGATGCATTAAGAAAAGGGAAGGAAAATATGCAATCCGGCGGATTAAATATAAATGCAATGATGATGAGGAGACCATTACCGATGACTCCTCATCTGAAGATGGGTCAATGACCGATGGCGCCAGGCGCCGTAGAAATCGCAACAAGAGAAAGATTAGCGGCAGTCGTCGTAATAACACCCGTAGTCGCAGTCGTCGTCACTGCCATTAATGGGCGCTGGCTTGCTTCCTTGAAACAAAATTTTTGATGAAAAAAAAATTGGAAAAAATTGAAAACTTATTAGAAATTTGTTGTTATTTGTATTTGTAATGTAATGTATTTCCCCACTAACATGTATGAGATAAATGGATTAAATGAATGATGAATTATAAATAAATCGAAATTTCAACTCGAATGCTGAATCTTTGTTTGTGTGTGGATTTCATTGGATCTCTTTGAAGTTGTGTCATTCCTTAAACGACAACATTATGATTCCTACAGACACGAATATATAGTATATTGGGCGTAGTAAGTATAAGTTTGCGCCCACTAATATTGTATGTATTACGCATCAGCTTGAAAATGGACTTTCAACAAAGACGGACACACGGACATACATGACTAGATCGCTTCAATTTTTAATGTTAATCAAAAATATATATAGAATCCATTGTAGGCTAACTGACACCTTCTACTGGTTGTTGCAAATGTAATAACAAACTTAGCATATCCCCGCCCCCCACCATTTTGTGTGGAGAATATAATAAAATTTTGTTATACAACATGACATATGTTTATATGAGGGCTGTGGCAATGTCATGGTGCGCCAAGCTAAAGAAATTCAATAAATTTCATTATCAATGCTTGTGGCTCTTAGATTTGAATATTTTTTTCCTCTTCTTTAACGAACTAATTGCTTCCCTACTGTGCTTGCTTGGCAACGTAAATGCTGTTTTTTTTTGTTTTTTGTTTTCCTTTTTTTATTATTATTGTTATTGTTGTTGTTGTTATTATTATATGTACGGACAAATATGCGTTCGGGTGTGTTTGGGTGTTGGAGTGTTTGTATATCAAAACCATAGAGTACACCTAACTTAGTGTCAACCTCTAAAACTATATATACATGTCGGTAACCATGAAAATGGACCGCATTTATATGGTATATGGTATAAGGTGTGTATATATATATATATATATGTGTGTGTGTGTGTGTAGAAACATAACATAGAAGAACCGCTGAGACCAATGGCACTCTGAACTTTCTGATAGTCAACTGAATTTATGGTCCATAAGCATGCAGGTAAGTCAGTGTGTGTACCTGTGTGTGCGTGTGTGTGTGTGTGTGTCTGTCTATTTCATATATATGTTTAGATGAAAACGAGTACTTTTCTCATTTCATTTGAAAAAAAAAAAACTTTTGCTAAACATTAATTTTTGCTTGAATATCCCCGGACACGAACCGGGTATGTTTGTATGTATGAAAGTGTATGGTAAGCAATGCCAACGACAACGACAACACTTGTTGGTCAAATAAATTCAATAATGCGCATGTGTCCGACACATACGTGTGTGTGTGTGTGCATCTACATAAAAATAACTAAAAATTATATTGAATTTATTTATCATAGACCCGTGTGTGTGTATTTGTCATCATGCATTCAGTTGTTTAGCAAAATTTTTCAATTACTCACATACGAACACCTACAGAAATGCTATCACATGCCATACGAATAACTTAATAAACAAACATACACACGCACATGCATATGTACATAAATAAGTACATGCATGCATGCATGCATGTGTACATTATCAACGTATGAAATTTAAGGTACTAAGATGTACGGACGTACAGACAAGACAAGGTGCAAGTGTGATATACGATAACACAACATTAAGTTCTGGTAATCGATGGCATTATACACACACACTTAATACACCTTTGAATTGTTTGTTTACACTTTGAATTCTTATCGTTCATGGTTGAGCCACACTTATGTCACCGCACACCAGCCCCAATCATGACAGACAGCCCTTTAACGTGCATTATGTGGTGTGTTGATATATCAGCCAAGACCACCAGTACCAGTACCACCACCACTACTGCTCCTCCTCCCACCAAAGCAAAATTGAGAATATACGCTTGTGCTCGTGGTTGTGCTTCTGCATTGTACTGGCCAATCACTCATATGGCGTCACAACTTACTTATTATGCATATAGTGTATAGCGGTAAATATGCAGCAGACTAAATTACGCACGCACAAACACACACACACGTGCACACAATTTTCAGAATTTATATGGTCACAAGACAAGGAAGTGAAGGTGTTTCAATATGTGTACAATCCTTCAAACTCTGTGTTCAACTCAAACTTCTCAACAGCTAACTACGTGCAGAATGAATGTTTAAATATGCATCACAACTGATGCTCTTCCAGAACTTAATTTCATGTAATTATAGGATGATGTTTTTGATCGTCATTTATAGATTATTATGTGAACTGTCACAAATTGAACTGAACTGAACTGAACTGAAAAAAATACCCCGACTTCTATTTAAAACAAGAGTAAGAAAACTAAATTTGGTTTAGGCCAAATCCCAAATACCCTTCACATTTAAATACAATAGGTGGGCGTGACAGATAACTGATTACGCCCTTTAATAGTGTATGTATTATGCAACAACTAAAAAGTTACGTTCACGCCCATTTTTAGCACATCGATGGATGGGATAACTTTAGATATACGTACTAAATTTCAAGTTTATAGGTCAATTTTTGTGACAGATATTTACATTTATATCGATTGTGGGCGTGTCTGTTATTTAATCACGCCTATATTTGGCACATCGATGGAAGGTATAATAATAAATGTATGTACCAAATTTCAACCTAATAGGCCAATCTTTGTGGCAAATATGCAGATTTTTGTCGATTGTGGGCGTGGCTCTTGACCGATTTTGCCCATTTAAATAGTGATGAATATTTTTCATCACCTTCCAAACGTCAAAACGTCCGGCTAGGTTAACATTTGTATCATGATGCCGTTCATAAACGAGAAACGTTTGGAAATTATGAATAATTACTACAACAATTCTGAGATTCAACATTAAGAGCGCTTATTCCAATTTTCGGTCGTAATAATCATTCCACCAGACAGGCCGTTCGTGCTATAGTGAATGAATTCAAGTCAACCTATTCGGTTTTGAATGTTTCTGTGGCAGTGAGATAACGATAACCGTTCCGAAATAACGAAAATATTGCACTCGTTACAAATCATGACTTACATCCTTACAAGATCAAATTCACCCAACAACTGAAGCCTCTTGATCCTTTAAAGTAACAAAACTTATTCTATATTATGTTATGTCCTTATTAAAAAACCTTTATTATATATATTTGTGGAGCGAGAGGATGTTGCAAGGGTTTTGACAAAGTTATACATGGTGGATAGAGAAATGTATAAAATGTTAAAGAACTTTATGGAAGTTTTCGTGCAATTAAAATGAGCCGAGGCAGTCTTTTATAGAATACAGGGTTCTTTCGCACCCTTAGAATTTCAATATGCGTGAAGTTAACAAAGAATAATTCTGACAAAGTTATCAAAGAGAAATTAATAATTCATATGTTCTCGCGGAGAGAGTCTTAAAGTCCAAACACAAACAATGCAGCTAAATGTTAAATTCACACTCTCTATGTGTAAACGGATGGGAACAGCGAGAATAAAACACTGAGTAGCATTAGTGTTTGAACACAATAGAGCTGCAGCCGCAAAGAAATTACTCTCTTTTACTCTCTTCTATGTGTAAACCTTATGGAAAAGGTGTTTGCGGCTGGATTTTTCAAATGCAGCTGCTGCTAGCTTCAAATCTATTTTAATTCTCCAGCCGCATTCTCATTTTTTCAATTTTCTCTCATATTGAGAACGGGTAGCGTAGCTCATTTTAGTATTATTTATTTTCAATTCCGTTTTGTTAATTTTGTAATTTTGTTTTATGTGATATTTCGTAACTGAAATATGTTATGAAAATTTAAAAAAAAAATGGCTGATCAAAGTAAAAACGTTTTTGACGAAATGTTAATAAATTTAATTCAAAAAGAAAACATTTTATTTAATTTAAAAAACAAAAATTATAAAAATGTATTAATGAGAGAATCTATATGGGTTGAAATAGCAAGTTAAGACTGTTATTGAAAAGTTTTTTTCTAAAAGTGTTTCTTCCTAGAACTCCACCATCACTTTGACTGCCCAAATCTCCAACATCAACATACGTGAACGTAAAATTTGCATCACAAATTCCTAATAATACCATGCTAAATCTTTTTTTATAATTGTAATAAAGTGAACCACCGTTCTTAGGATTTTTAATAGTAATATGCTTCCCATCTACTGCTCCTAAACAATGCGGCAAACCTGATTTATTATAAAAGGAATCAGAAATCCGAATCCACTCGTTTTCATTTGGGAGTGCTACATATATTTGATGAAGTTCATTCCAAATAACATCACACGTTAAGGTTAAATGGTTAAAGATAAACGAATTTTATGGCTAATTGGTTGCTTCTATGATTTTTTTTAAACTTGTTTTGAATCAATGCTCCTCATCACCTTTTTTCATTTTTACAAAACTTGTTTTATAAAACCCAATTTCATCTCGAGTTAAATTTAACGGGCGGACCCACCACCTTATCTTGGTTTGGAACATTTTCCAAGTTTTAAATGCGGGCAACATTATGTTAATTATTTTAAATATTTTTTCAATAAAATCCATTTATTTACATATATTTTATAGTAGAATGAAAATGAAGAAAAAATAAAGAAAGATTTGCGGCGGCAGCTACTGCTCTATTATAAACGGTCCCGCAGCAGTCAAAAAAAGAGAGTAATTATTTGCGGCTGCAGCTCTATTGTTTTCAAACACTTATCTAACTTTCTGTGTTCTCATAAGGTATACGTACAAAGAGAGAGATTCTGCTTTTTGGTTGACTTTATTTTTTCTATACTTATTTTTAGAACTTTCAGTAGAAATTTTATTACTGGATGGCGCTTTGCAATACATATATGAATAGTACAGTATTTATATGAGTAGACAATAAAATGATTAACATAATAAGTATTCAATGAATAATGAGTAAGAAATCTCATGGAAATTGATTACAGGGATGTGTATACCTTTGTTTACAAAACTCTGATTATAAAGCGCCATCCAGTAATAGAAGTTTTACTTATATCTCTCAAAAGTAATGAAGAGAAAATAGTGCCTCTGGTATACTCTGTATCCTAACCGTAAAATTAAAAATTGATGACCAATCAAAATGCGATACGTTGAAAAAATAACAGAGAGTACTCTCTATTGTATTTGTTAGCTGTCGAGGAAACAAAAGTGCGTCAATAAGTGTTAGTTGAAAAAGAACAAGTGAGGGGGTATATATTTTTGTATTAATTTTATTAAAACGAAAACACTTGTGAACACCAATGAAAATTATGAAATTTTTATAAAGCGTATAAAAAGTAAAATTCATTATCATTAATTTGTCAACGTCACCTAACTGAAGCCGGTACTGTAGACTTTTCTCGCATAATCGGTATAATCTGAAAACAGTCGGAGAATATTAAAATGTTACCGTTTAAAGGTGAGATGAGAACAATTTTTATCAATTTCATTAAAATTTAGCAGTAACATTTACTGTTATTTAGCAGTACTAATATTGTTCGCGCTGATGTGGCCTACAGCGTGGGCGTTCTATTCAACGAGCGATGGCATCACCGAGTTAACACCCACCAATTTTGATCGTCTTGTTATTCAAGACAAAGCCATTTGGGTGGTTGAATTTTATGCACCCTGGTGTGGACACTGTCAAAGCTTAGTGCCGGAATATAAGAAACTGGCCCAAGCGGTAGGAGGGGTGTTTAAAGTGGGCGCTATTAATGCTGATGAACATAAATCGTTGGGTAGTCAATATGGTGTACGTGGCTTCCCTACCATTAAAATATTCGGCAATAATAAACGGTCGCCCATAGATTTTAATGGACAGCGAACAGCTAAAGGCATGGCCGAAGCTGCTTTGGCTGAAGCTAAAAAGAAAATTCAATCGGTATTGGGAGGAGGCAGCGGTAGTAATAGCAAAGGCTCTGGTGGTGATGATGTCATCGAACTTACCGACGATAACTTTGACAAATTGGTTTTACAATCTGAAGATGATTGGATGGTAGAGTTCTTTGCTCCATGGTGTGGCCACTGTAAGAATTTGGAACCGGAATGGGCCAAAGCGGCCAAGGAGCTTAAGGGCAAAGTAAAGTTGGGGGCTCTTGATGCTACCGTCCATCAGAGCAAAGCATCCCAGTATGGAGTACGCAGCTATCCCACCATTAAATATTTCCCAGCTGGCAAAAAGCGTAGCAGTGATGCTCAAGAGTACGATGGCGGCCGCACATTCTCAGACATTGTCGCGTGGGCTTTAGATAAACATTCCGCCAATATACCACCGCCAGAATTATTGGAAATTATTGATGAAGCCTCCTTTGACACGGCCTGCGAAGGCAAACCGTTGTGTGTCGTTTCCGTATTGCCACACATTCTCGACTGTAATGCCGAGTGCCGTAATAAATTTTTGGCCACATTACGTGACTTGGGTGAAAAATTCAAACAAAAAGCTTGGGGTTGGGCATGGTCGGAAGCTACAGCACAACCCGAATTGGAGTCGTCGTTGGAAATTGGCGGTTTCGGTTATCCGGCCATGGCTGTGGTCAACTTTAAAAAAATGAAATTCTCCATACTTAAAGGTTCCTTCTCCAAGGACGGCATCAATGAGTTCTTACGAGATATATCATTTGGCCGTGGCCAGACTATGCCAGTGCGTGGAGCTAAAAAACCAGCCATTAACACTCTTACGCCATGGGATGGTAAAGATGGTGAGCTACCGATCGAAGAGGAGATTGACTTGTCCGATGTAGAACTGGACGATATTAAAGAAGAACTGTAAGGAGAGAAGCTCAGAGTATTGTATTGTACGTAGACAAAGACTGTTATTATATCTGGTTCTTCTCTTAAACGTTTTATGATAAGAAAAAAAAACAGCTTTCCAGCAGCCATTAAGCATTTAAGTCTTTCGGTTTTGCACATTTTTTTTATTAACTTTAAATTTACAACACTCTTAATGTAATAAAGAAATATTTCTTTAATGAAGAATTTTGCACAACTTACTAAAACCGTTGCTTTATACAAGCTGCCAGATGTTTTTTTATGAATAATTGCTTTTGAAGTTAACTGTTCATAGGAATAAATAGGTAATGAAGAACAGCACGCTTCTAAGTCTGAGCACTTTTACCTAAATAATGGTTAATAAGAGAATAACTTTATATGACAAAGTCACACTTCTAAATCAATTTTAACAAATTTTGAAGAGAAAAGAATTATTGTTTGATATAAAAAGCAGGTCGGACTATGCATGGAATCCTTTAATCAAACGAAACTTTCATTCACACTTCATAAAAAATCATAATCCCTCTCAATGTGATACAGTTTTTATTTTGTGCCGTTTTTAATTCTTTTTTATTGCTTTTATTGTTTTTAATTGTATAAAATTTTTGTATAAAAAATTGAATACTTATTTGAAAGAAAAAATAGAAAAAACGTTTTTGTTAATTAATGTTCCATGTTAGAGATGGTGTAAAAACTTTATGTATAAAAACTTTTGTAGAAACAATAATTAATTTAATAGGACCGTGTTAATATATTGCTTAAGACTATTTAAGTACATTTTGTTCGGTTTCTTATCATGATTTAAATGCTTTTTTGAGTATATAGAAAATTTAAAAAAAAAAATTTGGCTTTTTTTTTCTCATATACATATATTTTTTTTGCTTGCTATACATAATACCTGGCGTGGTGATGATGAAAAACAGGCTTTGTGATACAAAAAAAAATTGTAAAGGAAGTTTCTCAACACCTTGAGGCACATTCTTATAATAAACAAACACAACGAAACACATACATAAAAGAAATATGATCATATAGCAGCGTACACATACACAAAAAAACTTGTTAATCTCAAAAAAGAAAAGAAAAAAAAAAAGCAGCAGAGCATACGTATGCGTGTGTGAGTAATACAAGGGTGCTTACTAATACGTAAACAAATCATACATTTCCCTAAAAATTATGTATTTCGAAAATTTATAGCTACTTAAACGTTAGAATGTGGTTATATAGGTTGTGTTTTGAAATAAAAAAATAAAAAATAAAAAAAAAATAAAAATAATTTTTTTTTACTTTAAAAATGAGGTTTTCTCGCATGCACACTTTCGAAAATTGTACTGAATTGGTTGGCTTTACATTTAAAATGTACTTTTCTGTTCTATGGGCATGTGTTTGTGTTCATCGGGATAATTATCTATTGATTGTATTGATCGGGCTGTGTCTGCTGTTATGGTCGAACTGACATCCATGAAGCGATATTTTCTCTCCTCACGACACAACAAAGGATAGCACATGATACCATAATAGAAGGCTAAACAGCTTACTATGATAACAAAAATGATGGATATAATACCAAATGTAGAAATGCCCGACTTTTTATCTAAAAATTCTTTAGGTGTTAAGGCAGTTGTTTCAGTAGATTGAGGCACCTGTGAGCTATAATAAGTGCGACGATTATAACCGCTTGTTTTACCACTGGTGCGGCCCGCTTCAGCACTACTGACAATAACTAAAGGTTAAAGTTTAAAATTTATAAAATTTTAAATCATTAAACATTTAATGTTTACTAGATTGAATTTACCATAGATAAGACACATTAATTTTATATATTTATACATATTTTTTGGTTACTTTATAAAGGAAAAAATATTAACCACTCTATGGATATAATTGTTTTATTAATTGAGTGCACTTTTCTCTTCAAGCAATTAGTGAATTAATCTTTTTTTTTTTCTAAAAATGAAAAACCTTAGTGCTGTTTTATAAGCGATAACTTTAACCGAATTGTCACAAGGTTGCCACTGTTTATAAATAAGAAAGAGATACGTATACAATAGTGTTTTTTGAAATATTTATAAAAAAAGATTTGCAAAAATTTACTTCAAATAAATAGATTATTAAAAATTATAAAACATTTATATAGCAGTAATAGTAGAGACATTTTCTGACTGCTGACTAGTATTTTTTATATACAAAAATGGCCAAACATATTACATTTAACTAATGAAGTTATTTTTTGTTTACATTTTGTTTAAAATAATTATATATGAACAAGCAGCGCTTGTTTCTGTTCAATAGCAGTGATTCCTAAAGCATATACTGAGAATGTGTTTACTTCTAACACTTTAACAGAATATTGCTTACAATTTTCTTTTTACAATTTCATTTCATTCCGATTTGTAATCATTAATTGTGCAAAAGATGAAGGGAAAACGAGTCAAACCGAAACTGAACGACGGCCATTCATACGTTTTGTGAAATTTTCTTAGCAGATTTCAAATAAAATCTTTATAAAATAATCAATTAAAAATATAAGGAATCTATCATATAAACTATATTACATAACAATGTAATAAAGTGGTAAATATTTCTTTGAAAAAGAACCGACAACAGCTTTGGTACGAAGAAAAATTAAAAACCCCCAGACATTACAAAGCCTAAAGCAAAGGCAATCTACAGCTACAGATGCATAACATATAAAAAAAGTGGATTTTTATAAAGAAACCATTTTATGTGCTGGTAGAGAAAACAGCGTACACACAAATTAAAATATTTGCCAACGCGTAAACGTTGAAAACGAGTAAAAGACTTGATATTTTGTTTGATATATTTGTGTGAGAAAATTTTGTATGTAATTCATGTATTTGGCAAAAAAAAAATAAAATAAAAGGAGAGCATAGGGGAGAATGAATAGAAAAAACAAAAAAGCAAAATAAACGCTAAAGCAGTATAAAGGAGAAAAACAGAAAAATAGCAATGTCAATATATGAGTAACGTTGTATGTTTGTATTTGTAACATTTTGTGTAGTGTGGCTTTTTACAAAGAAAATATTTCCCTATGCTGTGCCCACCAGCCTAAAGAAAACGTATAGAAATTTCGTTTGGTGTACTTTTAATGCCAGCGTTTAGTATGACAGCAATTTAATAGAAGACCCGAAAAAAAGCAAGCCTGAAGTTAAATTATAACAATTGAGTAGTATATTTCCACTGCATGAGCTGCTGTATTAAAGAGTGTCAGTGCATGTAAGAAAATGTCACATTTGCCTTTGGATGCACGCGCCATTTTGCATTATTTAAATGAATTGGGCTACACGAATATATCGGCCGCACAACTCAAGGAATTTTTAAAAGGTAACTTTCCAAGTGTAATATAAATTTATTTCAGTTTAAAACACACATTTATGACTAAGGTTCGTTCGAATAGATTGTTGTTGTCTTGATGGTGGTGGAAGAGAATGATAAAAAAGAGGATATAAGCAAAACACAAAGAAATTGCATACATTGATATGAGACATATAAACGGATCGTAAACAATAAGAATTGTTTTTTTTTTTTATATTTGCTGTACGCTTAAATTTAGCCTCATTGCAAAAAAATGGCAGTTCTGTACTTTAAATATAATATTATGTATATAATACCGTTATGATAATATAAATTGTTAATCGTTGTTATTCGTTTTTCATATTCGTTTTTACCAGTCATTTTGTGGTAACAAAGAGAACCATAGGAGAATAGTTTTTTTTTTGTTATTTTGTTGTTATTGTTTTTTTTTTTTCTCTTGGAAGAGTAAGCAGTTTGTGTGCCGGCTACATAAATAAAACACACAAACATATGCATACACACAGATTATATATACTTATGTATGCATGTAAAAATAGGTATATGTTATATGTATATGTTCGTACAAAACAAATGTTAAATATTTCAGGCCGTGAGTTGTAGTCGTCTGTCCGTAAGTTTATGAGTTTCGTTTTTTTTTTTTTTTTCTACTCGAATAACGTAACCGACCGACAGACCAAACACATCATCTGTGTGCAACTACAAAAATAAATATATACAACATACGTAAAAATATATATATATATATATTTTATTACATAGCTATAAATGTTTATGTATGGATGGCACCCAAGAACACATTTTTTAGTTAGAATCATATATCTACATTAATTTAGTGTGTGTGTGTGTGTTTGGAATAGAGTTCAACACAACCATGTATTCCGACAAACACAATAATTATGTGTGGTTCTTATGACAACATTAACAAATTTAGTGTTTGAGTTTGCTTCTTCAACGAAACAAACGATCCCACAGCAACGTTTTCTCCCTTCCAATGACTAGTTTCATGTTCCGAATACAATTTAGATAGCAATAATTCTCTTCCACGTATGCCTGCCTGCCTACCTGCTATTCTGTTAAGGCATGTCAGATTATATTGCGTGTGTGTTTATTTTATCGTACCTTTATAAATTATATATGTACATGTACGTACTTAAATGTACGAACAAGTAAGAATTTTTTCTTTTATTTTTAACTTAGTACACAATTTTTTTTAATCATTTGAGAGTTTTCCATCATTTATAGTGTTGTTGTCGTTTTGTCAGTGGTGTTTTTCTTATATCATCTTTTCTTATCATATGCTTTTCTTATGTGACTTTTACCGTTTCAATATGTAGTATTATAAAAAAACAGGGTTGCTACCGGTTCATGATTTCTAAACAGAAGTCACTTAAGTAAAGTTATAATAAGGGATAATGTTTTGATTTCTTCTTGTACTTATGTATAAAGATATTAGCTTATTATTGAATAAATTGATTACACCTGGATATTTTTGTAAATGTATATATAGTAAAATATAACTTCTCTAACCAGACATGAGCTCCTAATGAAAAACATCTTCTTTCTCATATTTCATTGAAAGTTATACGCAATTGGCAATACTGTCTGTTTTCTAAGAATAAATTGTTGATATTGTAATATGAGTAATAAGTATAAGCAAATGTTTTATGAGGTAGAATATCAGAATGAAATTAACAAGAATTGTTATGTTTATTTTTATACCATATTGTAAATTTTCATCCGACACTTCTGTATCTAGACAAGTTTGAATTTCAACATTGCAAGTGAGAATTTGAATGTAAAATAAAGTGCATAAAATTTCCACAGTTTTACTTATTATATATATATATGGGAGATACCGCTACATCTTGCCTATACAATTAAATACTTTTACTTAGATTTTATCATCTATGTGCATACGTATGCACGAAAAAGGTTTAATTGTTTAGAAATGCTACTCAGTACACATATAGCAACACAACAATAGCTGTTGGAAAAATAAAAAATAGAGGTTGAACGCACTGGTTTGATGAACAGCTGAACTATGTGAATGTTACCCACATGTATACTATTGTATATTATGTATTAATAAATAAAAGAAAAAACCACGTACGTTGAAATATGTCTTTGTAGAGGCTGATTTGCTTCCATTGTAGATATAACACTTTTCAACTGTACAATGTTCTTTAACTGACAAAAAAAAAAAAAAACATTTCTTGTTTTGAAACAATCTCCGTAAACTTCTTTCTTTGTTATATTTTAATATAAAACGCAAGTGAAAACCTAAAAACGAATTAATCATCATTAGCGGGCAAATACAAAAATTCCGTTACTCTGTTGCATAATTTTTTTTCAAATAACATTTGGTTTGGAAGTAAAATTATTATTTTAAAGGTGATAACAGATTAAAAGTATGCATAATTTAACAGAAATCATATAGTTGTCCCTCTTTCTCCTTAGCTTTTTTGCTTACTCTATTAAAAAATTTCATTAACGTTTTATGGTGTAGGGTGTAATACAATATTCTATATTTATTCGAATCGATTATTAAGTTTTTTAATAAAAATGTGTTTTTTTTTATGCACTTGTGTCTAAAATAAAGTTCTGATATTTGTGCTTTTCTTCTTCTTGTTTATTTTTCATTCGCCACTGTGCTCAACAAACACTCACTGAACATACGACAACAACAATAACAACAACACCATTTATGTAATAGCCTTTTTGCGCCTAAAGGTATGCAACCGCAATCGGATAACAACAGTAAAAGCAAATTTAAAATTAACATTAATCAGCAACAGCAGCAGCACAACCAACATCAACAGCAACAACAACAACAAAAGCCACATTTACAACAACAAGTGCCAAGCACACTATCAACAACAGCAACAGCAATCATCCCATCAAATCAAAGGTCAATTGTGCTCAATACAACCGCACAGCAACAACAACAACCACAGCAACGTAGTCCTTCTATTAAAGTAATCAAATGTAAAAAACCGTTATGTAATTTCAAATTTTATATAGATGTGTGCGATCAACAAATCACGAAACGTATCGAGGATCAAATTATATTTCTTGGCGGCTCATTGGAATTCTTTTTAACTGAGAGTGTTACTCATTTTATAACAGATAAGCCTGTGTTGCCGCCCTCCATACACATACCCAAACACACCAATAGTAATAATAATAGTAGTAATAACAGTTATCCTGAGACACCGCGCACATCAATAACAACACCCGGCTACGCTACACCTGAAACACCGCACTCGGTGGGATCTCAGCAGGACAATAAAACGAAAAATGGCCTTAATCACAATCATCATACAGCAGCCACAACAACAAGACAACAAACACGACAATCACGGGCCGATGCTATATTAAGTCGTGCCAGACAAAACCAGAGTGCCAACAATCACGAAACCGTTAACATAGAACAAACAGTTACTACGCGGCCTTTAAAGCAAGAACAAAATTCCAGCAACAATCCATCTACACTACCGTTATATGTAGTGTGGCAAGTTGAACACGCTTTACGGTTTTTTAAGAAGGTTCAGCACGAACTGCAAGAATACTTGGGTCTGCCCCGAAAACATTCAATTAAAACAAGCGGTTGTGCTGGCGCCAAGGAGCCAATTAGTTTGAAAAGTAGCTTTATAAAGATTGAGTCCATCAAACGGAACTGTCGACCATATTATCAATTATTCAAGAAACCCAACGAGTGGCCAAAAATTCAATTATCCCGCGAAGACGGAGCATTTCGTCTGTCACCAAAACGTGAACAACAACCCAAGGAGGCGGTGAACGCAAAATTAATAAAGGAGCGACAGGTGGATATCAATATGACACGTAAATCGAGGTCTCGTTCTTCACAACAACAACAAGCTTTAAAAAAATCCAGCGCGAATAGTCAACGTAATGCTGGTGCAGCATTCAAACAACAACAACAACAGCAAACACAACAACAAAAAGAATCGTCGGATAAACAGTGCGGTGTCTGTGAAATTTGCAAAATCGAATACGACACCTTAACCATACACCTGAAGACCAAAGATCACGAATACTTTGCCCGAAATGCACAGAATTTTATAGCGTTGGATACACTAATACATACATCGGCCGATGTGAATAAATTCTTAGAAGAAAATAGAAAAATCAAAATTAAAAGTGAAGCCGAGGAGGAAGTCGCGCCTGAAGAGTTAGATCATGCTGATGCTGACATTGGTGATAAAACGATGCCGGATGCGGACATAATGATCGATGTCAATGCCAATAATGGCGGTAATTGCATTAAAAAGAAATCAACATCGCGAACGGACAGGCAGGCAACAGCCACAAAAACGCCGTCACCCAGTTTACGTGAGAAATCCAAACGCTCCACCAAGGGTAAACATTCATCGGAGAAATTTCAAAATATTGTTAAATCGCCAAAGACTACCACTACTACGACTCCTCTAAAATCTGCGGTCATATCGCGCACCACAGCAACAGCAGCAGCGGCCGCGACCGCTGCAGCAGCTTTACACCGAACAACGTCCGAAAGTACTGCTGTAAATAAGAATCGGAAAAAAGCCAGCTTAACGGTAATATCACCACCGTTACGTGCTACACTGCCAACCTCTTCACTCTACAAAGTGGTAGAAACGCATGCGAATGTGAATTGTACGACGCCGCGCGCTGGTGGTGTTGGGGTACGCACAGGACGCAATGAAGCGGGAGCGGCAGCAGTGGCCTCCCCATCCATTATTGTGAAATTTAAAAAGGTACGCTCCACCGAACTGCAAGTTTTGAATGGTGAAGCGGAAAATTTCATGTTCCCTAAGCGACGCACTGACTCCAGTGATCTACCCACCGATGTGGATCGGCAAACCACTTCAGATCGCATTAATAATACTGCCACGTCCTCGCTGAATTCCTCATCTACACCATCATCAACATCATCGCCACCATCATCATCATCAGCATCAGCATCATCGTCATCCTCTTCACATGTCGACTCTAATGAAAGCAAAAAAATGGCTGTTGGGGGAGAGGAGATGAGAAATGCAAGTTTAATACAAGCGGCAGCCGCAGCTGGGAAAGAGCGGAAGACCACCTCAATAACAGCGAAAAGAAAGACAACGAATTCGGCTGGTTTGATATTGTTGCCGACCAAGAAGATCCCGGACATGCATAAACAGAGCTTTCCGATGGCCCCCATCCAGCCAGGACAACAACAACAATTGAAACTATCCGGACCATTAACACTAAAGAAATTAACAACAACAACAACAAAAGTGCCAATGGCAGCCAAGGGGCAAATATCGTTGCCCGAAGCTACACGAAAGAGTTCCCGAACAGCAACAGCAATTGTGACAGCGGCCACCACCAGCAACCGGCTGTTGCAGGCGGCCGTAGAAGCGGCCAAAAATAAAAATCGCAACAAAACAGCGCCGGCCACTGCAACAGCGAAGACAACACAGGAGGCAACACCAAAGAAACTGAAAAAGATGGAAGTGTCGGTGGCACGGAACAGGGATTTAATTGATAAGTTGACCGAATCTCAGAAGCGCGTCTGTAGACGTAATGTGGTTGTTAAACTGGAGGATAGGATGGGGGAGCAAACAGTTATGAGGCGGCGTCAATTACCAGCACCGCCCCGTGATGAGGAAGAGGACGAAGAAGAAGAAGAAATCGATTTTGATGATTACGATGATGCCACCGTCGACAACGACGACACAAAAGATGAAGATTTTGTGATCGAAACAAAAAAGAAAACAAGAACGAAAGCCAAACGCAACAAGTTCACAACAAGTCTTCTACTAAATAGCAGCACTCGAGATGAACGAGCTATGCGTAGACAGAATCGTTTAATGACACACATTAAAACGGAACCATTAAGTGAACCAGAAATAGAGCCGGAACCACTTCTACAACCGGCTAAACAGCAGCAAAAAATTCTACGAAAGGATTCCAAATTAATGAAAATACCGAAAAAAACGAAAAAATCGAAATCTCGTGGTAAAAAGTTGCAGAAAAAACCGCAACAGCAACAACCACGCGGTAGTCGATTTTTTGATTTTACGAAAAGTGAACGCTTGCAAAATTCTCGCTACGCTTTTGAACGTTTACCGGAAACGGACTTATGGTATAGAGTGTACACGAGACAGGATGGCTGTGAGGAACGTTATTTTGAATATTTCGGCACAAACACTTACCGAAAACTGCCCTACGAACTGGGTCCGATGCCGCTACAGTTGACATTACCAGCTGCCGCCCATGAAACAACATGTTGTCCGTTGTGTGAAAAAACAGAAATGAAAGAAAAAGAAGAAAATGTCGAAGTCAGTGGAAAAGAAACGCTCGCAACAGAGGGGAAGGGAGTAAATGTGGAAAATGAGGAGATTAGAATGAAACCAGCTGTTGGGGTTGCGGTTGCGGCTACGAATAGTGATAGGGCAGGTTCCTCAAACACTGTGATTGATAGTACGACGGCCAATGCAGCGCCGAGAGAGCACTGTAAGGCTCCATCACAGTACACGCATAAACATAAGAAACTGCATCTACTGCAACGCTACCGACAAGACCAAGAGCAGCAGGAGTTGCTGCAAAGGCAGCAACAGCAACAGGAACAGGCAACACTGGAAAAAAGCCGCAATGATGTGCCCAGCCAATGCCCAGTCAATGCTGTTGTCGGCTTGGGCCCGTTACGCGAGCACCGAACTCTTTCCATTAACAGTAACGCGAGTAGTTATACGAGCAGTTCAACGATGACAGCGCACAAGACGAGAAAAATTCGCAACAAACATCTGAATAAAGCCGCTTTTCTCGCACATTTAGAGTTACCGCCCCGGAAATCACCGCGAGAACATGCCTCCACGTTAGCGCTGGTTAGTTGCATCATAAAGCAGCGACAAGATTCGATGAGTAAACCGAACTCGGAGACAGATGAACCACCTACAACGCCAACAACAACAATGCCCGCCGAAAAGAAACCACTTCAACCACCAATTCCAATGTCCAGCAGTAATGAAAAAATTGAAACCCGAGCACAAGCAACTATTTTGCAAACGTCCGCTACGGAACGCTTACAAACACCGGGTAAGGGTGAGGAGGAAGAGAATGAGAAGGAGGAGGAGGGGAAAGAAAAGGACTGTCCACGTTTTGCCACTGAAATATCCGAAACGGTCAAGCGAATGAGAAGGGGTCGCAACAAATACGATTATTCACCACCGTTTGTGACGCGTAAACAGAGTCGTCGTAGAGGTGGCGGTACCCGCGGTAGAGGGGCAGCTAATTGTGTAGCGCCTGCTTTGTGGGATCGACGCCTACAAAACGACCCACCCACCACATTGCACAAAAGCCAAACGTCCAGTTTACAAAGTCCGGTAGCAGTGAAAAAACGTCGCGGAGGCGCTCAAAAAGGTTGTAATGCAGTCAACAATTCAACAACGGTTCCCTCAATACGTAAGACGGGCTCCAAGAAAGGTGTGCTAGAATTTGAAGTGGACGACACCGCCTTAAATGTCCTAAAGTCCGCCATTAGTGACACTCTCCCCAGTCCCCAACAGCTGGAATGGCAAATCGATAAATATCTAACCTTTGCTGGGCAACAGTACGATTTGGACACGGTCCCGCTAGAAGAGAAAAGTTCTCTAAATCCATGTGAAGCTGGTGAGCCAGTAATCACTATAGCAGCAAAACATTCGAATACTCCGCCTCCGACCGATTACTTTTCCAGTGATTTTGATCTGTACGATTTATTAAATCACAAAGTAATGCCTGAAGGAGGCGGGGGCGGCGGAACAACAGCACCAGGCCAACGTAGGGAGAGAGGTGGTTGTGATAATAATGACTATTTGGGAAAAGGAGATGATGTCCGATGTAATAAAGAATTTAGCTTATTTAATACACCAGCTCTGCATCATTATTTCCGCAAGCGCAAGACGCTTAAAAGTAATAGAACCGGTTGGCCCAAACCTACCAAAAAGAAAATAAACCCTTCGCGACAGAAGCAGCAGCAATTACAACAAAAAATCTATTTTTTGAAAAATAATTCAATTAAGCAGGAGCTGAGACAGATGGATGATGTGACACAAACGAAAGTGAAATCTGTGGCGGTGACAAAACAAAATCGTGCTGTTATAACGCCGCCCGACAGTGGCACCGAAATGCCCGAACGTGTCCGTTCGGAACAGGCCGCCAATAGACAAACGTTTCCCACAATTAATGGCAACGATGATAATGTTGCACCGAAGGACAATTCTCACATGGTTATAGAAGATGAGGATGATGCGGACACTGTGGCCGATTCAATGGATGATGATGCGGACGCGGATGCTGATATCGAAGAGGTAGATGACGATGATGAGGAGGAGGACGAGGAGGAGGAGGAGGAAGATGTGCCGGAAACTAAAAGGCGTTCTACTCTGGTAATGAAATCCTTGCATAATGCACATCACCAAAGCGACGAAACGTATGAAACACCTTATGAGCCACCGGAAAAGAGAATACGTTGCCTTGAATTACTTAGTCCGGTAGAAAAGATTCGTACGATTGGCGGAAATCTATCCAGCAGCAATGCAGCACATGCGGCTGCTTGTTCTTCCACGCCAACCAATCATTTAATGCGTGTTTTACGCCGGACACCTCAACTAAATGGCAGCTTAGGCAGCTGTATCAGTCCCAGCGAAAAGGCTGGCGACAATTCCGACATTTTCACCGTGTCATCGGATGGCTTAGAAACAGATTTAGATTTAAGTAATTCGCATACGCATTCTCACTCTCAGCTGAAGGGGGGCGATGAAGATTCCCGACTCCCCAATCATCAACAACATCATCATTATCATAATAATAATAATAAACAGTATTGTCACGAAATGACACATCAGGCGAATGTAAATAATAATGCGTCAGGTAATGGCGGCAGCATTACGCCGAAACGGAAATTTGATTTATCGAAATATGCGCCAACAAACGGTGCCATATGTGCAGCAGAAGCTGCTACAGCCGCTGTTAAATCACTAGCCATATCTCAGTTCCTGAAAAAGGAAGTGCGAGTCACCTGTAGACGTTTAAGGGCTCCATTTCGACGATTCCGTTATCGCAGATAGGGGCACGGTTATATACTCATACCCATATTCGATTAAAATAGCAAAAAAAACAAACAAACAAAAACAACAACTAATTAGTCCATAAAATATATTCCATTCAATTATACCAATAGTCACAATCCTTATCTTCCTCCCCTCCTCCCCACTGAATTCCAATATTCCATTTTTAAAAATTTTTTTTTTTGTTGTCTCTAATATGTACAAGTACACGTGAAAAGAGATGAAAATTGGCCGTGCGGCCAAAGTTTTGATACTCTCCATAATTTTTCGTGGGCGTGGCTTATTTACAATAGTCTTTTTACAATAACTTTTTAGTTGGTGTTATGGGACAAGCGTTACACCGAAGAAAAGTGTTTTAAAGGTGAAGGGTAGGCGTGTCTATTACTTTATGCCGCCCCTATTAACATTCACGTTCTTTAATATAGTAAGAATTTTTAAGTGTGTTTTGTTGTTGTAATGTTTCGGTGTTAGACCGATTTAAATATTAGTAATCAGATCAGACGGACGTATGGACGTCGGGATTTTTCGTTTTCGATTCAGATTTTAATAAGTAATAAAAGATATTGATTATGTGAATTTTTGACAAATATTAAAATGATTTAAACCTGACAATTGCAATCTAACACACTTCTCCAAGTATTGTAAATGTGGAATTGGTTTAAAAAAAAAGGAAAAAAACTAAATTTGGTTTTTGCCAAATTTTAAATGTCCTTTTCTCTGGACTCTGAGGCTTAATGCAGGATGTTGCATATGATGTTGGAATGGATCTTAAGTGGTGGTATACTAACCCGTTCCCCACTTTTTTTTTTTTTTCTTATAAAATCTCTAATGTCTTAGTGTCATATTTGTATTCTGCCTTGTGTTATGTTATTATCGATTTTTATACATGAAATAAATTTTAATTTTTTTTTTTTTTTGTTTGTTTAAACCACTTTGTAAAATTATTCAATGTTAATAAAAGTTAGTAAAAAAAGAATACATAAAATTTATAAATATTTAATTGTGAGAAATGCAACAAATCACAACTGAGATCATAATTGTTATATTGTGTAAAGTCCTCTTCTATTCGCTCTTAATTTAAGTAGGAAAGGAATATAACGAGTCAACAACTTTTCATTTCATATATGTATGTGTATGTATAAATGATTAAAATATCATTTTCCGAATGGTGTGATGTAGACTTAACAAATGAATAGTTAATTAATTATGTAGAGTAAAAAAACAAAAACAAAAAAACAAAGAAAAAAAACTTCATTAAAAACTCGTTACTTGAATTTAAATATAAAGAAAGGGATTGATAAAAGAAAGGCCACAAAATATATCACAATAACAAAATAACTGTATAATTGTAATATTGTCATTATAGTTTTCAGTTTAATTAATATAAAAATTATACATAAAGTAAAAAAAAAAATAATAAATAAATAAATAAATAAAATAAGACTATTTGTCAATCTATAAAGCAAGGCACACTTTTATTTTATTTGTGAACTTTGTAAACGAAACCGAACAAGTGTTTAAAAGAAGAACAGTCTTCGGCAAGATCGATAATAAGTTTCAACTTGGCGGCATAATATGAGCAAGAACAGTTCTCTGTCGTGGCAGATAAGCTTATACCGTTTATATGCTCTAGTCAGTATGGTGTTCAAAGAGAAATGGGACAAATGTTATGCAAGGCGTGGACCGAAACTTTGTAGAAGGCAACAAAAGCCATGGATGTCGGTATGTCCGTATATTGTTGGCATTCTTATGATCATAAATTTTATGCTATTAAATTGAAATTTTGTACCAGCACTTTTAGCAATTATATGCAGTTTGTTATTTTGGACAAAATTGGTTAAGTGCCACGCCCACAAGGGACATAAATCTATTTATTAGCCACAAAAATTTAGCTATAAAGTTGAGATTTGGTACATCGATTTATAATTACCTCTTCTATCGATGTACCAAAAAAGGGCGTGATCGGATTACAGGCACGCTTAAAATTTACAAAAATCCTTATTCAGTATAAAACTCAACTTTTGAGTTGATATAATATTAGTGGGCGTAATCGGGTCACGCCCCACACCCCCATTTATATATAGATAGGGAGGCTTTTTAAGATTTGACCTCAGATAAATTTTGGTAGATTAGATTAGATTAGGCCAGCATTCGGCAATTTGACATTAATTATGAACCCTCTCCATTTATATATAAATTTTTTATTAAGAGAAATTCCAAAAAAGTTTCCATTAATTGAATGGCCTTTCAATAGGGACAAAACAATTTCGTATTTTAATAAAATAAAATAAAATTGATTCTTTGTCATGAATTGTCAACATCACAAATTTTGTCAAGGTTGACTTTATTTTTTGATTGCCTCAATTTTTGATGCTGATCATACTATTAGGTATTCCAAATGGACTGACAAACCTTGTACACCTTCCATCTTTTGTAGAGGATATGATTTAGATATATTAATAATGGTCCCCAGTAGCAGTAAGTCATGTCATGTAGAATTTTTGATAATACTCAAGTGAAATTATATTGTTAACCATCAAATAGAGAAATAACGGTTTAATGGTCAATTATATAATTCTAATGCCGTCCCTCCCTTTACCGCTATTTGATAGATTTACGCAAATTAATTAAATATGAAGAACGGATGGGTGTCAACATACATCAGGATGATTATTATGAAGGTCTGTTTAGAAGGACAACAGCCAGTTATCGGGCCAAAGTTGACAAAGATAAGACCAACAAGTTACAGCCGGTATCATCTCATCACAATACCATGGAAAATAGCACGCAAACACAACCCTCCTTAAATAAAGGCTCAAGGAACAAAACGAAAAGCCACCATTCAGAAGATAAAGAGAATCAACCGACAACAAGTAAAGCGGCCAATACTTCCTATAAAGAGCTCTTAGAGAGGAATGGAAAGCATAACCGTGGCGAGGTAAATGGTAATCCGAAAAGCGTTTTGGAAAACTATTATCAAGATTGGCAAACGGAACAAACTCTGAAAAGAACAAATGATCAACAAACTAAAGTTACTGAGGAGGACAATGATCCAATGTTGGGCAGAAATGATAAAGGAACACTTACTTCCAAATTCAGTTTAGGTTTACAAGAAAACAATGGGAGTCTAATCAAGAGTAAGGCATTAGCGAAGAGTGGTGGAACTGGCAGATGCTTGAAATTATGCGATATGGTGATTGAAGAGTTACGCGAACAATTACAACAATGTTTAAATAAAACAATTAATCAAGCGAAAGATCAACAGCAATCAAGTGGAAGAAAAACGACAAGCTCGCCAGCATCTTCGGCGGGCAATACAATTAAACGTTTACCTCGTGACACCGAGCAAAACAAACCGCAATGGCAGAATGCTGATCGTGAACAAGGTGGCGCTGAAAGGAGGTATAAGCAAAAAACGAAAAGTGCTAAGAGTTCAACCAGCAGCAGTAATGGACGGACCACTCGTTCACGCAGCCGATCTCAAAGTGCTCTAGGTAAGTAATTTTGCTACAAGTCAGTCAGTCAATCCGCAACATTCCCGCTCCCTGAAAATGAAGCAAAAAACCTTTATTTTGGTAGAAATACTTATGACTAGCTCATCATCCGTCCATGAGGGCGAGGTGCACACTTTGCAATAAACCATCTGCAAGGGTAGAATTTGACCTTCAGGGTCAAAGCGATTTCAAAGATGACACGCCCACAGTTTACGTATAACTGAAGAAGGCATCTAAAATTTGGCCTACAAAGATAGTTTTCTTACAAGTTTATTTAAATTTTTGTTAAAATATTGATTTTCTAAAAACTTAAACTCGGCTTTCGAGCTGACACGTAATACATACATTATTAGAAGGCGTGATCATATATTTGCCACGCCCACTATTGTAGATGTGAAGGCCGAAGCCAAATTTAGTTTTCTTACTGGTTTTTATTATATTTTGCCCCGAAAGAATGTAAAAATTTTCCATATTGGTGGTATGTTCGCGGATGAACTGACTTGAAATGTGCTTTTTATTTGATTTTTCAAACTTTCCCTACTTTAATTAAAGTATCACGCTCGTCATCGCAAACACGAATGCGTAAACCACTTAAATCGGATCCGGTGGCTTTATATCAATACTATAAAAATGAATGGGAACATTTTCGTAAACAAATACCGGGCGAGACTACCCACCAACGAGTGCGCTGGCAAGTGAAACAACGTATGTTGGATTCGGAATAATACCCTCACACTTACCCACCCATCCTACTAGCCAAAGTGTTTCCAACTACAATTCGATTCATCAATCACTTGACAACTTTTTTCTGACATTTTTGAATTTTTTTTTAAACAAAAAAAAATGTATAAAATTTTTCTATTATATTTTTATTGAAAAAAGAAAAGCATAAATAAAATTTTTCTATAAAAATTTCGCGTATTTATTTAAAAAAAATTGTGTAAAGAAAGAAAATGCATCGTTCGATTTATACATTAAGCAAATTGCACGGTGTGGATAGCAATGCCATACAACCGAAATCCTCAGTCACTCTGATGAAGGCACAGAGAAAGCCGGTTGAGTTGACTCGTTACACCAAAGCTGACACTACGAAATGGAATAATGTTGGTCGCGGTAGATTATCTAATAAAGGTCCATTGGGGAATGAGAAGCCAATAAGGAAAGAAAAACAAATCGTTAAACAAAGCACGACCCAACAACCGAGACCTAGCACCATGAAACAGTCCTTTGAGAAGGTACCGCCAACGTTAAGAAGCTGTGTCAAATCAAATCCTCTAAACTTTGAACTGCGGAATCATGGTTGTGTGGTTTCTGCTGCACCCAAAATTAATGGTATATTAAAAACCCATCTACCGACGAATCAAATAAAAATGAAAAAACCCCGGCAACCGTGTAAGGAGAAATATTCGCCACATTCTCTAAGTAATAATTCTATAAAAAAAAATGTTTAAAACAATATTTTATACTTGTTCACCTTTTGCTAGTTTGTTCTACGATGCCCAATAACTCCAAACCCACAGCTACAAAAACTGACGCCGTAACACTGTATCAATATTATAAGCGAGGTTGGAGTCATTGCCATATACCTGGTGAAAGTGAACGCTATCCTACTGGTTGGGAAACTCGTTAAAAACAATAGTTTCCTGTATTGTTTCACCTGCATTGGCGAAATCTTTAATTTAATTTTAATTTTTTATTGAGCTGTAGAGCACCTAATTAGATATTTTCAATGGGTTTTGTACAATTCAATTTAAAAAAAATCTTGTCTATGTAAGCCAATGTTTTACACAGTTACATCACTTTAAGAAACCGTTATTAGGTACATTCATCTCTTTTAATTAGGAGCTCATATATCACGCGTTTTTTGGGCACATAGTTTAGGCATTTGCGGTACATGAAAATTACTGAGTTTTGTAGAATGGCCACTTTGTGAAATTTTTTTTTTTTTTTTTTTTTTCAAATTTTTTAATATATACCTGTTATAATAAATTTTAAAAAAGTGATTGTATGACTTTTTTCTTTATGTCACAGTACAAAAAAAAATTTTTTTTGTTGGTTGGATATATTAATCAAAATTATTTGTGCACGTTTTTTTTCTTTGTAAAATACTTTTGTTGAGGTCTTTTAGAAGTTGCTTGAAGTGACAACAATTCAATAATATTTAAAGGGGTGGTTTTATAATTAATTAACGATTTTGAGGAATTTTTTTCAATTGTGAACAACAATGAGTGACAGAAATCCATGTCGTTGTAATCGGGAATGCTCGGACTCGCCATGTTGCAAAGATCCTTTTCGTACCTGTTTTGGCAAACGTAGTGATGCGTTTTTCTGTTACAACGATGACAAAGCTAAATTGTGTCCGTCAATGTGGCATCCACGAAATCCCAGTTTCGTATCAGTTAAACATTCTTGTTCCTGCCACACGGCCGTTAGAACGGACGAACAACCGTTACGTATTGAAAATGAAAGGAAACCAGTACTGCAAACATATACACCAACGTCCGAGTACCCTAGTGGAAATGTGTATCGCAAGAAGCCAACGAAACAACCAAAAATGGGCAGAGAATTGTTAGACATAAGGGATTATTTGAGAAATTGCATGTATCAGCGCCTTAATGTCGATTGGACTGAAGAAGATGATGCCATACTTATAAAGTGCATATACACCAACTTGGTGAAATTAAGAGGCCCCGGCAAAGTCTGCTCCATGTTAGACCAAGTGTTGCAAAGAAGCAAAAATGCTCTCTTGAATGAATTTGTACTGAAACTAAGAAACGAGTTTTATAGGAATGGAAGTTGCGAAAATCCTGTAAGTAGCTTAAGACTTTTCAAAAATAGTCGCGGTGCTTAATTTTTTTATTTCTACTCTACTGCAAAAAAATATTTATATATAATAGCCTCCAACCCCTTACCTTGGTAAAGTTAGTCAGGGTAAATCGCAAGCCCAATATCATAACGGGCCACCAATCGATAATGATTCGCACTATTATCCTCAAAGTTCCACTTCTAATAGAGAAGTCGAGATGGAGTGTTATATTTGTGGTAAATTGCCATGTAATTGCGATCGAAAACGACATGAAAGGTCATCAAATGAGACTCCAGCTGGCCATGTACAATCAGCTTCACACGCACACTCTCCAAAACCTGAACCTGAAGCACGTTTCTTTAAATCATCGTATGCCCGAAATTCTAGAGGTTCCCGTATCGACGATGATGATGACTATGATGAATCAGACGATGAACCACCAAAAAAATCTCAATGTCGGCGCATGCGTTGCCATTGCCGCAGTAGTGCTGGCTCGAAATAGTTTCCCTACCGATTAAACATTTTCTTAATATGCATTTAAAATTTCGAGTATATAATTAAAATATCATATTTTTTCAAAATTAAAAACAAAAGAAACAATAAACAATAACCCATAACCACCAAAATAAAAGCAAATTTCATTTCACGGTACAAAACCATACATAAGTTTAAAGTCAAAGCATTCATTTCTTTCTCAAATTAGATAAAATCACTAATCAGGCATACAATAAAAAATAAAAAATTGCGAATGTAACGGATAAAGTAAAGTAACGGATATGTAAAGTAAAATTTTGCGCATTTAATAAGGTAAGAGAAAAAGCCAAGCATATCATTTGCTATTGGCATCACTAGGTATTTATATATAGCTCTCTAGTCTTAGCGCTCAAACAGATAGTGCAAAAATCTTACAAGTCAGAATTGTTTGTAGATATATAACACAAGGCTACTACTATCTACTAACTGGATATGTCATTTCATTAAACGTATGGCATATACACGCATTCTTAATACAACATTTAACAACTCTGTTTTTACAAAAATTAGGTCAACTAATGACAGCATTAAATAAATAATTGTTCAATATATTAAATATTTGACTATATATTTTTTTCTTCATTATTGAAAAAGCTTATATTTTATATCAAAACGTTGCGATTGGGTAAACAATTTTTAAGTGATATTCATAAAATATCACGAAATCACTTATATTGTACAAGTTCCGTAATTAATAACAGAAAAATAACGGGAAATATGGTACTTCATCACAATGTCAAAGGTTATGAGGAGTTTACCAAATTGGTTGAAGAACTGGAAGACTCCGGCGATTTAATACATGTATTATTTTCAGGTGGTAAAGATGAAAATGGTGAAAGCTGGTGTCCGTATTGTGTCAAAGGTATAATTAATCACTTATTATATATGTATGTGTGGTATGGTATATGTTTATGTATATGTGTTATGGTATATGTATATGGATAAATTATTACGTATATTTTTACAGCTGAACCAGTAGTTCATGAAGCATTAAAACATGCTCCAGAAAAGTCTCACTTTATACATGTAGATGTTGGCGAACGTACATAGTAAGTTATTTATTATCTAATAATTAGTAAGAAATTATATAATCAAAAGTTGACAGAGATAACAATTAAGAGATTAAATTATTGGACAGTTTTTTCATACCCTCCATCTTAGTGATAAGGCTATTACACTAAGTTTGTCTTTCTGTTTGTAACATTTAGAAAGGAGACATCAGAGACCGGACAGAGTATATATATTCTTGATTAGGATCAAAAACTAAGTCGATCTAGACATGTATGTCCGTGCGACCGTTTGTTGTTGGCATTCTCATGGGCGTAAATTTTAAGATATTGAGCTGAAATTTTATACCGAAACTTTTAGTTTTTACAAACACATAAATACTTAAAATGGGCAAAATCGGTTCAGAGCCACGACCACAATTGACAAATATTTATACATTTGCTACAAAAATTGAGCTACAAAGTGGAAATTTGGTACGAATATTTATAATTATCCCATTTTGCGATGTACTGGGCGAGGTCGGAAAAAGACACACCCACGATTAACAAAAATTTATATATCTGCCACAAAAATTGTCCTATAAACTTAAAATTCGGGACACATTTATGGTTACGCCATCCAAAGATGTGCCAAAAATGGGCATGGTCGAATAATGGACACAACCACAATTTACAAAAAATCATTCCCACCATAAAACTAGATTTGCAAGGTGATACGTAATTAGAAGGCGCAATATATATGTATTTGCCATGCCCACTATTGCAAATGTGGAAGGTATTTAAGATTTGGCTTAAGCCAAATTTAGTTTTCTTACTTGTTTTTTTAATGATTTGTTATACTTTACAGGATAAAGTGGTATAAGGTTATATTGTATTAGTGTGAGTGTTTTAATTAAAGCGATTGGATCAAAATCTCAATTGATTTAATCAAGTCCGTGTATCCGTTCATATATTTCATTGTAATTAAGCTACATTTAATGAAACTTAAACGCAGTGCTGTCTCTGAGAGCTAAGAACAAGCATTAAACAGCCTTTGTGAGACTTATCCCAGGGCATAAAAATCTTAAATTTTTTAATAAAATTTGATAAAGTAAGCCAATTAGCTTTTAAGCTAACGAGTTAGGTCATTTTTAGAATCCCTTTCAAAATTCATTAAATCGAAATTTTGGCATCAATTGTGGTTTTTTTTTTTAATTTTTTAGTTGGAAAGACTTGAATTGCCCTTTCCGCAAGGATCCCAACACACATTTGGTATTTTTGCCCACATTGTTGCGTTGGAAGTCACCTCAACGTTTAGATGGTGAACGTTGCTCCAACAAGGAACTTGTGGAAATGATGTTTGAGGATGAAGTTTAAAAAGAAAAAAGAACCAAAAAACAAAAACAAAAAATTATCTGTGTACTTCTCATGTTGCATATTTTATTTTTATATATTTTTCTAATAATTACATTTATATTTCTTAATTTCGACCATAACCACATGTATGTTGACCAATTGAGTGCGTGCATTAGGTGTTAATAGTTTGTGAAAGCGATGATAATATTGTATTAAACTGGCCAGAGCCAATTGCAATAATTGGGATCCAGTCACCAGTGATGGGAATGACAGCAATACTTCACGATTCAGTTCCTCCAAAGCTTTCTTCCAATTGGCCGAAAAACTGGCAACTAATGCTAAGCTTTTGCGCTCTTGTTTGCGCAATTCATCCGCTTGATCTTTTTCCACATAGGATTCACACTCCTTTACAAACTGTATGAGGCCACCAAAATGTGGCGCCAATATTTCATCAGCGTACTCCGCACTGCGTGCCGTTAATTGTGTACGGAATGCTTCCGCTTCTTTGGAATTGTCGCGGGTGTGCTCCATTAGAACACCCAACACTAGATCATAATTGTTGATTAAATAAATTAGTTGCTCCTTGCGGGTGGGGAAAATGGCAGCCATACGCAATATAAAGCATTCAACTTCGTTCTGTAGTTCCCGTAAAAGACGATTAACCAACTCATTGGGAAAGTGTTCGGAAATGCCAACAATCGCAGCAGAAAATTCAGCATACCGTCGCGTTATCTAAAACATTATAAAAATAATGAAAAAAAATAAATTAAATAAATTTAAAATTAATACGCATCACGCCCACTTACATAGTGTGGTCCCATTTCTTTGTTAAATTTTGTTGGATCACAATCACGTACACTTTGTATATTTAAGCGGAAGACATGTTCAAATCTGGGCCAAAATATGGATTGCAACGTATCCCAATATCTAAAAAGTGTGTGGGAATAAAAAAAAACATACATTTTCACTGAATCACATAAATGATCCATATTCCACATAACTCACCTATCCAAAGCTGGCACACAACGTTTGTGACACATTAACTGATAACGGAATATTAGTTGTATGCACAAAAACATGGCGATCGTATCGTAACAATCTTGCACTCTAGCCTCTAAATTTTCCTGCAATTTTTAAGGAACAGAATAAAAATGAAAACGTTTTTCTTATTAAAAAATAAAAAAGATATCCCAGCTTACTATCATCAGGGTTAAGGTTCTGCCCACGCATAAATTGAAAATTTCTTGAGCTTGGCTTCCACGTATTATAAAAAATTCCATAACAAATAAATATTCACGACAAGCATTGTCCACCAAGGCGTACTGTTCCGAACGGAATAAAGCCTCGAATGTATACTAATTAAAAACAGCAAGGAAAATTATTTAAAAAAAATAAATAAATAAAATTTTTTGCCCTTATACCCGATTATTCTGTTGAGCATGAGGGACTATGATGGGAGCTTCCAGTTGTTGGTTAAGAATCTCGCCCCGTTTGCCTATAGTGAAAATAGTGCTTTTATGCTTTAAACTGGTTGTCTTGGTAAATAACCCTTTGGATACATTATCCTCAATGCCCATTAAATCATCTTTAGTGCAAGACTCCTCAAATCTCAAAGAAGCCAAACGTGACGAGTAACTCTAATAAAAAAAAAAATAAAAAAAAAATTATGCAAAATAATTCACAGTCTCTCTCTCTTTTATTTATGGACACTTACTTTAAAATAACTGTAATAAATCTTACTGATCGTATCCACATATTCCCAGCATATCTCCTGAGCCAGTTTACGCTCATTGGAGAGCATAAATTCGAACAAGAATTTATGTTTTAACATAGTATTCTGCGGTATCTGATAATTGGTCATCGGCTTGCGAAATTTATATATTTGCTCTAACATATATATTCTTATTTTGGTCATTGCCTTTAAACGTAACTTGTACAGAACATCAGCCACATCTGCTGTAGCCTTGGAATCTTTAAAACTCAACTCCTTCATCAACCCCAATTTATGATTGAGAACATTTAATTGGGTACTAAATGCTTTCTCTGTTACCGGTGTCTCTAAAATAGTCAAAATCATATCTTCCGACACCACCATATCTTCTATGAATTGGGATAGTTGTGCTTTAATCGATTGACGATTCGTTAATTGCACAGACATTGATACAGATTTCTTTTGTAATTGCGTTATCTCAGTACTGATGTTACTTAAGACACTTTGAAAATTCAATAACATATTTTCCATACGTTCCAGAACGCCATCACATTCACCGATTTGATTGTGCAAAGCGGCAATATTTTGCGATTCCTTTATATAATCTTCAATTGATTTATTTTCCACATCTTTGAATTCTCGTTCAATTTGTCGCGAATATTGACGCAAATCGGTGGTATTTTTTAAAATATCACGTACTTCTTCATTGTCCAGTTGTTCCGGCAAGGTGCTCTCCTTTTCCGACATTTTGCATCAATTTTTTCCTATACTTTCAATAATTTTGATGTTTATTAAAAGAATACAATTTGTAATGTAAATAATCGAGTAGTTTTTGTTTTTATAATGTACGGTTGTTTTCACAAAAAAAAAGCCAATACAACTCTGTTATTAATATAACAAAAGATCTTGGCAACTCTATTGTTAAATTACTGTATTAAATCGTTGTGCAATTCTATTGTTATATTTAGTATATGTTCTGCTGTTTTCTTCAAGCAACTTTTTTATTTAAACAATATATAAACTTTAACAACTTCCATATTCATTAAATCTATGAATATAAGTGGAAAATCGAAGAATCCCAGAAAAGTCTCTTCGGGAAATCATCTAAATAAATTACCTCCCGATAAATCGGACATATTAAAAAGCAGCTTAGGATATGCTTTAAAGAAGGCAATTTCTGATGAAAATAAAAGCGCTCAAAAGACCAATGTGGTGGATATGCTTTCCAGCTCTCAAGGTGATAATTTAGTTTCCGTAAGGGATGTTGGTGAGTCATTTTCTGACAATAGAATTTCTTGTAAACGGCCTAGAACCGATGCAGAGATGGAGATTTCTTTAAGTTATGTTAATGGAAATAAAAAGCTAGTTCCTTCACCTACTAATACCAATAATAGATTTGCTATTTTAGGAGAATTACTTATTGTTACAGAACGGGATAATATTGATAAAAATATTGTAAATAAGGTGGTAGATGAAAAGGAAGGTAAAAGTTTAAATAAGTTTTGCCCTCCTATTTTCTTGTTCAATGTTAGTGTCACAAATTTGATAGACGAATTAAAGAAAAAGAATATTGACTTTAAAATTGTAAATAAAAGTCGTCGCAAAAGTAAATTATATTTGCGAGACTATTCTACTCATTGTGAAATGATGCAATTACTTCGTCAAAAAGAAATTGAATCATATTTATATACACCAAAACAGCTTAGACGTAGAAGCGTTATTTTAAGAGGGCTTTACTGGAAATTCGATTTGGAAGAAATTAAAAAAGAAATAGAGAGTAGTTTGCCTTAGGTTATTGAAAACGTTAGTAAATTTAAGACTGCATATGCAAAGAAGAACAATTTAGAGTCGAACCTCTTTTTGGTAACTCTTAAGCCAGGAAAGAATGTTTCTGATATCATGAATATTAAATACATTCTCAATCAAGTTGTTGTTTGGGAACTTCCCAAAGGAAACTTTAAAGAAATTCAGTGTTGGCGTTGTCAACAATGAGGACATTTTTTTAAAAATTGTAATCGTCCATTATCTTGCATTCAATGCAGTAAATACCATGCACGTGGAGATTGTGAACTTAACGCAGATAGTAATATAAAACCTTTTTGTATTAATTGTAAACAAAGTGGTCATCCTGCAAGTTGGAGAGGATGTCACGTTTATAAAGATTTTATAGCACGCAAACAAAACCTTGTTAAAGTTAGTAAAATTAAAAATTCCTTAGTTTCTAATAACGTTTCTAAAACAATTGTCAATTCTATCTTTGTTTCTCCTAATAAATCCTTCGCAAGCCTTTTCAAAGGTCGTGATAGTACTGGTGGCAACCCAAAACCTCCTTTGGTTGAAGAATTTTTAAAAATTGCTGTTATTTTATGTAATCCAGAACCGATTTCTCTAGGAGATAAAATCAAACAATTTTTATTAAATTTTGAAAGATTATCAAAAGACAAAGCTAAAGAGGAATGTCTCCCTCTGTTAAATGAAGTCCGGAAAACTTATGGTCTATAATTCTATTAATTTATTAACTTTTAATGTTCGTTCTTTAGTGGATTACAGTCGCAGATTAGATTTATTAAACCTTTTAAAGGTCAATAAAATCGATATTGTATTTGTACAAGGAACGCATTTACGGAAAAATGCAAAAATTTCAATTGATAATTATACGTTTGTTCGCGACTTTAGTTCACTAGATGTTGCTATTCTTTTGAAAAATTTGTATTTTTTTTCGAGAATTAATACAGATTTCTTACCTTTTCCTAATATTTTTATTGAAATTAATTTAGTAGTTGACAATTGCCCTAAAAAGTTCCTATTGGGCTCTATTTATATTCCCTGTAATTTTAACCCATCTTTTTTTACAAATGGTTTAAATTTAATTCTAAATCTCTCGCGAAATTATGATGGCTCTTTTATTGGAGGTGACTTTAACTCAAAGCACATCTCTTGGGGAGATAATTTTAATAATACAAATGGAAATAATTTTCATTCTTGGCTTCAACTACACCACGATGACTTTATAAGAATTTCTGACTCGCTTCCTTCATTTCCTAACGGTACATCTTTTCTAGATCATTTTATTATTTCATGTAGTGTGTTTAACACTTTTAACAGAAATTTCCAAATTAACTCGCTTCCTACTTTTTGGGATCACTTTCCACTAATACTCAAAATTAATTTTTTAAATTTAGAATTTTTATTAAGAATTCCACCTGTGTTTACATCTTTTAAAAACACAAATTGGAGAAATTTCAAAAATGATCTTGATAACAAAATTTTAAACCATTTTCTCTCGTCAAATAGAAACCTTTTGAACAATGAAATTGATTTTTATATTAATGAGTTTACAGCCTCGCTCAATCATACGTCCAATTTACATTCAAATAAAATTGAACTTTTATTCATATTCACAAAAATCATTGCTAAACATAACAGCTAATGGAAGTATAATAAAAGTGATAAGAATATCTTATAATTAACGCAGGAGCAGCAGCAGCAACAACAACAACAACAACAACATGCGCAGAAACTCTGGATCTGGTTCATTAGTTCTGAATCTAGTTCACTAGTTTTTAAAGAATAATACCAGGCATACAATAGTAGAATTTACAAGCTATAACATACTAGAGTTAAAGAGATACTAAGGGTATAGATAAACAAATAACAATGTTAAACATTACAAAAGCTTAAAAAGAGAGGTGGATGACTAGTTTGGCAACTATCTATTTAGTATAATTCTTCTAATGCAATCGATTGGATCAACCGCGAGATCGAACGAATTTGAGTATTCATTAAATAGTCCACATAGGACCCGAAACGAACTAAATAGCTCATAGTTGGTGCGGCATTGAGGTAGCCATAATGGCACAAAATGCCTTGAGACCCTGGTTGGTATATTCAGTGTGACCAGGCGCAGTAGAGGAGGGGAGGACACTTCACCTAGCAGAACTCTTGCTATGAAGGAAACCCCCAACAATGGTCTTCTCCTTTCAAGTGTAGGGAGACCAATTATTTACCATTTTCATATGAGGGCAAGGGAAGTGAAGGATCCCAAACTAGACCACGCAGTGCAAATCGTAAGAAGTTACGTTGAACCGATTCAATAAGGTCAACGTAAAATCTATAGCTGGGTATCCAGACGACGACTGCATATTCCAGTGTGGGTCTAACCAGGGACGTAAACAGACGTTTGGAAACATAGGGGTCATTAAACTCTTTGGACCAGCGTTTAATGAAACCCAATAAGGATCTAGCTTTGTTGACAGATGATACGATATGATTGTTAAACTTCAATTTCGGATCAAAGACGACACCCAAATCATTATAACAAGACACATTTTCAAGGGCATGATTATTAACAGAATAAGATGAGTACTGATAGTTTATCCACCCAAATGACATCTTTTTGCACTTATTTAAGTTCAAGCGCATACCATTTAAGTCACACCATGATACCAAGTTTGTAAGGTCCGATTGTAATAAATTTGTATCGTCCAAAGAGTTTAAGGAGAGAAAGTGTTTAACGTCATCTGCAAACATTAAGATTTGAGAGTATTGGATACATGATGGAAGGTCATTTAGGAAAATAGTAAATAGTAAAGGCCCTAAGTGGCTACCCTGAGGAACCCCCGATGGAACAGAAATAAGGCGAGAATCGGTGGATTTAAACAAGACTTGTTGAGTACGTCCAGTCAAATAGCTACGAATCAAGGAGCAAATTATTTAAATAGCAAAAGATCATGATGAACACTATCAAACGCTTTAGTGAAGTCTGTATAAATGACATCAGTTTGTTTGTGATGAGAATAAGCATTAAAAATGTAATTACTAAACTACAACAAGTTAGTTGATGTTGATTTACCACGGCAAAAGCCGTGTTGACAATGAGAAATAACTGACCTTATTGATGGCGTTAGTCTCTTGGTAATAAGACATTCAAATAACTTAGGCAGCACACTTAATTTGGCAATACCTCTGTAATTCACTATGGAGTTTCTAGAACCATTTTTATATATGGGAATAATGAAGCTACTTTTCCAAATAGAAGGAAAGTATCCTTTTTCTAAACAGTTGTTGAAAATTTTGGTTATCGGACCACACAACAAATCCGCACAACAACGGAGAATGGCCGAAGGAACACCATCTGGACCTGGGCTGTTACATAATTTAAGACTGGATAGGGCTATGAAGACTTCATTTTCAGAGAAGGACACCGATGGAAAGATGTCGAACGAACTAATTGGAAAGGGATAGTCAATATTACTAACATTAGAAGTAGAATATGATTTTTCAAAATGGTCGGCAAAAGGTTAGATATCTCTAATATATTCGATGATTCCGAGTCTTCGTAATACATGATCGAGAGAAATCCCGTAACTTTACGTTTCGAGTTAACAAAACTGTAAAATGACTTAGGATCTGGAAGGAGTTTATGTCTCATGCTTTGAATATAGTTAACGTAACAATTATTCTTTAGAACATTAAATTCCCGGTTGCAGTTAGAATAAATAATATAGTCCTTAAGTAGACCACTCCGTTTGTAACGTTTGTATAGTCTACTCTTCTTATTTCTTATGTTTCGTAGATGTCTGTTGAACCATATCGGACAAATAATATTAGATGCAGGAGTCTTTTGTGGAACGGATAGCGATATAGCTGCATAAAGATGATTGTAAATAGAGTTCAAAGAGCCATCAATATCATTATAGTTGAGGTTCCAGTCGTTGTGAGACAAGAAGCTTTTAAGTTTAGCATAATCAGTTCTACTAAATGAACGCAACGCATCCTTATGTCTAGGCATTTCAGAGTGAAAAAATTCATGAATATGAAGCAATAATGAGGGATGGTGAGTGTCCTCCGGTAATGAGAATGGATGTGATCGTATAATACGTTAAATTTATTGATACTAATATAAAAGACCAAATCTAAGAGCCTATTATTAGAATTATGAATATGGTTGAGTTGAAAAAGACCAAGATCATATATATGGAATCAAATAGATCATTATATAATGGAGGGATGACTACTGGATAATAAGCACCAATTTCAATATTGGGGGACCATGTGACACTAGCTAGGTTAAAGTCACCAAGTACAAGTAGCTTATCAGTCGGTTTAAACGGTTCAATATGTTTCTTATACATATGAAGTGTTCCATGTAGATAGAAATATCACTATTAGGCGGGATGTATGAGCACGTGATAAACAAGGAGGACGTGTTGGTTTTTATTTGGACGCATACAATTTCAATGTTTAAAGGATCGACAGGATCAATTAAGATGGTAGTAAGCATTTTATTGACAGCGATAAGTACGCCACCACCAATCCTAAGCAATCTATCACACCTGAAAACTTTAAAATCTGAACAGAAGATTTCGGTGTCGTTGACCCATGGCTTTAGCCAGGTTTCAGTGAACACTACAACCATGTAATCACAATTTATTGACATTAAAAAAATATTTGATAATTTAGAATTAAGACCGCGGACGTTCTGATACAGTAGAGTGAGAGCATTATTTAGTTTTTTGAGTCCGACGGATTGTCAAGATTAATCGGACGACGAAACTTATTACGAGGAATAAATTCTTTAACTAGGGTACCTTTAGGCCAAAATTCCTTATTAAGGAGGCGCTCAAATAAAGCGTCAGGCAAAAGGATTTTAAATGACGAGATTTCTCTATCTTTTGATGTATTGAGTTTAAAAATACTTAGTTTGCTAGTGTCAATATCAGATGATATACGTCTGATAAAGCACTCAACTGTACGAGTAGTAATATTCGAGGCAAATCGAGATAGAAATACTACCTTACGTACAGTAATAACAATTAGTTCGTCAATTTGTACTGAAGCGGAATTAGAAGATGAAGAGGGTTCAATATTATACTGAACAGACTGACCAGAGTTCGAAAAACGGGAGGGATCAGAATTACTTAATGGACTCACTCGGGGGTGACTACAAATCGAGTCACTTTGTTGACCCCCGTCAGATAGATTACATACCGGTTCTTATCCGTCAACTTTTTAAGGTCCTTAAGAAGATCAGAAAAACCACTTTGGGTTTGCTTAAAGAGCTTATGAAAATCAACATCGATTTTCCTGCAGTTTCGGCAAGCCCAACGAAGACCTTTAGTTCTATTTGTGATGTAATCGAAATCCCGACCACTAAAACCAGCACATTGGGGATGAGCGGCGCGGTCACATAGCCAACAAAGCAAAAAGCGATCGTTCTGAGTTTCCTTACAGCTATTATAACAACATTTATCCATCATCATACCTAACTGCTAAATGTTATGTTAAGTAACAGTAAGTGAGAAATAGATTAAATGCTATTATTTAGTGTACAACAATGGAAATATGTATAAGAACAGTAACACTCACTAAAACGGTGAGAGCAAGAAGCAGAGTCAGCAAGGGAAAATAAAAATGAATAGTAAAAAAGAGGATTAAGAATAAGAAATGGAAGGTAAAATGTATATAAAAGATACCAACTAAGTAGAGGGAATATACCCAATCGCACCAACTATGCGCAATTCAAGAAAAATTATTATCGAGGAATAACACTGTGATTAGAGAAAAAATTATATAGTGTTGCACTATGTATATTAGACTTTAATCACTTTAAATTTCAATTAATTTAGGAGCACTAATAACACCCGACAATATGATAACAGAGTTGCCAAACTACTACTATACTCGTATATATACTTAAGAATAAGAAGTTTGTTGTGTCCGATCTGCTTAAGAAACTTTTCAATATAAAATATCTTTGGCAGAAACAACTTAAAAGAATTTTTAAATGAACTTTAAATAGAAATGATTCTAAATACAAAATTTTGTCGAAACAAATTCAACTAATAAAGGTCATTATTAAAGAGCATGTTAATATTGAGCAATCAAAGACTTTTCATGAACGCGTTAAGAACATAACTCCTGGTCCCAACGCTTTTAAACAAATTTTTAATATTCTGGGTAACCATAAGAAGTTTGAAATCCCAAATATTGAATTTTATTTTCATTTTGACTATATTTGAAAGCTGTAATGAAATGAAAATGTTAGAAATTGTGAAAAATTAATACTTGGCGACTGGAAGGGTAGAGCCTAGATCGAACTGGCCCTCATCGAGTTCTCATCAGCAGATCTTTACCAGCTGAGCCAAATCCACCGTTGCGATTTTATGCGCAATTGGTTTATATCAATAATTCACACTAACAACATTACAGCCCTACACCATATGGTGTACAACATCTGTCCGATTTCCCTTCTCTCTAACAATGAGTACATTTCCCCTTTTCAGTTTGGTTTTAGAAAAGCACACTCCACTACTCATGCTCTCGCTAAATTTCATAATGATATGACTTGTAATTTACGTGAAAGAAAATGTTCTGTTGTTGTATCATTAGATATAGAAAAAGCCTTTGATAGTGCTTGACACAACGGCATTCTATTCAAAATGATTAAAATTGGTATCAATCCTTACACTGTAAAGCTGTTTCACAATTTTTTTATGAATAGGTAATTTTTCGTACAAATTGAAAATAAAAATTCTGATTTTGAAAGCGTGAGTTGTGGAGTGCCTATATGTGGAGGTTCTATTCTGGCTCCACATCTTTATAGTTTCTTTATTTCGGACTTCCCTTATCAATTTCATGGATCCAAAAGCATTCTTTATGCGGATGATTCTCTTCTTTATGCACATCATAGGTCTCCAAAGATCGCCCTTTACAATGTCTCAAAACATCTACAATTAGTAGATAATAAATAAAGTTTGGGGTCTTAAAATAAATTCTTCTAAGTCTGAGGCCATTTGCATAAGAAATGCTTCTGGAAAGTACAAGCAGTTTGTTGTCCCAGAGAGTAGAAAATTAAACCTCTTTCTCAATGATGTTATCTCACCATTTAGGGATAATTTAAGGTACCTTGGCGTACATTTGGATAAATCTCTTAAATTCAATAGTTATGCAAGAAATGTAATTAAAAAAGTAAATAGAATAAGAGGTTCTTTGGGTAGATGCTTTAACAATATATTTCTTCCAAATCAAACTAAATTATTAATTTATAAAACATGTTTAAGGCATATAATGCTTTATACGTTTCCTGTTTGGTTTACCATTTCGCCGACCGTTATGAAAGAATTTGAGGTCGTGGAAAGAAAAATTCTTCGCAAATGCGTTAACAAAAATTTTGAAACGTCAACAAAACGTTTTTCTAATAATGTTATTTATAATGAGTCAAGAATAGTTTCGCTATCCTCGTATTGTTTTTTTTTTCTCTACAAAAATTTGTACAAAAGCTATATTTTCACAATAATATCCTTATTAAGCAAATTGTATGTGATGAAGTGGACTTGAACTGGTCTAACACACATTACCTATCACCCCTAGGGTTTATGGCAGAAAATTTACCTCTAAATCATCTATCACCTTAATGCCTAATTTTTATATCAATTCTTCCCCTAACACACAGAGGCTAATTTTGTTTTATTATAATTTGTTTATGTTTAACTGAATAATTTTAATTGTATATGTAATTTATAGTAGTAGTAGTTTGTTTTGAATCATATATGAACTTTAAGATTAATTAGTTTTAATTCGATTTAAGACCACATCAAAAAAGTTCTTTTTTACAAAACGATGCCGATAGAGCCGAGAGCAAGTTCGTCCTTTCACTAAATGTTTAATTTATTATAAAAAAATTCTCATCATCTCTAGCTAGATGTTTTAATTCATTTTACTGTTATTTCAACAACACCTTATAATTTTAAGTTTAACCTTACTTATTGTTTCATAATTTTATGAATGTAAATTGAAATGTAAAAGTTAGAAAAAGTCTCAAAATAAACTTAAACTTCTATTGTTATATTACCGCTATTTTTAATTTCCTGTTTAACAAGTGAAAAATCAAAAAAACTTTATTGAACAAATATAAATAATATACGAGTATATATTCTACAGCAAATTTGTTTGATTTTATTACAAAGTAACATTTCAGTCTTAAATAGATATTAACAAATATGGGAAATGAATAAAATAACTAAAAACATATCAAGTCATAGACAAACGAATTAAATAGATTTTGTAGTGTTCATTTTTTGTAAAGTGTTTTTAACAAATAATGATAAAAAGCATTACTATGAAGTAAATCATACAATTTCCTTAAATACAGCGTGACGTTAAGGTGCACATGGTGATTTTGGGACAAAATATCAACCCATTGGAGCAGGTCATTTTGTGGCCTTTCATTTGATCTTGAGCGTTTTTATAGCACACAAAATAACTGTTAACAGAATTTTGATCAGGTATTTTATCACCTTCCTTACAATAATATTTTCTTAATTTCGTAATTTTTCCTTGGCTAGGAGGTCCGACTGTGGTAGTTGTTATATTGGCCATAGCCGCTGCTTGTTGTACGTACAACTGCAACATATTATCTTTAGATTTATTATTGTGTACATTTATAATATTCGGCTTTAATCGATATGGTTGAATATCATTATTTAGATTTTCATAATTTCCTAAGTTTTGTGATAACGGTTTTTTACGATTTGACTGATATTTCTTGTAAGTTTCTATTGCATATAAATTGTTATGACATTTATTATAGCTGGCTGCATCACATATACGTTTTTCTGTATTGAAAGCGGTATAGTTGGGACAGGTATAGGATAAAACTTTGCCATCTTTTTTACTGCACACATAATAACGGGTACAATCTGTAACGTTGGTTTGTCGGACACCAGCCGCACATGTTATCACCTCAATATTATTTTGTGCTAAGACATTTTGATTTAGTAACGGTAATATGGATGTACGAAAAACTTCAAGATTTATAAAATTATCACCCACTTTTACTAATCTTGTATTATCATTATCTGATAATGTCTGTATGGACGGCTGCATATTTTTCTTATTTTGTTGAAGATAAATTATAGAATTTTTATTATTATTATTATTGTTGTTGTTGTTATTGGTTAATTGAAAATATGAATTTTCATTATTGCTAAATATTGATTCATTTTGTAGTGAAGTTTCGTCACTCTCCTGACTTTCATTTATCTCCCCGGGCATCTGAACTTGATATGCTGGCTTGGGTTGATTAATAATTGTTGTTAATTTATTTATATTCTGCTTATAATTATTATTTGGATAATTTTCAAATATATTCTCATTACTGTCAATATAATTGGAGCTGATTGGTTTTTTGATTTGTTGCGAAAATGGAGAATTCGTAGATTGCGTTAAAGCTGTCTGTTGTTGCGGTTTGGTAGCATAATTACTCATAACGGGAACATGCATATTGACATTGTGATTGTTTAAATGCTGACTGGGTGTAAAATATTGGGTTATGGCGGCTGGCGTATTGAAAAATTTACTTGGTTTGACGGTTGTTAAATAGCTGCTCAAAATATTATTAAATGTTTGTGTAAGGGTGGATTCTTTGTCCATGGTTTGTGTTATTCCATTATTATTATTATTATTATTATTATTTTTATTAAAATCATAACTGTAGCTGGATTCGATTTCTGATTCCATTTGACTTTGCAGAGATGGATATAAATTTAAACTTTGTCCATAACTATCCAGGTTGTCTTTTTCCAGGTAATGCGGTGCAGTAACATGAACATTATTATGTATTATGGTGGCTGAGGGTTTCTTCTGTTCATAGGCGTATTGGGGAAAAGGCGTCTTCTGCTCATTAATCTGTTTATTCTCATTATTGCTGTAAAAGTTCTCGTATCCGTATTTATTCGATGAACTGGAAAATGGTGTGTTGTGTACATTCGATGTGTATAAAACTGGTTGTATTATGGGCGCGGCATAATATGCTGGTTTTGTTAGGATTTGTGGCAGTTGCGGTGTGGCCACCATTTGTTTGGATAATTCCAGTACCGTGTTTAAGGTTTCCTTTGATATTTTTGGTATATTGTTGGGCTTCTCTATGAAAAGCTCTTCTTGCGGTATAGTAAATGTCACCGTACCTTCCGGATGATTAATCACAATTTTAGATTTACTAAAACCGTTATTCGTTTGCTTCATTTCCGCTAGTGATGGTTGTTTTGGTAAAAAGTTTTCATTCAAAACAAACTTGGTTTCGGCTTTAAGATTATTTTCTTCTCCCTGCCATTGCTTTCTGGTCATATTGAATGGCTTGGGATATTCGGTAGCTGGCTTTTCCTCCTTGGGATTGAAGCTTTCATATTGATTGCGTATATTGAAGTGGGCTAGAAAAGCATTCAACTGATCGGGTCGTAATTCTTGCTGTTCATCGGATTTTTTTTGATAAGTTTTCTTCAGGCCATCAATTAATTGGGCCAATCTTTGCAATTGTGCTGTTAACTTGGGATCAATCCGTTGTGCTGTTTGTCCAATTTCCTGATTCGCTTGATTGTTATTAAGAAAATGTTTCGTATTTTTTATATCTGTGGCTGGTAATAGACCGTCCAGTTCCACTAATTCCCCACTCATGCCACTGCCATCATCATTGAATTCTTCATTTAAACTTATTTTCGGTTCTAAAATCATTTCCATTTTTTCATCATTATTTTTTTGTAAATTCTGGGATTCTTGATCTTCTTCCATTTTATATCTTATTAACTGAAAATCCATATCTTTGCTAGTTTTTGTGGAATTTTTTAATGGTATTTGTTGAATGCGAGGTAACAGACATTCCCAATCGTCACTGGGTAAAACACAGGCACCCAGGCTATGTTCATATATGAGACCTGGTTCACATTGCTTTAGTACCCATACGTGAGAATTTGTTGTTATTTCTATGCATCGATAGAACTTATTGCAGCGCGTCAAGTGGGCTTGAGTTTTTTCAGGACATGGTTTACCTGATATCATAAAAAAATATATTTAGCTAATGGTTGAATGAAAAGTGGAAACATCGACATTTTTATACCCTACACCACAAGAGCCACGCCCACATTTCCTAAGTATACATTTATCTGGCACAAAAATTGAGCTTTTAATATATATATATATAATATATTATTATTATATATATCTATGGTTACCCCATCCATCAATGTGCTAAAAATGGACGTGATCGTTTAACAGAAGCGCCCACAATTGACAAAAATCTATATATCTGCCATAAAAATTGACCTATGAACTTGAAATTTAGAGTACATACCTATAGTTACCCCCTCCACCGATGGGCGTGGTAAGTTAACAGACACGTCCACAATTGACAAAAAACAATAGCCAGCGTAAAACTCGACTTTTAAGCTAATACGTAATACATTTACTATTAAAGGACGTAATCATATACCATCCACGCCTAACGTTTGTATATATATGTGGAGGGTATTTATAATTTGGCCCAAGTCGAATTTAATTTTCTGAATTGGGGAAATATCTATAAAAAATATCGATTTTTCATAGATTGAATTATGGGTTTTTCTTTTGTTGAGAACTTTTATAGAATCTAGTGACGCCCAACACATTAGAGTATAAATCGTTACTTATTAAGATATCGGCTACCTGCACATATATTCGCCTTAATCTCTGTAATTTTATTACCTTCCGAAAAGTGAAATAATCCAATTATTGATACAATGCTTAACACCATAAAATGAAGTCCAAGCATTATGTTTCAATTATTCGATAGATGCAAAAATATTTTTAAAGTAATTTTCCAACTTTTCAATCAGCTTTAATTATAATTATTTTTTAATAAATCCGTTTAGGTCTTCACGCTTGGCCCTTACAACTGATAATACTACACAAATTAAAAAAGCATGTTACGAAAAAGAAAAAAAGAAATTTTTTCTTGTCATAAAGTGGGGAAAAATGCAAAAAAAAACAAAAAAAAATAAAAATAAAAATAAATAAACCAATTTCACAAAATATGAGCATAAACAAAAAGGCAACAACATGTTATACATAGCGTTCAAGTTTAGTTCGCTGTTTTTTTTTTAGAGTTTAACAAAAAAGTGTTAAGTGTTAAAAACAACAAGTAAGAAAACTAAATTTGGCTTAGACCAAATCTTAAATACCTTCCACATGTACAAGCAAAAGTCTTTAAAAGAATTGAACCTACAAACTGAGCTGGACCTGATAAAATTGTAGAATTTTATACAATCTTGCAAGATTTCATTTCTTTTACACTCAGGGGAAAACTGCAAGGAATTAATGTGGCGTAGAAGAATCCCCCAAAACTAGCCATTCGTCATAGTACGTATTGTCATTTATTTATAACTTTACTTGATTTGAATATAATCGTAGACAGCTTTTGAAAATCTGACAATTCTGTTTTTGGAATAAAAATACTTTTTCAACATTTGAAAATTTTTCTTTGATTCGTTCGTTTGAATTGTTTAAATTGTTTTGAGTGTAATTCGTTGATTTTTGTATTGTAAGAAAAATGAATACAAGAGGTTTTTTAATTTTAAATGCTTTAAAATCATTAGACGAGCCGGTTACCAGCGAAACGATTATTTCAAAAATTGCGCAATTCATTGAACTCCCACAACAGGATGTTAAAGGTTGCGTTATGGAGGCGTTAAGTAATGGCGTGCGCTTTGGTTACGTACAGAAAATAAAAGAAAAGTATACAATCCTGCCGGTTGAATCTGGTGATGATAAGAAGACCAGGAGCGATGACTCCTCATCTGAAGATGGGTCAATGAGCGATGGCGCCAGGCGCCGTAGAAGCCGCAGAAAGAAGAGCGGCAGCCGTCGCCATAATACCCGTAGACGTAGTCGTCGCCGCCATTAATGAGCGCTGGCTTGCTTCCTTGAAACAAAATTTTTTAGTGAAAAAAAAATTTGGAAAAAATTGCAAATTATTAAAAACTTGCTGTTGTTTGTATATGTATAAAAATGTATATATTTTTATATAAATGTATTTCTCCACTAACATGTATGAGATAATGAATTAAATGAATGATGAATTATAAATAAATCGAAATTTCAACTCAATTGCTGAATCTTTGTGTGTGTTTGGTTTTTGTTGGATGATTTTCTCTTTTTAATTTTGAAGTTGTGCCATTCCTTAATCGATTGTGAAAATAAAATCCTGCGTGTGATTCGCTAACTCATTATGATAATTGTCTATAAAGACTTATTAAGGGGATCTCGCAAATGGTGTTGCAAACTGAATGACAAACTTAGTTTACCCCCTTTTATAAGGAGAGTATAATAACAGCATACTTACAAAGTACAAATACATCAGTATCAGGTTTGTATATAAAGTGAGTTCCATGAAAATGCGGGTTATGTAGTAAAAAAAAAAAAAATTATTATTACTCTTATTATAGTACTACGGCTTATATATATATGAAAAAAAAAATTTCCATTTAATTTAATAAAAAATGTACCAATAATTAACTGTAATGTTTAGGGCATCACGTTCTAATCGAAGCGGTACTTTCTGCTTCAGTTTTCTCAGTGAGTAAAGTTTTATTCGGAGTTATAATTACAAAGGATTTTTCAGTAAGAACATAACAATTTTGTATCTCAATACAATACAGAATAATGAAAAAATTGAACTAAAATTTAATTCCTGGTACAGCATGCATGTTATATTTAATTATAGATAATGTTCCAAAACACATCCACGCATAACGGCCAGAACGTTGGTAATTTCGCGTTTCATATTGTCGCGGCTGTAACATTGTTGTCTCATTGGCATTAGGTAATTCGATTTCTGTTAATTATGGGCGTGGCTGTTATACAACCATGCCCATTTTGGGTAAATCGATTAATAGAGTAATAAATAGATTTATCAAATTTCAATTTCAGTACTCAATTTTTGTGATAAATCGATTTTTGTCGATTGTGGACGTGGTCGAATAATACATATTTTGGCACATCGATGATTGGGGTATTTGTGCACCAAATTCCTACTTCGTACGTCACTTTTTAAGGCAAATAAATTGATTTTTGTTGTTTGTGGGTGTGGCTCTTAATCGATTTTGCCCAATTTATATATGGGCCGTATATTTTGTAGGATCTCTGACGATTTGTCCTATGTGCTGCAAATGGAATGACCAACTCAGTATACCTCCCATCTCATGTAGAGGGTATAATATGAAGTTTCTAAACTTGAACGTTTTAATGGTTGAGATAAGTCAACTTTATAACGAGCACTTTCTTTTTCATTCCATAAAAAGTACGTATTAAGGTAACAACCATTGTCTACATATTATACCCCAAATATATATGCATGTATGCATAACATATATAAATCTTCATTAACGTGCTAATTAGAAAACACTCCAGTTTATGACTTCATGAACCGTATTACGGTTTGTGTTCATTACATATTACAATGGTAGAGGAAGAAACCATTGCACATAAATTATAAACAGCTTACAAGTGTTAACAGATGTTCCGCATGTTTCGCAATAAAAACTTAAATAAAACAAGACAAGTTTAATTTCTGTAATGTGTGTATTTTGAGAATTATTATTTTTATTTTCATGTATTCCACACTCTTAATATTATTACTAATTTGTAAAACTCTCTATTACCGTAAGTTGTATGTAACAAGAATTTTGGAGTGTACGATTTTTTTTATAAATTTTTTTTAAAAATCAAAACCAAGTTAAAAAGTTATATTTGGTCATTAAAAAGTTATATTTGGTCAAACTTTGATATATTGAGCTGAAAATTTTGTGCAGGCCCTTTTAGTTTTTGCACGCAGATCGCTATTTAAAATGAGCACAATAGGTCAAGAGCCACGCCCATAATTAACAAAAATCTGTATACCTGCCGCAAAAATTAAGCTACAAAATTGAAATTTGGTACGAATATTTATAGTTATCCCGTTTATCTACGTGCCAAAAATGGGCTTGGTCGGATAACATACACGCCCACAAAGAAGAAAAATCTATATATCTACTATGAAAATTAACCAATGAACTTTAAATTTAGTGAACGTGTTTATGGTTATCCCGTTCATCGATGGTCGTGATCAGATAACAGACTTGCGTACACTTTACAAAAAACTATACTCAGAGTATAACTTGACTAGCAAGCTGATACGTAATACATACACTATTAGAAGACATAATCATATACCTGCCACGCCCACCGTTTGTATGTAAATATGGAGGGTATTTAAGGTATTTGGCTTAGGCCAAATTCGTTTTTAAATATTATTAAAAGTTTTGCAACATATTCATGGCGGAATTATACATTAGTTACAAATGCTGGTGAAGATGTAGCTTTAAAGATGCTTAGACCACAGAGATAGCGCCGAATTGATTACAGAGTCCATACAAATATACACATTAGAATCGTTCTCCGTTTTTCTGATGACCTATTATGGTCTCTTGTGCTTCTACACTGTATGTAACACATTTAAATGTATGTTTAATTATATAATAAATTTAATATGACAAGCATTTCATTATTTGAATCCATCTCCAGCAAATGTTTGTTGACAATTTCTCGTAGCTGCTGTTAATCGAATTTAAAGTATTTTCTCTGTTCTGAAGTGTCTACTTAACAAGGAACTGTGTTGGGTATATTGTATTAAAACAATTAAATTTGGCTTAGGCCAAATGTACATATTTATACACAAAATGTGAGCGTGAGCAGACACCTGATTATGCTACTTAATTATCTTTATGAATTTTACACAAACAAGTTTTTGTTCTATACAGGTGTGGTTCTCTACCATTTTCCCCCAATTTAAATAATAATCCATGTGCTGAAACTATGTAGAAGTGTTTTGTTTTGTGTATAGAAATTTTATCTCATTAAAAAATGGACAGACAGACATATTTACTTAGATCTAATGCTGAATCATATTTTGATATTTTTGACCCCCTCCGCTCTACCATTTCATGCTCCTTAAATCAGGTGTCATATTAATTTGATGAATGCTTAAAACGGACAATACAACTGCTGTCACGGGTATGTCCTCTTTCAGTACTAAGTGGTTGCGTAAGTATAAAAAACTATGAAAATTTCTAATAAAAAAGAGTAGAAAAGAAAAATCAAATATTTTACTACAATTATCACAATTGTTGCTTTACTTTCTCTTCTGTTTTGTTTTTTTTCCTATTAACAACTAAAATACATTAAATTCAGTTATGGTAGGTATTGCTTTTTCATAAAATGTTTATCAAATGTTTTGTTATATATGCTTAGTATATATGTGTATAATATGTGTGTCTCTGTGTGTGTGTGTGTGTGTGAATGATTTATAAAACAGCACATTTTACAGCGCAACCTTTGGTTGTTGCAGAATATAAATTAATACTAAAAATGTTACGCCTTGAATGTACAACAACAGCTACACTACACATACATACAATTAACACAGGAACACAGGTATTGAGTTTATTACCAAAACCATTTAAACCATACCAAAACCCTCGGTACCCTCACTGATGGCCAAAAGTAAAGCCTTCTCGAATTGTTCATAGCTTTCATAGTCCGGCAAGCACAATTGATTGAAGCTGAATAATAGAAATTTTAATTTTCTTCATTAAAAATATAAATATATTTTGGCTTTACCAAGTGTGCGCTGTAGGTAGATTGCCAAAAGTGGGTGCTGCTGTTATCTGAAATTGTGGGTTTAATTCTTGAAAGCCTCCGGGTGGCAGTTGAGAGCAACCCGTGGTAAATTGTAACAAACGTGCCATTTCGGTTTGACTAAAATTACTAACACCCGCCCAAAACCAGACCAACACTTTACGAAACTCTACAGAGTTGCCATTGGCTATATGATGTGCCTTAAAATCCGCTATGGAATATTCTCCTGTGCCGCACATCAACAGCTATTTAAAAAATTTATACATTTTTTTTAAAATCATTTTTAAATGGGAAACATTTACGCAAATACCTCCAATTCGTTCTCATCAAATATACTTAACAAATTGTCGGGTATAATACCATTGAGACCTTTTAAAAAACTATCCACCTCATCCTTGACACTATTACATAAACGCTGTTGTGCCAAGGCGTCTAAATATTGATTTTTGGTAGCATTTGTTACACGGGTTTTCGAGCCATTCGGTATAAGCTCAACCGTTTTATTCAATTGACCGCTCCCATCGTAGACATCTTCCACAAAATACAATTCCAATGTATCGGTATTATCCAGATCCGTATCCAAAATATATTTAATTTTCGATAAATACAGATCTGGGTCATCTTGTTCGAAATACTGCATTAAGTTAGTTTGAAAAATAACAATAAAATGATGAAACATTCAATTCGCCAATCTTGCTTACCTTATAATGAACACGAAGGCCGATAAGTTGAGCTAAAAAAGAACGAGTAAAACGAGCTCGCACCAGCTGGCGATAGGAGCCGCCTAAAGCACTCTCGTATAAACATTTGCCCACAATTTTTCCAGCAAATTCGAAATGTTTTAATTTCAAATTTGGTGGCCTGTGAGGATTGGGGTGTACCAGAGCCTGATGTTTATCGTGGAAACTGCAAAATAAGCCGCCGCGTGGATCGAACAAAGCACTGCATATTAATTCAAACCATTCGCGTCGTAAACCACCCCAATCAATGCCTAAAATGATAATAATTATAAAGTTCTTCTTTTCACAATAACCTCCGTAATCTATTCTAACCTTGTTCGCCCTGAAAAGTCACCTCAAAATTGCCACACCAATCCGATACGGAGAAGTTTTTTGTTGCCTTCATACTACTAATCAAAATTAAATCACGTTGCACCTTTAATGTCAACTTTTCATGATAATAATTGGCATGAAATTTCCGAACTTCATGATAAAAGAAATCTTGCTTATCCTTAAACGTTTCCGATCCACCGATATTCTTCAAAAGGAAGTGTGTAAATGTGGCCGCTATAATATTACGATCCCGCGATGCTAATTCAATGCGCGGTTGAGCACCATCATCGATTATAAATATGGGCCCGTGAATATGTGTAGGGAGCAATGGTAAAAAATGGAATTTGGTCGAGGGACATAGCCGAAACGTGGCTATACGTTTTGGTATAAATTTCAAAATCATTTCCTTGATAGTAACCTGAAAATTGACAGAGTTCTATGGATATTTTTGAAAATATCTTTGAATGACAACTAGTAAGGAAACCAGACTCCTCCGACTCACTTGTTTAGGTCCCACATAGCATAGAACTTTCCGTGGTTTCGTTTTCGGTGCACCATATATACTTAATAATTTCGCTTCATAACAAATATTGTGTTTACGTGAAGCAATATTTTTATGCACCAATGTGGTGTCGCTACCTTTAAACAATCCACATGAACAAGTATCAATAATAAATAATACATATATTATAAGGAACTTACTGCTTAAGACTATGATATCAAAATCGCCATTTGGCAACTTTTGATCTAGATAACGTATAACAGCCCGCAAGCATAACGGTTCTGTAAATTGAGCCGTTACTGCAACCCGTGCATTAACGCGATCATATGAAAAAGTAATGGCATGACGCATTTTTTCCATAGGCTGATCATTCAAATCGAAAATATCTACATTATAACCCTAAAAGTGTTACGAAAGAAAGAATGGTTTAAAAGGAGCAATAAAATCATATTTGGCTTTGGCCAAATCGTGAATATCCCGCAGCGAAATATTAAAAGTCTCCAAGTTGTGTTTTGGTTCAATTTTGAACTTATGATCTTAGTTTGCAAAACTTGCCAATACTTTTTTGGGACCGGGGCAACAGATCACTCGATGATGATTAAATTTGGCGATTATTTTTTTTTAACAAACTGACTTTAACTTGTGACCAAATGGATTGATTGGATTAATTAAGAATTGACAACTCACTTTAACTGGATCCTTATCTTGGTCAAATTGACAAGCATTACCAAACTCATCGCGCGGCTCAATATGTAAAAGAGTTGGTGCTCCGGCAGAACAAATCACTGTAGTGGCGGGCCGTATAAAACGTGAACGTCGGGCATCTATCGGTCCCGGTAAAAATGTTTTATTAAATGGCGAACCCGCTATATGATGTGAACCAATCATTACCGATATTTTATATTGACCCGCTGTACGCACCGTAAACTTAACTTTGGCTATATTGGCATTGTTGGGATCGGTAGAGGAGCCCAATTCACTGATGGTCACCACTTTGCGGGTACCTTCGGTAACTTCAACAAAAAACTGATCTGTATCACAGATGGGATAAGGCTGACCGTTGCGTTGATAGAAACGCACTACAAAACACATGGTACCGCCAACAACAGCCGGATCCTTCCAATCCCATTGCACTTTACAATTGGCCGGCAATAAATATTTACCGGTAACATATTGCAATAGGGAGTGTCGAGCTTCGGGGGCTAGAGAAGGTTGTGTCATAGCGGCAAGGGTAACTAGGCCAGCCACTGAAACGGACACTACCAACATGCCACCCCAAGTCCAAGCATCTTGATGTTGACTTGATTTGACAACAGTGGACCATAATTGTGCCTTTAAAGAATCCAATTGTGATTTTGAAGTGGGCAACTTTTGTCGGGCTTGAGACCATATTTGCCAATCTTTGCCTAAAATTTTACTAGCCCGAGAATCCTCCAGCCAATAAACATCTTCCAATGAGGCGACTTCCACACCCAACAGCCTTTGATAGTAATGTTGTAAACGATGATCCCGCAACCATTCACGTAAGATGAGTTTTTGTTGTAGGTGAAGCGCGGCTCTTTGTAGACGTTGCTCATCGCCGGGTGGCAGTTCGGGTAGGCGATCAGGATCACCGCAGCTTGATAATGATGATATACCTGCAAGAATATTAGAAATGAAATGAATTCATTCATTTGTAAGCTGAAAGGTTTGGGGGAAGATTCAAAGTTTTTTTTTGTTGGCATAGAAAGAAGCAATCACTTGTAGCAATCAATAGATTGTAGCAATCAGTTCCCTCAACAGATTCTCTTCAAAATTGGTTTCTTTACTAAGTGTAAAAGTAATCGTAAAACCAAAACTTTTTCACTTGAAAATTCATTTGTTATTAATGGTTACCATTCAACACTGTGGGTACCTGGCAAAAGTGCAGCAAATAAAAAACTTTATTTTTATTGGAAAACAAATAATATGTATTATATCAGGCAATGTATACAAGTGTACATTTTTGCATGGTTTCCGTGCTAACGTAGTATCCTTGTAAATACAAGTTTAAGTAAATAACAGCGCAACAAATAAAGTGGATGCATTATTAACAAGTGGCTGGGTGTTGAAGTGGTTTTTTGTGTGAGGGTGCTTTATTACGATATTTTCTATTCTTAATGTATATTTGTACACTATTTGGACAAATTTCAATGAAAGTGTTTTGATAGTTAACACCGGGGAGTTGGAGGAGGAAATGTAATATCTTTTTCAAAAAGTTTCTAATGGTCAAAAAATCTGACCTGTATGTATAGTCACAGATTCTGTAAAGTATATATTTTTGATCAGCTTCAAGAGCTGAATCGATTTGGTCACTTAGTATTTTATGTGTAGGGTATATAATAAGGGTGTTACTGTTAATTGATTTCATGCACTTTAAATTATTTAACTTCTTTACTTAAGTATTATTTTAGTCTCAGTTCATTATCTTAAGTTTTACAACAGGACGTACGTACATAATTAAAGTTGTGCTAAATTTTGTGGCATTTAATGGTGATTTTGTACATTTAATGCACACATTGTACACTAATTATATAATAGCCAGCTGGCTGTTATTGTATTTACGATTTCAGTTACAGCAGAAATAATTTTGTTTGCTTTACAAGGTTTGTTCGGTTTGCACGAATAAACAAACTATTGTAGGATATTATGTTAATAATTACAAGCTTACACCAAGTTCATGTTACTGTAAACACATTCACACACGTACATCGTTATCTACAAATTCGTATATAAAGCAACAGTTGCTTGCATAAAATACGTTCCTTAGGCCAACATGCCAACATGCGTTTATGTTGTAGTAGTAGTAGTAGTTGTTATTTTTGTGGTACTAACAACCACCGCTAAGTGACAAACATATTTTGTACGTTCCTATTTGTATGCATGTATAGGCGTGTAATGGGTATGTACACGTTTGCTTATCTATTAAATGTTCTTTAGCACTTAATGAAAAGGAATCTCAGGGTAACGCCAGTTTGTGTTGGTTGTACATGAACACTGTTCTCTAGGTCACTTAATATTATGACACAAAAGTTTTCTATACAGTTGTTCGTGTAAAAAGTTACATTGCAGTAGTATTTTGGTTTCCTTTTCTAAATTGCATAAATTACACCCATTTTTAATGTTTCCACTTTGCCAAGATTTATATATAATTGCTGAATGGTTTATGTTTTAATAAAGTTTCTTTTCATTTGTATCACAAATAGTATATTGAGTTTGTAAGGATGTTTGTAAATTTTAAACAAAGATTTCAGAATCAAAATCTGAATCGATTTAATCATGTCCATCTGTACGTCTGTCTGTTTATATAAATTTTTGCTTTTGGTTGCATTTTTTGAGATATATCGATGAAATTTGGTACAAGGATGTGTATTAGCCCAGGAGGAACCCTATTGAAAATTAACCGGATTGCACTATTTTTAGAACCTGTCCCCATATAAGGTTCCATCATAATGAAAGCCTTTGTATGAAAAAAATATTTTTTGACGAAATTTAGTGAATTTTTAATGGGTTGTAACAAATTTGAACCCAATCGGACCATTTTTAGAACCTTTCCTCATATAATTATATTTCACGAATGCAATGCCTCACATTTTAACTAATTGTAGCATAATTTAAGGAGGTAAGTGGTGTAGGGTATTAAATGGTTGAATTGACTGTTTACTTGCTTGAAAATGTATGTAAATATATTATATTTTATTTTTAATTATCACTAACAAGAAAGTGCTGTTATGTGAACATTTCTTAAAAAAAATGCTTTTTTTTGCTTTTAATGAAAGAGTTTTTATAAGTTTTCATCTTCATACATAATTTATATATGTATATGACCTCTAACTGTAATGTGCTACAATTAATTAATTTCGTATGGAAGTTTTGAGCCTGTTGCAAATGAATTGAATTTTTCATATGAATAAAGAAGTAAGAAAACTAAATTAGGCTTAATAGGGAAGTACCTGCAATTCAAAATTTGTTCAAATTTTTCTACAAAAGACAGTCCCATGAATATATCACACAAAGGCAAGAAAAGGGTCATATTTTATATGATATTGTAGTATAATATGTGGCTCTTTTCTTGCCTGTGTGTAATATATTTATTGATGTCGATTTTAATGCTGATCAAGAATATATACTATTGGCACGCTTATGCTCCTTCTGGTAGTTGTAAAGATAATGGGAACCGACAATGTTGACCGATTAGCTTATTTTAATTCCCCACCATTGCACCGTTGAGGCTGGCAACACTTTGTTAAAACGTTTGAAAGGCTCAGAAGGAGGAGTCGGGGGTGCAACAAACTATATATATTCTGTATAAGCATAAAATACTTAGTCGATCTAGCCAAATTTGTGTACGAAAATCATTCTTTTGATTGTAAAAAAATTGAGTTATCGATTGCGAAAGTTTTTCATTCATTCATTTATTTCGTGTGTTTTTTGTACCTCATACATATGATATTTTATTATCTTCTCTCCTTTTTCATCTTCTTCTGCATTCTCTACTAATTTCACATAGATTGATAGGTTGGCATTATTGTGTACCAGTCAATGTCATCTGTCTCGTGTTCGATTCACACACGTACGTTTTTAATAAAATGAATTAATAGAAAAGCGAGTAAGGAAAGTAAATTTGGCTTAGGCCAAATCTTAAATACCCTTCACATATTTATACAAACGGTGGGCGTGGCAAATATATGATTTCGCTCTCCAATGGTATTTAACGTATCAGCTTGAAATCGAGTTTTACGCTGAGTATGTATTTTTGTTAATTGTGGGTGTGTCTGTTAATTGACCACGCCCACTTTTGGAACTTCAACGAATGGGATAACTATAAATATGCGTACCAAATTTCAAGGTCATAGGTCAATTTTTGTGGCAGATATATAGCTTTTTGTTGATTGTGGGCGTGGCTTTTGATTTTTCCTAATTCAAATCGCAAACTGAGTGCATAAATTAAAAGTGCCTGTACAAAATTTCAGCACAACATCTCAAAATTTACACCTATGATAGTGCCAAGAACAGACGGACACACGGACATATATGCAAACGGAATGACAAACTTTGTATCCCCATCCCCCCATCTTATATGAAAGGTAAAATAATTTTAACTCTATAAAGCTTGCTTTTCATTAAGATTATATTTAACATTCAATTTAAAAGAAATTCAATTTTTTTCCATTCATTCATTTAAAGTTTTTTTTAAGAAGAAAAGTTTTTAAATTTTCATGGAAAAGATTTGCTACGGACACCACATTATTTATAGAGGAATTATTCAAAAAATTACCATACATGAAATGTATGGTAAAACTTAGACTAACTGTAACCTTTGTAATGGTTTCAAGACTTGAGACAACAAAGAAAATATCCTTGAATTATTCAGCAACACAAAAAAACGGTAACAAATGAAAACAGTTATTTTCAATTATTATACACACACTCCTAATAACACTGCATATCCAAAGATTATGAAGATTACAAAACTATACTAAAAAGTTTTGCTGCGTGTTTGTGTGGGTATGTATTTGTATGGGTATAATTTACGCTTGTGTAAATCAAAAAATGACATGCTAATGCAATGGTAACGGTGACGTTTATTGATGTCATATACTTGAATTTATTTAAAAAATAAATTATTTTCTAAAGTGTTTTGAAAAACTTTTGCGCCATAAATTACCTGAAGTCACGACAAGATAACTCATATTTCACAAATTACTTATATTGCTTATAAATATAAACACACATCTATAAAAACAAGACTTCCTCAACACCTGTATTTTATATTATTTTTTGGATAAATTTTGAATAATTTTTTTTTAAATATAATTTTTATAATTCTTTTGTTTAACTGCTGTAGTAATTGTTGACGTTCTCAAGTGACTTCACCGTCTAAGACAAGGTGTTATTCCCTAATTCATTTATTAGTGCGCCGTTTACCAAATCATACAATCTAAGGGAAAGTTCACTAGTTTACGTATGAATTTCTTTTTCAAACAACAACAAGAAGGTAAACTTAGTTTAGGCCAAATCTTAAATACCCTGCACCTGCATACACCAACAGGAGGCGTGGCAGATACATGATTATGTCCTCTAATAGTGTAGGTATTATGTATTAGTTTGCAAGTTCAACTTTGCAAATTGTGGGAGTGTGTGTTTCAGATCACGCCCATGTTTGCCATATCGATAGGTGGGGTAATTATAAATTTTTATACCTCAGCCACATTTTTGCGGAAAGTTAAGAAATTTTTATCGATTGGGGGCGTAACTTTTGACCAATTTTGCCCACTTTAAATAGCGTTCTGCGTACAAAACTGTATGTACAAAATTTTAGCACAATACCTAAGAAATTTACGACTGTGAGAGTGCCAAAAACAGACGGACATGCCTAGATCGACTCAGATTTTCATGCTGATCAATAATACATATACATTATAAGATCGCTGTGTAAACGGAATGACAAACATTGTATACCCCCATACTAAGTGGAGATTATAAAAAAAAAACAAAAAATAATCGATAAATTGTTAAAAATAAACGTAATAACAAAAATATAACTTCAAATGCTATTAAACGAAACATCAACTTGAACAGTGACATCAACAACAACTGACAAAATATAGTATAAATTGGTATGTACACGTAACAAAACACATGTAAAGTCAAAGCGTTATTTTAGTGTATAATATATTATACGTATTTTCATAATTTATGAATTTTTTTGTTTTTTACGATATGACACTGTTGATGATGATATATGTATATAAGAAAACAAAAGGTTTATGAAGTGTTCAGTTGGATTTGTACACGTGTATATATGTACATATAATGATAACAGTAATTGTTGACGTATATACTATATATGTATATAAAAGTTATGTAATACATGTACAAAAAATATCAATATTAGAGTGAGTTTATGGAGATATACCAAGGAATAATAATGGATAATGATAGTGGGTCTTCTACATTTGACGTACGGCTAATATCTAAATGTATTCTTTTGCGTGTATAATCATTTTTTTTTACCCATTGCTACCATTTCTAGAATGAAGTAATCAAAGCATGCAAAAGATAAATTTATACCGACATACTCTTAATTACAATTCTATTGTTAGCGAACGTTTTGTAAGATGTTCACATCTATACGTTTTGTATGTATATACACATAGGCAGACAAACGGAACTGATGTAAAATACTGCGTTTAAATTGGTTAAAACAACAGAAAACGATATTTCAACTACAAAGTGTTTAATGGAAAAAACAAACAATTTTCACGCAATACACATTTCATCCTTGGAAGAGTACATGTACAAATACGTGTGCATCTGTATATAAATGTAAAAATTTATCATTTCTGCGAAAAACAAAATTGTACCATTGTTCACACAAACCACATAATAAATGTGTCAAGTTTAAAACCACCTACAAAGCATAAATAAATATATTCTTGTACAATGCTGTGAAGGGGAAGCATTATATAATAAATACACACAAAAAAAAGTGGAAAAAAAATGGAAAAACCATTAATGCCATTAACTTACCCGACGATGATGATTGTGAATGGCGCATTGTGGTGGCCATTGCAATGGAATTAATTTCCGATTCCGGTGACCACATGATACTTTGCATTATAAATAAAATTGTTCGCTTTTAATCGTTTCTGTTTTTTTTTTTTGTTTTCTTTTTTTTCTATAAATATTGCTCGAACATATCACGAGTAACTAAAGATTACTCATACCACGTGTTTGACAAGATATTGTAGAAAGGTAAGTAAAGAGTTTATTTTTATGCCATAAATAATGAAATTATAAAAGAAGAAATTAATCGAAAAAGCAGCTACTTTTGGGGAAAACAACTCCTCTGATTATAGTCGGTTAAGCTTGATCGGTTAATATCCTATACTACTTAGTTCCTTAAATTATGCTACAATTGCTAAATGTTGTCAAAAAATGTTAAGAATTGCGAGTTTTTATCATAAATATTTTCTTAAAATAAAACGATGCATGGTGAAGGTTTCTAAATATAGTCCAATTTGGTTCACTTTCAATAGGATTTCTTTCTGGTTCAATTCATGTCCTTATACCAAAATTCATTGAAATATCTTAAAAAATCCAATCAGTAGCTTAAGTACAACTTTAAATGGATGGACAGACATTGTTAAATCGATTCAGAAAGGAGTTTAGGAGTTACAAACTTTTGCACAAACTTAATAAACCTCTTACCACATGTGGTATAGAGTATAAAAATGGGCGTCATTATATAATAGATTTACATAAAATTATATGTGACGCAAAATTCTACTTGTAGGTTAATAAATGCTGCTACACTTATGGCGTAATCAGGTTAATGCCACGCCCACTACGGCTAGATATTTAAGATTTGGCCCAAGTTTAAAGTGTCTTTTCTTTTACTTCTTTATGATTATTTGCCTTTATTATTAGATAATATAAAATTGTGCATAGTTTGCATAATAAGAATAATGAAAATATTTAACGAACATGTTGTATGAGGGTGCCAAAAATTTCTTACATAAACATTACACCCTTTAAGTATGTATATATGTTTATATACTATGTGTGAACATATCTGTGTAACTATTTCTATGTATATGTTGTTGTTATTGTTATATTTGCATTTCTGTGGCCAACAAGTTAAACCACATGTGAAAATGATGCCAAATTGATAGAAGGAGACACACACACACACACACACATGCACATTCACTTCTAATCTGTACATAATACGTGCAAAAACAAACATTTTGATAGGAACAGTGACAGTGACAGTGACAGTGACAGTTACAGGGAAAGAACCAAAAAGTAACTATTGTAGAATTTTAATTTGAAAATCACAGTAAAGAGAATCTCTTTTTGTTTTATTTTTTACTCAGAGTGTTTACTGTACGAGTATATCTACTCTCTCTGCAAATATTGGAAATTTTACAAAGCCGACCGAAGGCTTTCACATATAACAAAAACACTGTGTATGAATATGAGAATGTTTTGTATATACACTCATCATCTTATCATGTTTATCGTATTTGAAGGGTAACTAAGTTGTTATCCATTGGTATAGTTAACATCAATAAATAATTATGTGATTATCTAACATTGTTGATCATTTTTGTTGCAAAATGGTTACGTTTTATTATTCCATTATTTCCCGTACAATTATAGGAAGAATTTTAAATAGACAACCAACTGTAAATTTTGAATTTTGTATAAATCTGATTAAATAAATATTTTGGATAATAAAAGAAAAAGTAGTACAAGTTAGAAAACTAAGTTTTGAAAGTATAAAAAATCTATATTCGGCTTTAATAGTGTACATAAATAAGTTAGGGAAGTGGCATGTTATGACAATAGCTTCATTTTTTTATCAACTCTTTCAATACATGTTAAATTTTATCACAGCGATAGAATTTTGCACCAAAGAAGGCTGTATCTAAATTGTGGGCGTGTCGGTTTTCTGATTTCCCTTAATTTTTTAACACAATCCTGGATAAAACACATTTTAATATATGAGAAATTTGTATAATGTACAATAGTTTTATATTTGTAGGCGTGGCCCTTAACTAATTTAGCTCTTAGAAATTGAAAACCAGCATACAGAACTGAAAAAGATTCTCTCAGATCAATATTTTATATTTTACGATTGATGGCGTTCAATTGTAGAAAATTCTACTTATACACCCATATGGTAGGGTGCTTAAGGCTTCCCTTTAAGTGTTCAAAATGTAAAGAAAAGATTCGGATGCTTCCTATTACAGTGATGATATAAGAAAATGATTCCAAAAATTTCCCGATACAACAAATTCTAAACTTTTTAATAATACTCGAATCACAGTAAAAGCTCTTAAACTTAGATGAGGAGCTGATTGTAGATGTGGTCTTAGCTTTTCTCTATTATGTAACGTTTGCTCGCTACCGCTAAGAGTCTCGTTCACACTCTTCTTTTTATAAATATAACTCATACGTCCTGTATACTCTGTGAATAGGAATTATATAAAAAATAATAATGCTTCAACTATAATATTAAAATTTCAACTTTTTATTCAGCCTTGTTTATATTTTTTCCTAATAACTTAGTTACTGAGTTTTGTCCTACTCAGTAATCACTAATCCACAATAACTGTATATGAATGAATTGGTAGTCGTAATAGCAGCCCTCTGTACATTATTATGTTTAATATAATCGTCTTGTGTAATTTGTGCCATTCCACTCATTGCCAATAAATAAATGTGTCACTAGCAAACATTTAAAAGTGACTGTGGGAAGCCATTATTAAGGATACCATCATATACCATTTAATCAGCAGCGTGTGGTCAACTTGTTATGACAATAGCGTTATAAAGAAAGAAAGAAAAAAAAAATATTTCCAACTTTCCCAGGGTATTTTACTTGTACTCGTACATATATATTTATAGAAACTTCAAGGCAAAATGGCGTGTTATTAATATTTGTTCTATACCCTCCACATAAGCTATACTAAGTATATTAAGTTTGTCAGTATATTTACAAATCTCAGAAGGAGGCTTCAGAGACCCTAAAAAGTATATATATTCTTGATCATTATCAAAAACTGAGTCGATCTAAAACTACATGTCCGTAAGTCTGTACGTCCGCCTGTTGCTGACATTTTTACGGTCGTACATTTTGAGATATTAAGCTGAAATTTTATACAGTTTATAAACTTTTACTTTTCTTTCTCGTTTGTAATAATTTTTTATGAAGTAACTTTGATATAAAAAAAAGACTTGATTCTTATAAACAGATGAAAGGAATTGAATGATCAACCTTTTTAGACATTTGTTTTATATATGTAAATAATAAAATGTTCATATTATCCCTTGAAAATGATAGCAACTATCTAATGAATAACTAATGAAATAATTTGTGACTAGTGAATGCACGTTCATGTGTATATTATACAGTTAATGAAATTATTCAAATAAATCTGATCTGATCTTTTCTCTTGGTTCGCCTTAACAGCTTAAATGAAAAGCAAATCTAACAATAACAAAAAGAAAAAAACAAAAGTTTAAGACAATACATGTGTTCAGGTATTCGCTTGAATGCTCTTCTAATTAACTTTTTTCTTCTGCTTTTCATTAAACACAAAATAAAAGTGAAACAATGTCACTTGAAATATAGGTTAAACAGCGTAGCAATTTAAACTGAACAGACCAATGGGAAATACAACACAAGCTAACGAAATGAAAATCTCCCAAAAACATGTTGGCTACCTACGTACAAAATAGATTTGAATTTTACGTTTAAACGTTGAAAGTTTTTATTATAATTTCTTTTTGTTTTTTTATTAAATATTAATTGTAATCACAGTTAAGAGTAGAACACAGTTTTAATTGTTTTAAACCACTTCCGTTACATGGTTTTTTTTCGTTAATCACTAAAAGTTTCTTTTAATATTATTTCAACGAATAGAAATTAAAAAAAAAAAACTTAATCCTCTAGAACGTTAGTAACTTAGTTAGTTAGTATTTCAACGTATAAATTATATGTATTCATATTCATTCGTTTTGGTTTCATGACACATCTCATAGAGGTCTATTATCGAACACGTTATATAAGTTGTTTGGAGATAAGTTATAAACAACACTAACAAGGACTAAAACAAAACTGAACGCTTAAGGACATGAGTTTAGTTATTTTATACTAAAACACAAATAAGTTCCATAAAGCTTTACTATTATTAAGTATAAATACGATTGAAAAGTGAGAAAAAATGTTTTTTTTGTACTCGATAGCTGTGGCTTGCCATTGTGTTAACTCTAGCATTGATCCATAAAAATAGAATTTAGGAATTCATTGATAAAATTTATTTATCTTGATCAAAATGAAAATCGGACATGCTCTAGACATGTCTGTCCGTATGTTCGTTTGGAATGTTTGGGGACGTAAAATTTGAGTTATAAAAACTTTTAATTATTGTGCGCAGCTTGATATTTAGATTGAGTAAAATCGGTCAAAAGCCACGTCCACAATTGATAAAAATCTCTTTAAACCATAAAAAAAATCTATAAAATTAAAGTTTAATACAGATATTTATTTAGCATTCATAGATTTGCCAAAAATTGAGTAAAATCGGTCAAAAGTCACGCCCACAATTGCCAATAATCTCTCTAAACCATAAAAATAGACCTATAAAGTTGCTGTTTAGTACTGATATTTATTTAGCATTTATCGTTTTGAGTTAATCTAGGCAATCTTCTTTTTACTTCGAACCACACAAATACCAAATTGATTTTTGTTTTGTACAAACAATTCCTAATATTGAGTATTATATAAAGTTAATGGTAACTTAGTAACTACGTAATTATAACAATTTTATATGGCAACTCTGATAAAAAAGCTTTTATAAAACTGAACTGATAAGAAAAGTTTGTTTTGTTTACGAACTTTATCATTTACTTGATTTATACTTCTTTATTGTTTTTTATTATTATTCTACTTTTTCGCTTTAATTATACGCTCTAAAAAAGATGCGAGCGTTACTAAGTTTGTTCCCGCCTTTGCAACACCTAAACCCTACAGAGTATATATATATAAATTTCATCAGCATTAAAAAGTGAATCGATCTAGACGCGTATTGTCCGTGTGTCCGTTGCATGCTCATGGTGGCGATATTTTGTACCGATACTTTAAGTTTCTGAACGTTATTTAAAATTTTAAAAAATCGGCCAAAAGCCACGCCCACAATCAACAAAAATGTATTTATCTGCCACAAATATTGTGGTATTAAAATGAAATGTCATATAATTACCTTATACACCAATGTGCCAAAAAAGGGCAGGGTCGTATATTAAATAAGCCCACAATCGACCAAAATCTATATATTATCTCATTCATCGATGTGCCAAATACGCCCAAAATTTACCAAAAACCACTCTCAGCGTTAAACTCAACATGGAAGCTGATAAGTAATACAAAAGATGCGAGCGTTTATCAATCACGTCCACTTTACACATCATCTACATAAGATGTGTAGGGTATTTAAGATTGCGATTAAGCCAGATTTAGTTTTCTTACTTGTTCTGCTTTACTTATCATTCAATCATTTTCTTCCATTTGTGTTGTCGCACGAAATTTAACGAAGTCGATATTTCAATGATAAAAATAACAATAATAATAATGCTTACCTTTATCCCTAAATAGTTGTTTATAATTAGTAAGATTGTTTTGGTCCAGCCATTGATCAACGGTGGGTAGGGTGGGGTCGGGGACAAACCCATACTGCATTATCATGGGATATTCATTCCACATTAATAAAACCAAATTCACCAATGACAAGGTAAACATAAAACTTAATATTAAAGCCATTAATATTTTCATAGCACCAATTAACATAATCAACGCACAAGAGGGTAACAAAACAAACGCGTAGCCGTGAAGCAACAGAGTGAGTCTTCTTTTATTCTTTATTATGAAAAGAAAATGTATATGGAATAGGTTTGCCGTTTATTATAAGGGAAGAGCATTTGTTGAACAGGCATATATTATATGAATATTCTTATTGGCTGCAATGATATGTTTTTAAAGATTTCTACGCAGGCATAATTTTGTTCTTATTTTACTTTCTCCATTTATGACTTGATTGTGTTACAGGTGAACCTTTGCAAATTGATTTTTTTTCATTATTTTACGTATACTTTTATCCCTGCATTGCAATTAATTTGATTGCCTTCAACCACTCTTTTTATGATTTTCTTAAAAATTATTTTTAGATTTTTATCAAATCAATTCTTCTCTTATATGTGAATGTCTTTTTTTTTTTTTTTTTTTTTTTGTTATTTATTTTGATATATTTTTAACCGTACACGCTGTTTACATTTTCATGTTTATACGCTTGCAATGAAGATGATGGAGGTGATGGTGGTCTTTTGAACTTCAAGTTTATTGTTCAGCAGGGTTGCCATGTTAAAATATTTATTAGAAAACTAAAATTAAATTCAAAGATCGGAAATAATGGTTAAGTAATTTATAAATAATTATTAAATGACAGCAAAACTACTTTTCAGGTACAGAAACAAAAAAAAAACAAGATTTTTCCTTAATAATATTTAAATATAATTTCTTTAATAATATAATCCATTTAATGAATTAGATGGTTGACCACACCCTTTTACAAGTGGGCGTAATTTGCAATATTTTTTTCAGAAAAAATTATTTCATAATAAAACATTTAATAAAAAGTGATATGTGTCCGCACGTCTGTCTAAATAAAGTACAATCAAAATCCCAAAATATATATAATTGAGTAATAACTTCAAAAAGTCATTATTGTCCAACTTCTGGCCCGATTGAATATAAACTTTTAAAAGTAGCAAAAAATAAACAAAAAGTTGGATTAAACTTAAACAAATATATTATGCAGAGCCTGCGAAATTCTAGGCTTTTAATTTAAATTGATTTTCAATTAAAAGCTTTGATATTTGTCCAAGGCAATCACCACAAAAAAGCTTTTATTATTTATTATTATTACTTTTATTATTAACAGTCACTTGGGTGCCCGTGCTGAAGGCTTTAAAAAACAATACGTTACAGGTTCCACCGAGACTTGAACTCGGATCGCAGGATTCAGAGTCCTGAGTGCTGACCGTTACACCATGGAACCTCAGATACCGTTAACTAGTAATATATTTTCATGTGGTTATAAAAATAAATTTCCTTCCTGGATCCTGAGTAAAAACATTTGATACTGGCACCATAGAATGTATTAAAAAGGATTTTAAAGATTTTAAAAATCATGTATATTCCATAAATTGTACATCAACTCACAGCAAGAAGCGTGTCATGGTTACAAATTAAAATTGGGGCAGATAAATAGATTTTTGTCGATTGTGGGTGCGGCTCTTAACCAATTTTGTCCATTTTAAACAAAATTTCAGCTCAATATCTCAAAATTTAACGCCCATTTACGAGAATGCGAACAACAAACAGTAACACGGACGCACGGATATACATGTCTCGGTTTTTGTATATTTTGTTTTCTCTTGGGTGTTGCAAACGGATTGACAAACTATGTATACCTTCCATCTTTTGTGCAGAGGGTAAATAAATTTATTCAAAGCATGTTGCCGGAACATTTAGTTCTTTTTAACCCGTACATAAAATTTAAAATAAAAAAGGAGCAAAACTATCCTTTCATCAAAAACGTACCAACATAAAATTCACATTCAAATGTTTTTATACTCTGTACCACTAAATGCACTTGTACCAAAAAGTATATGAAGTTTGTATGGATGTTTGTTACTCCTAAACATTCACTTTTAATTATATTGATCCAAAATTTGAATCAATTTAATTATATCCGCTCTGTAGGTCTAGGTGAACGTGTAAATTTGTGCTTAAGCTACAGATCGAATTTTTGGAGATATTTTGTTTGAGGATAGGTCTAAACTAGGAATTGTGTTGAAATTAGACCGAATTGTACCATTTTTAGAACCTCTTCCTATATAAGATTATATTTTAAATGGAAGTTTTTATATGAAATTTCTTAATATTTTCTGACAAAATTTCATGAAGAACAGTTAATTGGCTGCAACAAATCCGATCGGACCATTTTTAGAAACCTTTTCCATTAAATAATATATCAAGCAGTGTCTTTAATCATACAAATGAACCATAATTTTTCAGGATGTAGGGTGTTAGTAGGGACGGACTTGATCGACTATAACATTTTTACTTGTTATTAGATAAATATTTTTCACAAGCATCATGAGTATAATAAAACAATCACTCCTTCGTTCTAACACTTGTTATAATTAGAGAAATAGTTTACATGCACACAAATATATATGTATGTACTATGGGGGTATAGCGTTGCATGTTCATTTAAACCAAGAGATTTAGTGAATATATTAACAATAAATAAATGAATGCTTTTGTGACCACACACCCCCATTTAACAAATTTATTACGCATTAGAACATAATAAATTCCTAGGCACACTATTAATTATCATGATAATACAAAAAAAATATATAATAATTCTTAGTATTTAATGCTTTCCATTGGAGCTGTTGAATAATGATGATGGCATATTAAATCTTATATTAAGAAATATGTTCAAAAACTGAGTTAATCTATGTAGATATCTATGTCCGGGTGTCCGTCTGTTATTGACACTATTGCTATCGTAAATTTTGACATATTAAGCTGAAATTTTGTACAGACACATTTAGCTTTTGCACGCAGATCGTTATTAAAAATGGTCAAAATCGGTCGAAGACCACGCCCACAATCAACATAAATCTATATATCTGCCAGGGAAATTGGTTAATAGCCCAATTTGAAATTTAGTGTACATATTTATAATTTTCCTATCCTTTGTTATGCCAAAAATAGGTTTGGTCGGATAACGCAAAAAAATATGACCTATGAATTTCAAGTCTTGCATGCATCGATGTGCCAAAAATGAGCGTGATTGGATAATAAAAACGCCTACAATTTACAAGAAACCATACTCATCATAGAACTAGAATTGGATGTTGATGTATAATATATACACTATTAGAGGGCGTAATATACATATATATATATCTGTCACGCCCACAGTAGTCATGATGTTGTAGCCATATAGAGGGATTAATATAATTAAGTAAATATTGGAAATATTGGAAAGCACATAATTAGTCGTTTAAATGTAAGCTAGTAACACCCAGATAAGCTTAATTTAATAATGTATGCAAAGAAATTAATCGATTGGATAATATTGTTAATTAATATGTATGGTATAGTTAAATGTTTATCTTAACCTGAAGCAGAGTATTGTCAGAGTAATTGAGACAAGACACGATTTAGAATGTGGGATCGAAATATTTAATATTATGTGGAGATTATAATTGTAATGTAAATGTTGAAGAGCTATAAAAGAAATAATTTTTGTAACAAAATTTAATTGTATACTGAAAAAGTCTTGCAGTATAGCGTGAAAATAAATGTATTCTACTTAGTGTCATGCGTAAAAAGTAAACTAATTAATAATAAACTTTCTTAAATGAATTAGAGAAAAGTTTGTTACGTGATCATGATTGTTTTTGTGTTTTTGTTTCTATTGTTGTTGTTATTCTTTTTCTTCTTGTCACAAACTTTACTTACTTTGCTTATCTTGAAGTATTGTAGAAAACAATTTATTTACAACTGTTGCATAGAAAGTTTATTTAAAACGGTTAATTAAATTCCAGCTAAACGAAATTATGTTACAATGTTTACACAATGACACACAATGTTACATTAAATTGTTTGGATTTTGTTTTTTGTTTTTTTATATTAAATTTCTTACAACTAAACACGAAAATTCTTATAACGTTCGTACAGATATTCACCAGCAACATCGTATATTAATTCCAAACCGAAAAATTTGCATATGAAGCGAAATATTTTCGACATAAATAATGGTATTGGCAATAATTTAAAGACATCATCGATTAATTCAATTTTCGTTAGCAAACTTTTATGAGTGTTCAATTTCTTTTCCAAAGTTTCATTGTCTAAACTGACACTGACCAGGTATCTGTCATCGGGTAAAAAACATTCCAAATGAGAACGCATTTTATTATTGGGTACATTGTTGATAATGGGTGGATCTCTCCAACATAGTTCGGGTCTTATGACTATACGAAATTTCAACTGTACGGCTATTACGAAAAATCGTTCAACATCTTGAGGTCTCGGTCGGGGTAGGCTATTAATTTCCTCTACTAAAGAGAACACTTCCTTATCGCCAATAATCGGTTCCTCTGCACCTTCCCCGTCCGTTTGTACAATATTATTTGGTTGCTTTAAAACTTCAACACTACTGCTTTTATTGTACCAATCGTCTTCTTGTTCTTGTTCTTCTTCTACGTCCCTCCCTAATTTAACGGGGCTAGAAAATCTCATTCGTTTTATCCTATTCATTTTATCGTAGAAATTTCCTTTCAATGTTTGAACCAAGGTACCAATTATGGTACTCTCAACACCTGCAGTTCTTAAATCAATGTAACGTGAACTAATTATAATACAATACTTCTGAAAGGCTTTACTCAGCCGTAATTTAGTCAATTCATTGCGCGTAATCGTCACACCCAAATGGCCCCGACTTTTACGTTCTATAGCATGCAGTTTATATTGATTTAGGTGCCGAAGCGATGGTGTTATCATTAAGACGACATCTTTATGGCTAGCACTGTTCAGCATTTCGTCAATTATACGATCTAATACAGTGTCGTTCACTTTGCGACGCTTTCTCGTCACTCTTTCCGCTAGTGAAGATTCATCATCGCCTTCAAATCCAATCACATGCTTACTTACAACCGGCTCCATAGAAATGGAACAATTACGCAGAGTTCGTTTCTTACGTAGAGATTTTGTTTGATATTCTTCGTACATATTTTTAATTGTAATTTCTTGGCACGTTTTACGACAAATTTCCTCATTCATTACACAGCAAAATGAACTCTGGGGAGTAAGGCTTTTTTTTCTAATTCTAATAGAAAATATACATGCGAATAAATGTTTATATAAATTTTCTCCCCATTTATGTTATTTGTATATTTGATATATTGAAAATGATAAAAAAAGCTATGAATACACAATCGATAATTTTTAAATCAAAGTGGTTGAAGAACTTATAATTTTGCAGCGGATTTATGGCTAAACGACTAAGAATGTTCTAAATATCAAATCAAATACCCCCAGATAGTTACTTATGAATTTTTTGAAAATGCTTTTGACTTAGATAGTGACATTCGAATACGATTCGAATGTAATAGAGTTATACAGTGTTTCAAATATTAATTTAGACGGCAATTAAAGGGATTTCCAAAGACTACTTGTCGAACTATTAAAACTTTTAAAAAAGAGACTTCAGAGTGTTTGCAAAGTTTATATATTCTTGATCAGCATCAAAACCTGAATTGAACTGAACATAACCGTCCGTGTCCGACCCTTATTTTGCATTTTCGCGGTCGTTAATTTTGAGATATTTCAAAAGTCATATTATGAAGTTTTTGTATACAAATTGCTATTTAAATTGCCAAAATGGATCAATAGCCACGCCCATATTGACAGATGACAAAAATGGGAAGGGGTGCTATAACAAAAACGCCTACAATTGACGAAGCTATAAAATTGAAATTTGGTACACATCGTTGTGCCAAAAATAGACGCAGTCCAATAACAGACACGTCTCCTTGTAGACGTGGCGTAATCATGTACCTGCCATCCCTGTTTATTTGCTTCTTTTTAAGATTTCTCATTATTTACAGTAGTAATATATTACGATTGTAACGCTATCGAAAAGAGATCTGTTTCTATGCGCTATTGATTGACTGAAATGACTGAAATGACTGAAATTCCAATGAAATTGTATTCCATTAATGTGTTTAGGCAATTATATAATAATTGTAATTGATTGCCGATGATAGAAATCCCCTTGCATTACTTCCATAGAATCCTTTTGAACATAAATCATTTGCTTTAACAGGTACAATACTCATACAAATACAAATGATAATATCAGTGTGTAAAAATTTTTAATAGTAATTGAACGCCTGATTAAATCCCATTAAGCGGGAGGGAGACTGAGCTGAGCATATATTCAAGTTTAATGAAGAGAGAATATAAGAAAATAAGGAAGGAGCGTAAAAAGTTGAAAATGAAGATGAGATAAAACTAGTGAAAATGTTATAGTTGGTTAAAGCCAACTATTTAATATACTACACTGCTCAGTTCTTCAAATTATGGTATAATTAGGTTATGGTTCTATCAATAAACGTGTGGCGTTGTCATATAAGGCACTTTGTGCAATTTATGGAGAGGAGTTCTAAAAAGTGGGCCTATCAGGTACAAATTTGTTATAGCTCAGTATTAAGCCAAAAAAATATTAAGAATTGCAAATTTTCGCCATTTAAGATTTCCTTTGTAATAAAACCTTATATGGGGAGTGGTTCTAAAAATGATCCAATTTGAACCATTTTTAGTAGAGGTCCTTTTGGATCTAAAACATGTCCTTGTATCAAATTTCATTAAAACTACAACCTATAGTTTGCGCATAAATTTACATAACCGCACAGACGGACAGATGGACTTTGGTAAATTGATTCAGAAAGTGATTTTGAAAGATTATTGCACAGACCGTTTGGAAGTTGCAAACATTTGCACAAACTTTATATACTTTTTGCTACAAGTGGTGCTGGGTATAAAAAGTTGTACAATAAAAAACTCGATCTAATTAGAGCAACTAAATGAGTGTGCAAAGATGTTGGAGGTAGGGTTGGATTAGTAGCAGTACTGGAAGAGACAAATTTTTTTATAGCCTAAATAAAAAGTACTACACAAGAGCACTTTTCCATAAATGAACGTATGTAGGCATACGTATGTATGCATGCGTGTAGAAGGAAGTTTTCATTTAATTTCATATATGAAGTGTTATTGGACGAAGAAGAAGAACAAGAATTCCTAATGAGAATAAATTTTTCTTTTTGAACTTTAATCGATAAAAACTTGTCATCTTATCCCAAACGAAACAATAAAGAATAGTATTAATAAAGAGAAAAAAAAAACAAGAGTCTGCTGGCTAAAAAGTTGTTATACAACATTAAACGTTAACTACAATTTCTGAATCATTGAATGTGTCAACACTTGTGCTGAAAGTTTTGTGAGAATAACTGAAAGAGTAAAAAACTGGTGTTAAGTGGCCATCCTTTGTTCACACACACACTCACGCACACATCTTTTTGATGAATTTCCTTTAATGGAAAAATGCATTATTATGTTGGAATTATTAGCACTTGCAATATTCAATTATGATTCTATAATTGTTTTTAGGTAATTTTCAATTCTGCTCATATTTCATTGATTACTGGGGACTGTTGAATGAAATGTTTTAGAATAAAAACACAATACAATTATGTGCAATTATTTTAAACGTTGTTTACTCAAATCTTAATGAATTTTTTGTACTTTTATAATTATATTGTATTTGTTAAATCAGTTGAAAATGTCCGTCTGTCTATCTTTTAAACAAACACCTGGCGGGTTTGAAGTTATTTCGATGAAATTTATTATATAAAACAGGTAAGAAAATTAAATTAAATACCCTCCACATCTACAGTGGGCATGGCCTTCTAATAGTGTATACATTACGTATCAGCTTGGAGTTCAGTTTTGCGCAGAATGCGGTTTTTTGTAATTTGTGTGCGTGTATGTTATACGACCATGTCCATTTTTGGCACATCGATGAATGGGTTAACTATTCATATGAATACTAAATGTTAAGTTCGTAGGTCAATTTTTGTGGCAGTTATATAAGTATTTGTTGTTTTGATTGTGGGCGTATCTATTATCCGACCACGCCCAATTTTTTAGCATAAATCGATTCATTATAAATCAGTATACTAAATTTCAACTTTATAAATCAATATTTTTGATATATAAATAAATTTTTAGCGATCGTTTTTCTCCAATTTGCAGCCGGTAAGAGGCAATGTGTACAAAAATTTTTTAAATGTACCATCGTGAGAGTCCCAACTACAGATGAATTAACGGACATGTCTGGATTGAATGAGTTTTTGATGCTGATAAGGAATGGGGTCTCCCCAAAGCATTTCACTTTTATTTTGTTTATATTAGTTATCATAGTTATCTGTTATTTGAACAGGCTTGGGATAAACAAAGCTTACTTTACCTTCCATATGAAAATTTAGATAAATTCTTGGGAAATGTCCAGATGGAAAAGAAAAAATTCCTAATTCAATAAAGCTTTTTTATTTACCTATATTTAGTAATAATATTGAAAGTTTGCATATATTTATATATATGCCATAAAATATGGGTAAAGAAAAGCTTTAGAAATATAAGGATTTTAAAGAATTGTAAAAATCGTAAAAATCCTAACATTTCCCTCAATTAAGGGATAATATATTTATGGTTGAAAAGGTCATAGTGGGATATTATTAAGGAACAAGTTAGAAATTCAAATTTGGCTTAGGTATCTAAAATACCCTTCACATCTAAAATAGTGAGCGTGGCAGTCCTTTAATAGTGTCTATATTACGTATCAAACAGTTTTATGTGAAGTGCGGTTTTTTGGAGATTGTGGTTGTGTCTGTTATTCGCGTCCATGCCCATTTTTGTCACATGGATGGCTGGGATAAGTAAAGATATTCACACAAAATTTCCAATTCATGGTCCATCTTTTTAGTAAGAATTTAACCTGTAAACTAACTGAGCTGAACAGCATAAAATTGTAGAATTTTATACAATCTTGCAAGATTTCATTTCTTTTATAGGCAGGGGAAAATTGCAAGGAGTTAATGTGGCGTAGAAGAATCCACCAACACTAGCCATTCGTCTTAGTACGCATCTCCATTTATTTATAACTTTACTTGATTTGAATATAATCGTAGACACCTTTTGAAATTCTGACAATTCTGTTTTTGGAATAAAAATACTTTTTCAACATTTGAAAATTTTTCTTTGATTCGTTCGTTTGAATTGTTTAAATTGTTTTGAGTGTGATTCGTTGATTTTTGTATTGTAAGAAAAATGAATACAAGAGGTTTTTTAATTTTAAATGCTTTAAAATCATTAGACGAGCCGGTTACCAGCGAAACGATTATTTCAAAAATTGCGCAATTCATTGAACTCCCACAACAGGATGTTAAAGGTTGCGTTATGGAGGCGTTAAGTAATGGCGTGCGCTTTGGTTACGTACAGAAAATAAAAGAAAAGTATACAATCCTGCCGGTTGAATCTGGTGATGATAAGAAGACCAGGAGCGATGACTCCTCATCTGAAGATGGGTCAATGAGCGATGGCGCCAGGCGCCGTAGAAGCCGCAGAAAGAAGAGCGGCAGCCGTCGCCATAATACCCGTAGACGTAGTCGTCGCCGCCATTAATGAGCGCTGGCTTGCTTCCTTGAAACAAAATTTTTTAGTGAAAAAAAAATTTGGAAAAAATTGCAAATTATTAAAAACTTGCTGTTGTTTGTATATGTATAAAAATGTATATATTTTTATATAAATGTATCTCTCCACTAACATGTATGAGATAATGAATTAAATGAATGATGAATTATAAATAAATCGAAATTTCAACTCAATTGCTGAATCTTTGTGTGTGTTTGGATTTTGTTGGATGATTTTCTCTTTTTAATTTTGAAGTTGTGCCATTCCTTAATCGATTGTGAAAATAAAATCCTGCGTGTGATTCGCTAACTCATTATGATAATTGTCTATAAAGACTTATTAAGGGGATCTCGCAAATGGTGTTGCAAACTGAATGACAAACTTAGTATACCCCCTATATAATGTGGTGGGTAGACAAATTAAAGCGTTAAGCATTAAAAACTATAATTTATCTAACGGTTATCTTTCAACTGTTATAAAAAGCTTTCCAAAGGGGAAGTAAAGCTGCACATAGAACTTTTCAACAATGTTGCAAAGAAAAGTTACATATTACTTCTTTATCAACATGTTGTAATAATTATTTCATAAATCTTTTAGGTAAGTTAAGAAAGGCAAATACAAGAAATTATTTTATTAATTGAGATAAGATGTTGTAAATCGAGGAGAGTCATAAACTTTAAAAATAGCTAGAAATAAAAAATAATTTATTTGCAGAGATGAAAAGATTCTATTTGAATGAATTGTGTACATATAGAAAATGCATGAATCATGAATAAGAATAACGAAATAAACTGATAATGAAATGTCGTGATGGACCAAACTCATTACAGCTGATAAGAGCAAGCATGAGCAAAACATTGGTGGAATGCGTACATGGCGTATGAATATGTTGCTAAACCAATACAATAATAAAACACCAACAAGGGCCATTCATTTTTTCTTCTTGTTTGGTTTTTGGCAACAAAATAAAGGATTTAACAGGATACACGAAATGCTCTCAGTGTTGTTTGTGATTTCACTGTGATTTGAACGCAATACAAATTTAAACGCACAAAATATTTTACATATAGAAATAAATTTTTTTTTTTTAGAAAATCCCCCAATTACCTATAAACATATATATATGTGTATATATATATGTGTATAGAGAATCATTGATGCTGCTGCATCCGAGCATGTGTTATGATGGTATCATATGCATGTTTTTTTTTTCAAAGGATTTCACTATACGCTGTTTAGCAGCATAAAGACCTTCGGCTATTTCACCACATTTAGTCATTTTTGGTCGTTGGCCAGAAACGGACGGGTCACGTGTCACGGCAACGAATGTAATACTTGTCTTATAATAATGTGATGGCGATAGTCCTGTAACCTATAAAGTCAGTCAATGTTAAATGACTGGTGATGTTAACTGAAAATTACGTACGCGTGGTATAAATGCAAGGATGCCAGTGATGGATTATATAGCAAAGGGAATAATATAAAAATTAAGGAAAAAGTAAAAAACAAAAAAAACAAAAAAAAACAATAAATTCTAGTGAAAGCTAACATTGTACACGGTCGTGTTGATGATTTGTTTATATCATCATTAATACCAACAACGTTATTGTTAATGTTTTTGTTGTTGTTGTTAATGCTGGTATACATTGTGTAGAGGGCCATAACAAAAATAAATGTACATGATGCATTGACAGACAGACAGAGAGATAGACAGATAGACAAATGTAAAAAACTGCCACTATCTACACCCAGCTCTCCTTCCTTTTGTGGTGTAGTTATGCTGATCTGGTGGCATAGTTGTTAGTGTGTTTGTGTTTATGTGTTGGTTCATCTGAACCGACGTTTAAAAATGTGTTGGCGGACATGTTGACATCATTTCTGTGTAGTAGTATCGTGTCGGATTATCTTTCCGTCTCTTCTGCGATTGTTATGTGCGTTTATTGTGGTTGATACAAATAGCAACAACAATAAAGTGGCCATTGAAGTAGTGACGCCATCATCCTTACATACATATACACAAGTACATTACATACAATAAAACAAAATGATGTCATTCATGGTCTTTGAAGTCAAACCAAAAATATGACAAATATATAAAAAAATAAAAATAAAAAAAAATACCTACAAATGAAATGTGAACGAGAAAGACGACAAGAATAAAAATAAATATATAAAAGAAAAATGAAAATGATTTTAAGAGAGTATTAAAGGATAAGATCAGAACAGAACAGAATAGCCAAAAATGAAAATTGCTGCTTAAAGTGGAAAATTGTACAATCGATTGAATATCGGTAAAGGATAAAAAGGATAACAGCAACAGCAACAGCAACAGCAACAGCCATCATTACAGGATTACATATGGCAACAAATTTCACAAGCATTCAATTTATTGTAATGTGAAACAGAACAGAAATTAATGTCATCGCAAAGAACACCAGTGTATACAAAGTAGGCTCCTCATCGCCATGGATCATAGTTGCCTGGCAATCCAATCTACTTAAATGATCTGCAATTGTAATTGTAAAAAACGGGATATTTGTGTATGAATGTGAAAAGGATTATCAACTAATTGGCAGCTATGGATTTATTTATTATTTTACTTCATATTCTGCTTGCACCTTGCGGTACGTATAATTAATTATTGTGCATACCCGGCATTACTTATTGCTAAAAGTATATTAAGTTCGTGCAATTGTTTGTAAAGTAGAATACTCATCGTTGTTGAAAAACAGATATTGATTTGAAGAGGACCCCTATTAAAAATGGTTTAAATTGGATGATTTTTCGAACCCCTTCCCATATAAGATATTATTATAATAAAAGTCTTTGTATGGCAAAAATTGCAAATCGTATAGAATAGTTGATTAGCTTCAAAAATGACTGTAAGAAATTTGAACCCTATTGGACCATTTTTAGAAACTCTCGCCATATAATGTACTTCTCGAAGTGACTTGTATGGCAAGAAATCTAAGTTTTCTAATACATCTCAACTTTGAAACTAACTGGTGTAGGGTATCAAATGGTTGCACTTGACCGCCTAAACCATTTTCCCTTGTTTTTTCCAGTAATTAAATAGAAACTTTTTAGGTGAAATTTTAAAACTTTCTGACATATGAGAGGCAAACTTATTTCTACATTTTATAAAATATTAGACTACCTTCAAAACGATATCTACATGCAAACAGTTACACCGAGGGGTGTATTTTGTAATATAATTTGTTAGAGGGCGGATTAGCACTAAAGTTTGGAATTTTATTGCACAGTTCTGTTACAATCCAATAATTAAAATAGTTGTTTGGCAAACTATCGTATACTGTGTAATAATTTAGATGTTTCTAATCGTAACAAATGGTGTTTTTTTTTTTAATTTAGTTGGCATGGCTGCTTGTAACAGTTAAAGTGTGATTTATTATAATAAATAATTCAGAACTATTCAGAACTGTCTGTCTGTGGCCTGTCCAGTAAGTTGTGCTTTCAATTTATAGGATGTTAAAATGAGATTTCCTACAATCACAAATCTTGTAACAAAGATAAGTTTTATGTAGAATAGATTGAATCATTGCATAACTTTTTTATTAAAAAGATCGCGCTTTAGTAAAAATACTTTATTAGTTAGTTCTTAAATTGGTGGACGCACGGAAAGTGCGAAAAGTGTTTGAAATTGAGCTGAATGAAAATTGAGCCATTCGCGAGAAATTTGATACCAACACTTAGTTATTTTTGTGCGAGTTCTTAACGAAATTGGATAGAATCAGTGCAGGGTCACGCCCACAATCGACATGCAACGATGTACCAAAAATGGGCGTGATCAGATGACAGATACGCCCACAATCAATATATATTTATTTATTCGCCATAAATATTGACCTATGAAGTTGAAATTTGTATATATAGTTATAATTTTTCCATCCATTGAGAAATTTACAAAAGAATCGTATTAAGCAAAAAACATAAATCGGAAGTTGATACGTAGTGCATACCCTATTAGAGAGTGTAATCATATACCCGCCACGCTTTCGTTTTCTCTGTTGTTTAAAACTAATTGGTCTGTATAACGTAGTTAAAGAGAACATATTTAACCAATTGTAAATAATTTCATTGCTTCTCAAACATGTGTGCGATAATCTTCTGTATTTACATACAATATATTAAAACATGAAAGGTTTTTTATTAAAATTTAATAAGAATTTGCTCATTTATCACTTCGATAATTACGTATAAAGTAGAATTAAATGAATGTATGTATGTATGCATATATGTTTATTTATATATATTGTTATTCATTATTCATATATTTAATAAACATGTAACACATTTTTCAATACAAAACAAAAACAAAAACAAGAATAAAGTAAACTTTATACACATGATCCAATTGTGTTTATGTTAACTCGGACAAAAACAATAACAAAAACAAAAATGAAATTTTACGCACATACACATACACCAAGCTGTGGCCATAGCTTCGAATGACAACCAAATGACACAATTGCACAAAAGTATTGTGTGTAGATACAGTGCTCTAGGCACACACACACACACATACACAAACTATTGTGCGAACCATAAGTAGGGAGAAAAAAAAGTTTAACACAATAGTGCATTAAACTCTGACTTTGCTGTTTTTGTAATTTAGAATTTTAACAATGTTTTGCCAAGTGTGTAATAACTGTCACACTCATAGAAACTATCACAGAAAGGCATTCACACGGACAGTGAAAATTGACTGGAAGCACTTTAGTTTAGCAATGTTCTGTTCTGTAACTAAATGTTTCTCTCTCTCTCTCTTTCTCTTTGTCCCTTTTTATCTCCCTATCTGCGTTCCTGTTGCATAAACATAACAAGGCGGAAATAATAACAATAATCTGAAAATGATGTCGACGTGTAAGAGTTCACTTGTAAAATTTTACTAAATTGTTTCGAGTTAAATAGCAAAAAGAACGCAAACACAAGAAGACACACCCAACAAAATAACAAAAACAAAAACGAAAAATTGATTTTGGCTTATATCACATTTTGAATACCCTCCACATCTACTTGGAAAAGGTGGGCGTGGCACGCCCTTTAACAGTGTATGCATTACGTATTAATTTGCACGTTAAGTTTCATGCTTAGCACGGTTTTTTGTAAATTGTAAGCGTGCCTGTTATCCGACCTCGCCCATTTTTGGCACATCAAAGAATGGGGTAACTGTAGATACGCATACCAAATCTCAATTTCATTAACCATTTTTTGTGGCAAATATATATATATTTTGTTAATTGATTTTTTCCATTTTAAATAGCGATCTGCTTACAGAAACAAACTTTTAGCTTAGTATCTCAAAATTTATGCCCGTGATAATGCCAACAACAGACGGACATACGGACATATGTATATATTTAGATCGATTCAGTTTTTGATGCTGATATATATATTTTGTAGGGTCTCTGACGTCTTCATCTAAGTGTTGCAAACGGAATGACAAACTTAGTACACCTCCATCTTATGTGGATGGTATAAAAAAAAATAACAAATGAAGAGAATAAAATCAAAAAATATTTATTAAAACGTAAGATTTTTGTAAATGACATACACACACCAACAACTGATACACAAAACATCAAATGGGACGGACGGCTGCAATGTTTAGTAGTGAAATGGTACACACTCAGTATGTGAAATGTTTTGTTATAAAGACACTACTCATTTGCAGGATATCTAAATAGAAAACATACAATAAACACTTACAGCTACTTATACCGTACAGCTGAAGCGGTATATTAGGTTTGCAATACAATTAGCCAAGTGATTAAAACAAATTCAGCTTAAACTAAATCTTAAATATTTTTGAAAATGTGGGCATGACAGGTGTCTTTGTAAGCTTTCCAAGAGTATATGTATTGGGCTGGCAACCAAGTGATTGCGGTTTTTAAATAAAAATGAAAATTGTAAATTTTGACTCAAAAATATAACTTTATTCAATTAGGTACTGTGGGTATTTGTCGATGACCTTTTGCCATAGTTCAGGCAGCACAAAATCCGCCATCATATAGTTGCCAATCCAATGTATAAACTATAAGCTTACAAAGTTGTTTTCCTTGGCAGGTATTGCTTTTTTGTAAATAGTGGGCGTGTCTTTTATTTAAAAACCTTCATGAAATCCTTTATTAAATTAAAATTGTCAAATGTTAATTTTGGGGCTAATAGACAGAATTTGGTTAATTATAGGCGTGGCTCTTGACTGATTCTATCCAATTTCGTAGAAAACTTGCACGAAAAAACTAAGTGTTGGTATCAAATTTCTCGCGAATAGCTCAATTTTACACACTTTTGTCCGTAAGTCCACCAATTGCAGAACTAACTAATAAAGTATCTCTCCTATCACATTAGATCAAAATTTTTTTTATATTTTTCTGTTCATTATTCTTTATCTAAAAACATTTAAATCATCCATAATTATTATCCATGATTTCTACTTTAAATCATTATTTTTATGCTGTCTTGAATTTTAAAAATTTCAAACATAGCATCTTATGACACATAAATTATTAATGATAAAAATAAAATTTGGCATCGTTTTGTAGTCAAATACAATGCTAGAGTGTTTCTTTATACCCTCCACTTAATATGGGGGGTATACTAAGTTTGTCATTCCGTTTACAACATCCAGAAAGAAGGAGACGTCAGAGAGTATGTCCATATGTCCATATGTCTGTCTATTGTTAGCAAACTCCACGTAAAACTTTATACAGACTTTATAAGAGGGCGTAATCATATACCTGCCATGCTAAGATTTGGCCTAAGCTAAGTGTAGTTTTCTTACTTGTTTTTATATATATTTCCACTTCAGTTAAATTATTATTCTCTTTATAATGATGACTGTTGTTGCTATAAAAGTGTCATAAAAACATCATCAATAGGTCGCCGGTCGTATGTATTCATCTAATCTCAATGACACCAATTCCTTCTAGTACACTTTCAAATGCTTTGTTTATTGTAAAAAATCTTTGTGTTGAGTGTTCCACTGCAAAGTTCCTGCTTAGACGGTGAAAAGTCTTCAAGGTTTATTGTGCCACATATTTAAGAATATTTTAAGAATGTTTTAGAAATTGATTAATTTATGAAAATTGCTTTAGCATTATGGTTGTTATTTAAGAAAAACGTATTTTTTTTTGCATAATATTTCGTTGTAGAAAAGATTTTTAATAACAAGTTTTCATACAAATAGCATGGAATGGAGAAAATCTTTATATTAAAATGTAAAGCAGTCAAAAAGGTATATTAAGTTTGTGTAAATGTTTGCCTCATGTACAGAATCAAAATCTTACAAAGTTGAAGCGATTAAAGCGTTGGTTAAAGCGAAACCATGTCCGTCTTTCCTTCCATGTCAATATATTCTTATAATCAGCACACAGGTCACAATTCTGAAGACTTTTTTTTTAATGAAATTTAACTTGGGGATGTTTTTAAGCCAAGAATGATTACTATTGAAATTAGAGGGCCTAATATATATATATGTGCCACGCCCACAGTTTGAGATGTGAAGAGTATTTAAGATTTAGCTTAAACCAAATTTAGCTTTCTTACTTGTTTTTACATAAACATTTATATAATACAACAAAAATTCGCAATTCTTTATATTTTTTAAGCAAATTTTCAAAAAATATTTCTTTTATGTTTTCTTTCTTTATATGGCATTTTTCATTGATAAAGTTTATTACAATTTAAAGAATTTTTTTTTCTTTAAAAATGTTTCCTTTGTACTGGAAACTTTATACGTTTTGTATGCATTTATATATTATTCGTATACTAGATAATTTAAATAATGTTAGGAAAAGAGAGAATAATTGCCAAATATCTTATGTGGGTAGGTGTGCAACTAAAAAAAATAAAAAATGAAAAATCTTATATCTTGTCATGAATTATTTACAAATATCAATCTGAAAATGGATTAAAAAAAAGTAAAAAAGGAAATAAGGAATTTTCTCAAAAAAATAAAATAAAAATAAAATAAAATAATCCGGTATTACCATCAATGGATAAATTAATGTATTTTTCTCTATTACTTAGTAAAACTTTTTTTCTTTTAAGATTTTTTTCTACCCAACAGATGTTACCAAATATATTTGCGTACATATGTACGTACAAACATATATAAGATTATATTGAAATACATACATAGTGTGTGTGGGTTGTATTACAGTTTTTAAAATCTTAGACCAGTACTAAAATCAAGTACCAACAAATAGAAACACACACGTACACCCACCCAAGAGGAGAATGTAAAAAATCTAGAGAACTTCAATTTGGGTTGCTTTTATTTATTTATTTATTTATTTATATTTTTTTATATATATATTATATATGTACACATGCTATAAAATTCTTTGAATTGAGAAATTTAAAAAACAAAGAAAAAGAAAAAACAATAACCATTTTTACATTTGTATGCGCTCGCATGCTTTAAATAACTTGTTAGGCATATTTTAATAATATATTTATTTAATTGCAAAAATTCTGGTAAAATTTCCAGCAAAAATTGTATTAAATGGATAAAAGAATGAACGAATGGAAAGAAAAAAAAAACAAAAACTGTGAAAAATTAATTCAAAGCAAATTTGAAAACGGTTCAATGATTCAAATAAATTTTTCATTTATAACAAGAAAAATAAATTTGGCTTAGATTAAACCTTAAACACCCTTTACATTTACAATAGTAGGTGTGGCAATATATATATATATATATACATATTAGGCTTCTTTGTATTACGTATCAGCTGGCAAGTCGAGTTTGGTTTTTTGTAAATTGTGAGCGTGTCTGTTATCCGACTATGCCCATTTATGGTACATCGATGGATGGCATATCTGGAGGTATGAATGCTAAATTTGAACTTTATAGCTCAATTTTGATGGCAGTTATATAGATTTTTGTTCATTGTGGGCGTGGTTCTTGACTGTTTTTGTCCAATTTAAATAGTAATAGAAGTGCAGAACCTAAAAGTGTTTGTACAAAATTTCAGATCAATATCTCTTGCGCCCGTGAGAATGCCAACAAAAGACAGACATACAGACAAACGTACATACATGTCTAGATCGACTCGTGTGGAGGGTAAAAAAATGTTAAAATGTTTAAATGACTTTATATGTACATCATAAATACAAAATATATATATATATATGTATATACATAAAAGTCGTAACGTAGACATATATGTATGGAAATATATTTTCATTACAATTTTATTTCATTTAATTCCATCATTAAATATATCGTTAGTATATATATAAAAAAAAAAAAAAAGAAATGAATACACATACATACAATTTCGTATTTTAAAATACTCATACGCCACGTTGGGGGTGAATAATTGTATTAATTTATATAAGTAATTTAATAATATAGTTTTGTGGCTTTTTAGAGTTAAATTAGTGGTTTAGAAGTATACGCTGTTGCGATGTGTAACAGCAATTCTGCAATAACAATATTATTATATTACACTACATGGGTACGTGTTACTTAGAAATAAAGGAATTCAACAATGTTTATAATAGTTATTGTATAACTGTTATACAGTTGAATATTGAATATTTAATATAGTTTATAACTGTATTTATAACAGTATTTGTATAACACTTTCATTTATTTATTTTCATTGCACGTATTTGCATTTATAACCATATTCACAGATGTCGTATAACAGTTATATATATTTATAACAGTATTCGTATAACACTTTTATTTATCTATTTTTATTGCACGTATTGTATGTATAACAGCATCTGGAAATAGTGTATAACAGTTATATAATGTTTATAAATTTTAACCTATTCATTACATCCATTGATTAATAAAAGCTTCGTTCTAGACGCGATCAATATAAAATTCGTTATACAAATGAAACGTTGATTGGCATAGAATTATCTCAATCAATATAGTGATGATCAAATCTATTATATATACATATAATATAAGCTTCGGTATACATAAAAAATAACAATTGCTTTATATTTGTAAATTATGGAATTATGCCAAATTTTTTACTGCTAAGTTGGGAGGGGGTAGACTAAACGGCTAAAGAGAGACCTATCTAAATATTATACCCATCGATTCAGAATTAAAATATGAATCAATTTAATCATGTCAATCTGTCGGTCCATATAAATTTGTGCTTAAGCTACAGGCCGCATTTTTTTAAAAAATATTTCAATGAAATTTCGTAGCTGAATAATTGGCTGTAACAAATTTGGACTCGATCGGACTATTTTTAGAATCTCTTTCCACATAATGATATTTCATGAAGTGACTCTAAGTTTACTGATATAACGAATTATGTGGAATTGGAATTTGAAATACAGAGTATTAAATTGTAAGGCTTGACTGACTAAAACATTTGCACTTGCTTTTATATCCTTTTTGAAACAAATATTTTAAGAGTTAATGATTGCAATTCGTTGCCAACATTTTTAAGTTTCGATGGCACCACTATGAATGCTTATACTTTTATTTATTATATAAAAACATAGTAAAGTAGAGGTGAACATAAATAGTGTGCCAATCAATTTCAAATTGGTTTTTGTCCGTTTGTCCGTCTTATTACATCTTATATTATAACCATAATAGAGTGTTCAATGCGTTTTATAATAAATTAGTTTGTTATTACAGCTAAATAATTAAAATTACAATAATTTATTGTAAAATAAATTAGACTAATTACATTACACAACATGACACGCAGAGTCGTGTGTGTACGAAGTTATTAAAAACTAGTCTCTACTCTAATCTAATTTCACAAATGACATTTAACAAAAAAAATAAAAAAAGACAAAAAAAAAAAATGAAAATGTAAATGAAAAAAAATGTACATATCAACATAATATAGGATGTGGGGCCAAAGTTTTAACTGACTTTTTTGCCAAACCGCATCAACATCATACCGCAAACGAGTATTGTAAAATATGTATAATAATGTCAGTCACATTGGTCACATGTTTTTAATTTGTTGGTACGTATGGTTGTATAAACTGAAATCGTAAAATTGCTTGTTGCATAATTTAATGATACAAACTGCAGATAATTACAAAAGGATGAGCAAATGGTTATTTTCACCTGCCCACACAATTACATATAACGGCAAACATTTTTTTATAAAAACGTGCATTTAAATAATCGAATACATGTACAATGAATGGATAGAGTCAAAGACAGGGCCAGAGTTTATTGCATGTCAGTAAAACATTTGTAAGAGTAATTGAAACGCTTTGATGTGCCAACAAGTGAATAAAATGGAAAAGCATAAACATTACAAAAATATGATAATATCTCAGTAATGTACATACATTTTTAAAATACGTTGTGGGTGGAGGAGGTTGTTCTCCTGTTTCATTAAGTGGCTAAAAATACTTTCTGTTCAAGTGCTTAACTTTTGAAAAGTCAATTACTAGAGTCAAACAAAAGCTTTGAATATCGTACCGATACGATAACATTATTTAATGGTTTAACTATACACCAGGCAAATAAAAGGGGGTGGCTAGGGGGCGGATCTGACAGGAGGTGTCAAAGTATAAAACGCAAGAGTTCATATAAAGCGATAAAGTTACTAAAATAGTACTTTTTGTGTTTTTGTTCTTTTTATACTTTGCACCACTTGTCACAAACAGTATACTAAATTTGTACACATGTTTGTAACTCTTAAATGGCAAATATCGCAATGAATCTGAAACGATTTAACCTTTCACGTCTGTACGTCTGTCTGTTTATTTAAATTTCTCAACAAGCTACAGATCGCATTTTTTGAGATATTTCAATAAAATTTGGAACAAGAACATTTCGTGGCTCAGAAAAGAACCGTATTAAAAATGGGCCGACTTTAACCATTTTTAGAACCCCTGCTCGTATAATAATGTTTTACGAAGAGACTCACGTCTTTTGAAGCATAATTTAAGGAGCCAAGTAGTGTAGGGTACTAAATGATCGGCTCTGAACGACTACAACATTTTTCTGGTTTTTATTTTTAATAGTTGTTGTTGTTATTAATGCTTAGAGCGGAGTCATATAGCTCTATTAGTAATAATGGGTCTTCATGGCTTTTTTCTTTGGTTTTGTCCCCGCTTTGTTACATGTTCGGTTTTTGGCTTAATGCCCGGTATTCTATACACTTTCAATTTACTCCAGCATACCATTAAAATATGTCTGCATAAAGGAGCCGAAAGAGGTGGGGGAGACTAGTTAGGTAAAGACAATTACTTGATCTCACATTTATAGCAAACAATGCCAACTATTGTAGTAAATAACTAGTGAGACCACAAGCCAAAATGAATAGAAACAAATAACTGTAGATTTGTGGATATTGCATGAAATACATATTTATATATATAGCAGTATATACCTGATGGTATTTGTTTATAAAATGTTATCTAAAGAAAGGAATGCTACTTTTGATTACAGCTACTTAAAGTGAAAGCAAACATACTATATGATGATGATGATGATGATGATGATGATCATAACAACAATAAAAATCATTTAATACGTAGGGTACTACTTGGTCAAACCTAAATACATTGAACACATTTCAGAAAAATCTTCTCTTTCTGTCACTGTTTATTAATCTTTGTAAGGAAAGGGGTTGAAAAAGTAATCCACTTTCGACACATGGATGGATACTACAAATACGTGTACAAAATTTCAACTCAATAGCTTAATTTTTGTGGCAGATATATAGATTTTTAACGATTGTGGGCGTGGCTTTTAGTTAATTATATTAAATAGCGAACTGCATGTAGAACTACTTTTTTTTCAATTTTAGTTTAATAACTTAAAATTTATCATTTTGAGAGTGCAAACAATAAACGGACATGCAGACATACATTTTTAAGACGACTCAGTTGTTGAAGCTAATCTAGTATATATATGCCTTGTAGGGTCTCCGAAGCCTCCTTTTGAGCATTGCAAATATTCTGGCAAAGTGATTTATGCCTCAATACATGTACACATGATGATGGGTATAACTAGGCATCTAAAGCAAAACTTGTGCAAGTAAATGAATGAATGTATTTCGTATATATTGTATAAAATATGAATGTGATGTTATATTCACGGCATACAATGCAGCTGCACTGGGTTGTAAAATTTATGTTGCAAATGGTCTTGGGGCTGAGATTTATGGCAGGATATTCTTCATTTATGCGCTCTTTTGCGCCCACTCTTACGCATTCACGTAGTTTCTTTATTTATTGTTTCTACACATAAGCATAAAGATACACAAACAAACAAACATAAATATATTTACATATATTTGTGCTACTTTTCTATTATTGTTTATGTTGTTTTCTAGTATATAATTTACCAGTTAACTGGATGCACTCCCAGTAGAGTGCAAGTATATTAAAGTCATCATGAAATTGGCCATAAAGTTGAAACGAAATGAAATAAAAGTAAAACTTAGCGGAACTTTGTTTTTATTGTTATTATAATAAAACCATTATGAAAAGTGTCTAAAGAAGCTTAAATTATGGTAGATTTACCCGGTTTGCTTTTCCTCTTGCATTCCTTTTTTCTCTCTTTTGCCACACATTCATGTGCTACTTTCGCAACAAAAAAACGTGTTGAAAAATAAAATCTCATTTGAAGCGACCACCTAAGCCGCATATAACAATTTATATGTTTTTCATTAATTTTTGTAAAAAAAAAAATTGGTAAAATGCAACACAAAAGCAACCCTACGATACAATTGAATTGTTGTTTGTTACAAAAACCGTGAGAGTTTTTGTGTAAGATTTTTTTCTCTTTTTTATACCCTCCACATAAAATGGGGGTATACTAAGTTTCATTTGCAACACCCAGAAGATGACGTCAGAGACCCTGCAAAATATATATTCTTGGTAGCATGTATGTCCGTGTGTCCGTGTGTTTGTTTTTCGTTGACATTCTCACGGCCGTAAATTTTGAAATATTAAGGTAAAATTTTGTACAGATACTTTTTTTGCATGCAGATCGCTACTTAAAATGAATAAAATTGGTCAAAAGCCACGCCCACAAAGGACAAAAATCTCTTTATCTACGACAAAAATTGAGCTATTAAGTTGAAATTTGGTGGACATATTTGTAGTTGCTTCATCCATTAATGTGCCAAAAATGGGGATGGTGGGATAACAGACACGCCCACAATCAACAAAAACCTTTACATCTGCCACAAAAAGTAACCTTGAAATTTGGGACACATATCTATAGTTATCTTATTTATAGATGTACCAAAAGTAGGCGTAGTCGCATAATAAACACGCCCACAATTTACAAAAAACTATATTCATCATAAAACTAGAATTTGCAAACTGATACGTAATATATGGACTATTAGAGAGCGTAAAATATGCCACGCCCACCATTGTGAGTGTGAAGGGTATTTAAAATTCGGTCTAAGCCAAATTTAGTTTTTTTGTGTTTATTTTACTTGTTTCAATTTTTTAGTCTGTAGTTTTTGTTAAGCGGTCCTTCCATAGAAAACAATGCCAGGCTACAATCTATTTTTGTCTATGAAGTTTGCAGTACTTGAACGGGAGTTTTGGAAAATCTTACAAAGTACAAATTGTACGACATGTTAAGTTTGTAAAGTTTCCAGTTAGTGATGATGGTATTAGAAAGTTTTATTGTTAACTACATATAAATTATTTTTATTGACTTATAAACAACAACAATGATAACAAAAGATTTCTACGAAAACAATATGAAAGGGTTCAAGAAAGATGTTCCAAAAAAAAAAAAAAATAAATTCTTTCCAAATCTCTTTTAACCAATAAATAAAATTTAACAAACTTACCTTGTAAGGGTGCAACTCAGTGCTGAGGCCTTTTTAGGACACTCTCATTCTATTCACTATAATAGATAACTAAAACTTTTCACTTGTCCTTCCAAATTTCCGTTTTTTTTTTAATAAAAAGAGATGCCAATGATCCCATAAGGTCTTGATTAACATTGAAATCTATCTGGTCATATTCACCTGTATCTCCGTTTAACTATTTGGCTTTGGTTGGCATTCTTACGATATCAAAATCAGCTGAAAGTTCAGACAAATACTTCTACTTTCACTTACATTTCCACAACCTGTGGGAGGGTATTTTTTTCTTACTTGTTATACTTTCCACATAAGATGGGCGGTATACTAAGATTGTCCTTCCGTTTTCAATACCCAAAATGAGGTGTTGCAATATTCAGCACTAAAAAATGAATAGATCTAGACATGTATGTCCGTATGTCCGTTAGTTGTTGGCGTTCTTACGGGCAGATCTATATTTCAAATGGGCAAAGTCTGTCCAGAGTCACGCCCATAACCAGAAAACATCTGTGTATCTGCCACAAAAGTTGACCTATGAACTTTGGTACTAATATTAATGTATATCCCATTTATCGATGTGCCAAAAATTGGCGTAATCTAATCACAGACGCGCCCACAATTTACAAATAATCATACTTCGCGTATAATTCGACTTGCAAGCTGACACATAATACATACACAATTAGAGGGCGCAACATATATTTAAGATTTAACTTAAGCCAAATTTAGTTTTCCTACTCAGTGATGTATAATTGTTTGTGTTTTGTAGTATAATTGTTTATATCTATACCGAGTTTTCTGTACGTCTGCTCCATTATGTAAGACCGGGATTATTTTCTTATGCTTTTTGGTTTTTGTTTACTGGATTTTTCTAATAGACCAGCATCATGATTTGCATGTACACGACGCTGTGCCTAGTGCACTATGTAGATCCTTAAAGCTTCATATAAAATTGAATTTTTCCGTTTTTTTTTTTTGTCTTCTAACTATACTCGTATTTTGCATTTAATGGGATTTTAAGTGGTTCTGCTTCTAATTGGATTTAATTGAATATGAAATATATTTATGTGTTTGTGGGTGTAGAAATTTCACTCCTTTGATTTAAAAGTTTATTGGCAATTATTTTAATAGCTTGACAACAAAAAAAAAAAAGGTATATATTAATAAAGTTTTTTCAATTTTTTGTTTTGACGATTTTTCTGTCAATTGCACTTTAATTGTGTATTATGAACCCAAGATAGAATTCATTTTTAATTTGTGTAATAGTTTGTTTACGTTTTTTTGTTGATATGGTTGAAATTAAGCAAGTGAGAAAATTTGGTATTTACAAACGTTTAAACCAAACCAATATACCCCCTAATTATGAAAGTGGTGATTAAAAAAACTATTGTACAATCTTTGGAATTGAACTGATGAACATTCGTATATTTGCTTAATAAAATCATTTTAAAGTTGAACAGATAGACGCGGACTGACTGACATTCCTAATATTTCTTAACAATACTTTGCACTTTCTGTCTATTCAAGGTCTTTCTTAATAATATTTCAAAACTTGGACAGACTAACGTACCTTAAATTATACCAAGACTCCATCCATGAATATATAAAAATGGTTGAAAAAGTTGTATTTTTACAACGACATAAGTGTTGGCAGATGGACATACTCTAAGAAAATTTGTAATTTATGCTATAAAAAAATTGATTTTTACAAAAATATTTAACAGCCCTTGCAACCGTAACCTGTTCTACCTGTAGTCCAGTGTAATGAAAAATGTTAAATGTGTGTTGTTGTTTTTTTTTTTTTGTGGTAATTAAATAAGTAACTCATACGACACGTAAAGCCAGCATCTCTCATAAACTATAATTTCAATCATGGCAAAAATAATTAAGTGCAGCCTAAATGAACTTTCAATGCGAGAGTAGAAAAAAAATAATCTACTAAAGTGTTTCTTCTTCTTCTTTTTGTTTCTTTTTGCGCTTTTAATGGGAAAAAATTCTCAAATAAATGAACTTTTATGGCAACTGACAGAGAATATAACAAAACTTTTTATGAAAAGAAAATATTACGTGTTATGGGTTATGGGCTGTGAGTGCAGAGTACGTTGGAGCATTTTGAGAAAATAAAAAATTATTGTAAAAATAAATGTAGTTTTATTAACTTTTGCAGCAACAGCGTGGGCACAGGAAAGCACCCAGAATAATCATACAACTACTGGGGGCAGCAACAATGTTAGCAGTAATAACAACAACAACAACAAAATCAATGGAAGTGATAACTCAAATAGCAGCAACAGCAATAACCACAGCATCAACAGCATTAACAGCAGCAGCAGCAGCAGTAGCAGTACTAATAGTGACAAGAACACGAGTAGTACGAATAATGGTAGTGGCAGCGCTGACAACAGCTTATTAAAACTTCGACCATCCACACCTTCCATAACACATTTTGTAAATGATTCTTTTATAATATTCTGTGCCATCACTACCGCACAACACAATATAGATATCAAATGGAAAGATTCCAAAGGAACCCAACGTGAAAATACCAAAGGCCGTGTACACATTGAAAAGAAAGCGGGTAAGGAACACAAAATAGAAAAAAAATTGAAAACCAGAACATAGCCAAGCACAGCATACGCAGCATTGTTAAGGTTTCTTACTTTGAATGTTAAAGGCATTGGAATTATGTTAACATATTTAAAATGCTGTCTGTTTATGTTGTACTTTCTTTTTCAGGTTTGTTGGCTTTAGTGTTTGAGCATATTGCCCTAACGGACAAAGGCAACTGGACATGCGAGGCTCGCAGTAATGAGGCCAAGGACCGTAAATCCTTTGAATTATTAGTAAACCGTAAGTAGATGCATAGAAATTCTTTTTTTTTTATTAAACAAATTTTTTTTTAAACACCCTACCCCTAGAATGAGGATATATTAAGTTGATGTGACTGCTTGTGACAGTTACAAAGATATTCAGAGCCATTCATCAGTGGTATCTAAGCATGTCTGTCTGTCTGTCTGCCCCTGTAAAGTTATACTCGTATTCAATAATAGACTTTAAACCATATCACATCATTTTTAAACTCTTTTTCCAATATGGCGACCAAATTCCAAAATATTACATTTCTTCAATATGGGTAACAAATGAAAATTTATTTAAATAATAAAATTTTTTTTTTAAATTTATTTTTTATAAATATAATTTTACTTATACAAAAAAGTAAAAAAAAAAAAACTAAATTTGACTTAAGCTAAATCTAAATTACCTTCCTCATGTATTAATAAAATGTGGGCGTGGCAGGTATATGAATAAATGCTGTAATAGGGAAAGTCTTACTTTTCGGATTCATCCCAAAAGAAGAAATTTTTCATAAATTGTGGGAGTGTCCATTATATAAAATCCGCCCATTTTTTCCAACAATAATACATTAACGCCATTATGTATAGAAAACCAATTTGTCAATTATGGGCGTGGTACTTTGAGTTAAATGTACAGTATAAAAATGAAAAATTAAATCTTTTTTCAATAATCGATCTTTATATGAGAAGAAATTAGATTTTTCAAAATTCTTTAAAAACTTTATAAATGGCAATATTTACTTTTAGATTAATATAAGATTTATAAGAATTTGAAGTAATTTTTCCAGAAGTGACTTTTTCTTATAAAACTAAAAATTTCTTCGGTAGCCTGGTTGATTAACACACACTGTCACCTTTCATAGTTCTGCTGAATTGTTTTATTTTTTCTAAAATTCTTTCTTTTCTTCTGTCTTCTGTATTTTACGTTCACTTTTAACTTTGTATTATTTCAATAAGGTGATGTGGTGTGTGAGGGTGTGTGTGTGACGTAAATCTCTATCAATCCACTTACAAGCATCTCTATTCACATAAACACACATACACACACACATTCTGATATACTTGCATTAAATCCTTGATATGTTTTTTGATATGTTGCATTGTGTTTGATTTGGCATCACTTTCTGTGTATTTACTTTAACTGTACTTTTGTTTATTTCTTTTTTTTCTTTTTCTTTGTTCAACTTTTATCATCGGTATCATCCTTTTTCTTTTTATAACTCTTGACTAAATGTGTGGTACATATAGTATATATATGTGGATGTATGTGTGTTTGTGTATTTCTATGTTGGAATGCAGAAAAGATATCTTTTGATAGCACGGAAATGGTGCAATCAGCACGGGAAGGTCGTGACGCCACTGTGTATTGTTTGGTCAAAGGTGATCCACCGCCCGAAATCTCTTGGCTTTTCAATGGTGAATATATAAATAGTAAGTACAGATATATATGTATATACACACGCACAGTTTACATATTGCATGCACTTAAGTCGGGGATGGAGATGGATGAAGTCATTTTATTCAGTTACATTTTACCTTCTTCTCCGTTTTATATTTTTCTCTCTTTTTTATTTTTTATTTTTTTTATATACGAGTATATATTTAATAACAAATTTTATGACTAAATTGTTGCATATCTACACAAAGAACGTCAATTTCTTTTTGTTGGCGTGACAAATGAGAGAATATTGGTTTCGTTTCTTTTCACTTTATTTTATAGCCCAACCAAGACTTCAACTCGTATGGGGGTATATTGGTTTTGGTTAACATGTTTCTAAGTAGTAGAAGGGGTTGAGCCACACCTTTAAAATCTATATATATTCTTGCTAAGCATCCAATTTTAAGGCGATTTAGCTTTTTTCAGCGTCCCTGGGTGAATTTCTACGCAAACTTCTTTTTGTAAAAACTTTCACAGCCGCAAAACAATAAAAAAATCGGGAAATGTAAGATGGGTCCCCTACATTTGGCCTCTGCCAAATCTTGTTTGTATTGAATATCCGATTATGTTGAACAGTGTTGATAGAAGAGTGCAACGTTTAAAAAAAAATTTTTTTTATTGTTGTTGTTGTTGTAAACATGTTTTATATTAAATTTTCTTTTCTTCTCTTTATTTTCAATCACTTACCATTTCTTTCTCCCTTAAGTACCTGCAGTGCAGTGTAAGCAACTTCAGTTAATTCTTTTTCATATTTAACAATTATGATCTTTTATTATTTCGCCTATTTGGATTTTTTTTTTCGAATATTTGTTCATAAACAAAACTTTACCCTTTTACAGCGATCAACTCGACTAAACATAAAAAGTTGTCGGATGGCCTTTTTATTAAAAATGTAACACAAAGAGATGCTGGCGAATATACATGTCGTGCTATGCGTATAACGCAAACATTTTCAGACTCGGATCAGATAACAATATTGCTGCGTATACAACGTAAGTATGAAAATTGAAATATAAAGAAATGATATAAAAAGAAATAAAACAAATGAAAGAAAGCAGATAAGTGAAAACATTATAGTCAGGCGGATCCGATGTGATCAGTGTAAGTAGTTAAAAAGTTACTTGCCTTTGGTGGGTATTAAAATGAAGTTTGAACGAAAAACGGTTTAAAAATTTCTAAAAAATTGATCTTCAGTTTTTTTTCTTTTTAACTATAAACTTGTCCTTCGACCTATTTTGCTTAATTTCACACCAACCAAGCAATCAATATTTTTGAACTTTGTAACATCTTTGATCCTTCTTTCTACCGAAAGGTTGTTGATTCGATTTGCGGGGAGTTAACCTTTCAAACTGATATCTGCAATGGTTATCCCTGCCTTCGGTTATAATGAAAAAAAATGCTTACACCAGAATAAACTCTAGAGATAAGACATAATCGGTTCAAACTAAGTTTCCACTAGTATGCGAATATACGTATAAGAAATTATTTGTGAAAGATAAGAAGCAATGTTCTCGAGCAAATTTATAATTGTCTCTCATCAATACTTTGTCTAGTAAATGTTTACTTTTTTAAATTGTTCCTCTCTCCGAGTCTTCATCTGGCATTTCTGACGACCTATTATTTTTAAAGGATGGGTTAAAATCTGTGTCTCATCATTATTTTGCTAAGTAAATCTTCACGTATTGTATTCTTCCTCTGTTGTATCCTTTCTCTGGCTTTCTGAAGGCCGGTTGTTTATATAGAAGCGGTTAAAATCAGATCGAGCTGTTATGAAAAAGTCTGTCATTAACATTTTGTGGAGTAAATATTTATTAACTCTCTGTAGTCTCAATCAATTGCCGAAGAGTACTCAAGACACAGCCACTTATTTGCCATTTGTAGCAACAATCTCTGGTGCTTCTACACTATATACATATCTTGTAATATATATACACGTATATACAATAAATTTCATTTGACAGGCATTCCATTATTTGATTTCGTCTCCATAATGAGTTTGATGGCAATTCCTTGTACAATAACCCACCAAGTAGCATGAAACTGATGTTAATCGTATTTAACGTATTTTCTCTTTTCTCTAAAAACACTACTCAACAAGGAAATCTGTTAAGATTGAGAAAGCATTTGAAATGAAAAAACGTAAATTTGGTTTGTACCGAATCTTAAATATCTTGTATTTCTATATATAAATGGTGGACATGGCAGGTACAAGTCTACGTCTAACTACGTCTAAGTCAAGCTTTACGCTGAGTGAGGTTTTTTGTAAATTAAAAACAAAATCGTTTAACTACCACTCCCACAATCGATAATCGATCTTTTAATCTGCTATAGAAGTTTTAAAGTTGAAAATTGATATAGATACAATATTTATAATGTAGCTTAAAATATAGGCGTGGTGGGATATCATTTACGCCTATAATTTACAAAAAACTCGATTTAGGGTAGAATTTGTCATTCAAAACTGATAAGTAATACATACATTATTAGAGGACGTGGTCCTGTATTTGGATGCAGGATATTTAAAGTTTGGTTTGAACTTAATTTTTGTTTTGTCAGCCATAATCTTTCACATCAAAATATCATTTGCCCGTACGTCCATTAAGGAGAAATAAACTTAATTACAAAGATCGCTTACCTTAAATAAATTTGTTCTTGACTTTTTCTTATCAATGACAATTATTAGAAATTGATTTATTGAAATATTTTTACAACATTTTTTAAACATTTTTTTCATCTTTTAATCATTATTTTCAATCATTGATTTTAACTGTATTTATACCTAAAAACCATATCAAGTGTTACTTGTGAAAGTACATCCATCCATACACAAACAAATCGTATAATTTGCAGTTGCAATCAAAGTGTTTATTCGTTCGTTCGTTTGTTCGTTTGTTTCTTTGTTTGTTTGTATCATATTTATAGCAAATAAAATTAGAAGATTATCTTAAATCTTCCAACAAATAAAAAAAATAGCAAACGAATGAGCAAAAGTTGGGAAAAAGAAGTGCTGCTAACCGCACATCAAATCCCAGATAATGTGAAATAAGTGCAAAAGAAAAAAAATTGAATTGGATTGAGATTTTTTATTATTATTATTATTATTATTATAAATATTGTTTAACAAAAATACAAAATAAACGCGAGTACAAAATACAAGTGTAATCCGTATATGAACACAAATATTCAGTCATGCAAACTTATGGATTTTGAGGTGTGTGTGTGTGTACTTGGCTTAGGATGTTAAAAATGAACTCTGATTGTTCTCCGTTATATAATATGTACATATATACATAGTCTTACATTCATGTTTCATGTTTCATGCATGCAAGGAAACTTACATGCTTTCATACATTAACAGGTATTGTTGTTGTACCCTATACATAAGCTGGGCATATACTAAGTTTATCACTTCATTTACAACAATTAAGAAGGAGGCGTCAATATATATGTTTTTGTTCAGCAAACAAAAACTGAATCGTTGTAGCCAATTGCGTCCGTATGTCCGCCTATTGATGAAAAGTTTTAAGGCATAAATTTTGAGATATTAAGCTAAAATTTTGTCGAGGCGCTTATAATTTTTGCATGAAGATCTCTATATATCTCTTCATCGATGTGCCAAAAATGGGCGTGAACCGATAACAGACACGCCTAACAAAAATCTTTATATCTGCCACGAATATTGATCTATGAACTTAAAATTTGGTATGCATATGTATAAGTGTCCCATGCATCGACGTGCCAAAAATGGGCTTGGTCGAATAACAGATGCGCTCACAATTTACAAAAAACCATACTCGACGACTTTCAAGCTGATACGTAATACAGACACAATTAGAGGGCGTAATCATATACCTGCCACACCCACCATTGTAAATGGGGAGGGTATTTAAGATTTGGTCTAAGTGTAATTTTTGCTTCTTTTTTATATTACTTGTTTGTTATTGTTATTTATGTTGTTGTTGTTATTATTATTATTATTATTATTGTTTTTATTGTTGCTGTTGTATATGTAGCAAAAACATTGTTTATCTTTATACCAAATTATAGACAATGTGTAAATTAAATGAATCTTGCCAGCATGTGTGTACGCATGGATGCGTGTGTATGGTACATGACATACATGAGTTCTCCTAACGGTTTACTTGTTTTTCTCTGTACACATTATCCGTACACAATATTTACATTTATACAATTTTGAAAAAGGTTATTTGTGTTGTACCGTTTTTGTGCGCCACTGTGACATACCCAAGCTGCATGGGCACTGAAGAGAGTTACAAATACCAAATGAGGTTAAAGCAGCGCTACATACGAATGGTGAACGCAAATATACACACATGGTTGACTTGTTTCTTTAGTTGATATTCTCTATCCATCTATCTATGTGTATGTATGTATGTTTTCATTTTGTAGTTCATTTTGCTTTGTTCTGTGTTCTGTGTTGCTACTAAACAGTAGGCGAGTGCTAGAGTCTGTATATTGTGATATATTCACATGTGAATGGATTCTTTTTTTCCTATTTTTATGACTGGCTCACGTCATATATGTATGTATGTATGTTTATTCATTATGGGCTTTCGTCTCTCTGTGGCCTTATACTATATTATTCAATTTTAAAAATGAAAAAAGGAAAAAACGAAAAAAAAACCATCTCTACTGAAAATTTACATTGATTTGTACTCGCAATCACATCACAAAGGTGTATAGAGGGTATATTAAGTCAATTTATTCAGAATTGAGTTATAAAGAATATGTGCACGCACCCACATACACGCACACGCATACATACACATGTTTATATTTATGGAATACAAGCTGTACGAGGTGTTTTAGAGATTTGAAAAATAATTTATATGCAATTTTTTTTTATGAGTGTTGGCCATAAAGGCTATGTTATACCCTATACTAATAAGGTATATTAAGTTTGCCTGTACGTTTGTCTAACTTTTGATCAGAATTATACTTTTTGTTATAACGATCGATTTGGTAAATTTTTGTTTATAATTTTATTGTCAGCATAAACGTCCGTCCTTGTGTATAAATTTCTATACAAAATAAATGGTGGAATTGTTCTTGTTGTTGTTCTTGTTAAAATACTTTTCTAAAATTTATATAAAAATTCCTTTCCCCAGCCTGAAGATGCTTTCGGCCTTGTTATGCATCCTACATCCTATAATTAATCAAGTGGGATCAGTAAGCTCCAGTCATTATCATAAAAAGGTCATTTTGTGTATGATGTGTTCAATGAAAACCGGGAAAACGCCACGTGTTTCTGTGTTTTGCACGTTTCTTCCACTTTTGTAAACAGAGTGCTGGCAGGTCAATAAATACTATGTCGCTTCTCCGGTGGAGCCTTGTCCTTGTCTTCTTCTTGTACAAGATTCATCAAGTTCACCCTTAAGCACTAGTTTAGTCCATTTAATTCATACGATCTATCCATAGCAAGTGTCCATGAAACCTTAAAGCTCATCCAGTTCAAGTTTAATGCTGGGTTGGAACTTCTCTTCAACGAAGACTCGCCATCAAACACTTTGCAAAGAACTTTTCTCATCACTTTAGGCAAACCTTCAGACTTCAGTACCATAGACAAGCTCACGGATGATGAGAGTCTTGTAGAGTGTAAGCTGTTGTTGACCGGTAGTGGATTTTTGCTTACTTAGCTCATAGTAGCATCTGTTTGCAATCATAATTCTGCGTTTTATTTCCATGCCGACACTATTAGAGATATTTTCGTCTCTACATAGATACACCTGGAAGTTATATTGATCACAACCAGCAAGAGATGCGAAACTTAGTGAAGTCCTGGGTATGCATGTTACAGCATCTCATATACTTGGCTAGTTATTAGATAACCACAATAAATATTTACCTGTAATATAAATTTGTTTGTAGAGGAGAGACATCAGTAAACTTTAGGGTGATGGCAATGGTAATAATTCTTGGAAAAAATTTCCACAAGTGACTGAAAATTTATGAAATTTATAACAAAACACCAACACACTCATACACATATGGTTCTATTTATATAAACGCTTGTGTGTTTGTGTATGTGTTTATATGCTGTATATTTACTCAGTTCCTAGACAAAATATGAAACCGGAAACGTTATTGGATGCACAGGCAGCCAGGCAGGCGTGCACATGCCGCATGGTATGGCGTACACGGAGTGAATGTAAATATTTAACGCTGCAGACACATGTGTCTGCATACAATTTTGAACACATTTGTAGCAAAGAAAACAACAACAACAACACATACAATATTTTAAGAAACTTCACTTCACTTTATATGCAACCCAGTGTGGTGGTGCAGTGGTGCGTGGTGGTTTCATTTTCAGATCTCCAAGGTTTTTCCTTTTTGTCTTTTTTTTTTGTTAATTTTTTTATTTTTTTTGTATTTTTGTATTTTTCTCTCCATTACCACATATGTGTGTACAAACGTTTTATTTTTCTTTTTTTCATGTTTTCTTCTCCAACAGATAAACCTCACTGGTTTGATAACGACACTTCATTGCTGCAGTATGCCTATGTGGGCGGGAGTGTGAATATCTCATGCGATGCTATGGGTGAGCCGCCCCCATCATTTACTTGGCTGCACGATGGACATGCCATCACTGGTAGCAACTATCGTTGGTTTTATGCCGATTACGGTTCAACACTACAAATACACGTTCACAACGAGAGTCATTTCGGTGACTATAAATGTAAAGTGGCCAACCCGCTGGGTATGCTGGAGCGCATCATTAAGTTGCGTAAGGGTCAGAAGCCAATCGGACCTTCACGTTTTCAATTGAAGCGAGCCTTCACCGATGGCCTCGAGCTAGACGTCCGTTCAGTGAAATTCTTCAGTGTGCCGGACAATATGCAAACGTTGGGCTATCGCGTTGAGTATATGAGCGAGCATGACTTTAAATATTCGGCCGGCAATTGGAGTTATGCCAAAAGAAGAGACTTTTTATTTCACAAAGGTAAACCATGAACTCTGCTCATCCACGTATCTATATTACACAATCGTATGGTCACGGTAGTGGACTCACGCCTTAGTGTAGTAAACAAAAAAAAAGGAAAAAAAACTAAATTTGGCTGCAGCCAAATCTTAAACACTCTACACATTTACATAGAAATAGTGGGCGTGGCAGATACATTATAACACCCTCTAATAATGTATTACGCATACGTTTGCAAACAAAGGTTTTTTGTAGAATGTACTTTTGGTAAATTGATCGCTGAAGTAATTATAAATATGGATACAAAATTTCAGTTCAATATCTCGAAATTTACGACCATGCGAACATTAACAAAAAACGGACGCACGGACGCACGGACGGACATGTCTAGATTGACTCAGAATTTAAGGCTGACGGAACTCTAATGTGCAACGGATCTCTGGGTGTTACAAATGGCCTGACAAACGTAATATATACCCCATCCAATGTGGAGGATATAAAAACAAAAATGCGCAAAAAAATCAAGAATATGAAATTTACTGTTTATGTAAGCATGTGTGAGTGTGTATGTATTTTCCTTTTATTTTTCTTTTTTACCATATCGTACATCATTCCAACAACAATGATTTTCTTCTACGTTCTTGTTTTTTTTTCTTTCTCTTTTTCACCATTTTGAAAAATATGCAGATGGGCGACGTTTTGTTATTACAAAATTGAATACAAACACCACCTACTTGATGCGTTCCGCCTCTCTCAACTTGGCCGGTCTTAGCGACTGGAGTTCGGTGAAAATTTTTGCCACTTTAACGAATTTAGCCAGTCAAACGGTAACACATTTGGCAAAAAATTTCATTATCATTGTAGCTTTAGGATTTATCTCTTCATCATATGTGAAAAATTTGTAAGTTTCATATGCACACGTCGCCAACGTACAACATACGTATACTAAGCGAGAAAACAAAAAAAATCAAAAAAAATGCAGCAGTAAAATACACTCTTAACTATAATTGAAAAAAAAATATATAAAAAAACGTAGAAAAATCGTAAAGAAAAAAAAAAAAACACACCTAGAACAAGAGCTAAGCTTTTTGTTTGTCCTAGAATTCAACTAATTTTAGGACTTATAAGACTTTTAGGCACGAGAGAGAGACATCAAGTGTATTGTTGAAGATTTTTTACCCAAAAACTTAGCGCCATAATTTGTATAATATATGTACGTATGCAAAACACTAGACACACACACGCTTATTGTATTATATGATGAAATTGTATTGTATTGTATTGTGTTGTATAAGTTAATGTAAAAGTTTCAAGAAACTTAGTTTCACGTTGTAAGACTTCCACTCAAGTTAACATTCTGCTAAACATTTATATATTTAAAAAACTTGACTGTTTTTAGTCTTTATATATAAATTTGTATAATTGTATTTCTACTATGAAACAACTCTGTCAAACGCCACCATTTAATGTTCTATACCTAGCGTGGGGAACCTTTTACCACTGGTGGCCACATTTAAATTAAGTAGTGAGTACTTAGCAAGACCCACTTAGTTAAAAAAAACAACATTTCTTTTGAAAATGACCTTCCTTAAGCAAATGGTTTGAGCCACGCCTAAGATTTACGAAAAGCTATACTGAAATTCGCAAATGTTTGCAAAAAATTTTATCAAAATCGAAGCAGTAGTTTTCTAGTTAAAGGTATTTTTGTGGTCGTAATTGTGAAAATCAAGAACATGTAAAAACGCGTGCTTAGTACCAGGGGCGCAGATTTATTTAGAAAGAAAATCTTGATTGAACATATATTTCAAACTCTTATAACTTAGAAACGCCTAAATCGATTTTGTTCAATTTTTTTTTAAAAACTTGTAAATTAATTCAGCTTTCAAAAAAATCACGATATATGGGCGTGGCATTACCAATAACTTTTAAAAAAATCCTTTCCTAAGCAAATGGTTAAAGGCACGCCCATTAATTCAAAATCTACGAAAAGCTACTAAAATTTCCAAGTATTTAAAATTTTTTATACCAAAATAGGGCTGTTGGTTAAAAAGTATAAATTTTAACAATGGAACCTCTCAAACACTGAATCAAAATCTGAAACAATTTAACCATGTCCGTCCGTACATCTGTCAATCTATATTATATTGTACGCAAGCTACAAAATGCATTTTTAAAGATATTTCGTTGAAGTTTAGTAAGAGGACATATATTGGACTAAAATCGAATCCTAATGAAATTGGATTGAAATGGACCATTTTTAGAACCCTTTGCCATATAATGTTTTATTATAATAAAAGTCTTTATATGGCGAAAATTTGCAATTCTTAATACTTTTGGACAAAGTTTGTTAAAGAATAGTTAATTAGCTTAATAATTGGCTGTAATAATATTATACCCTATCGGATCATTTTTAGAGGCTCTTTCTACTTATATAATATTATATCAGGGATTCTGACGCGATAAAATAAAAGTAATTGTAGCATAATTTGGGCAACCAAGTGGTGTAGGGTACGAAATAGTCAAGCTTGAACGACTGTAACATTTTCAATTGTACTTTTTTTTTATTGCATTATGAAACAGTGTGTGTGCCATATAGTGTGTAAGTTAATATTCCCCCTAAAACAATTATTTACTGTGATATGTTATGTTCTAAATGTATACATGTTGTTTTTGTTATGTTTAATACTCTTGTGTATAAACATTATATATCTACACCCGAGCACTTTGTTATCATAAGACATTTAAATTTATTTCAATTGAGTTGGAATTCAGTTGAGTTGAGTTGAGTTGAGTTGAGTTGAATTAAATGTAAAACTTTTATGGTCATATTATCCTTTTTATATTGCATTCGAATGTTTAACCAAAATATTATGGTATGTTATTGTTATTGTTGTTGTGATAATATGACTTTTACTGTTAGACTGTGATTTGTTTTTTTTTTTTGTTTTTCAATTATTTTAGAACAAATTTTATAGTTTCGTTGAAACTTTGGCACAAATAAACAACCAAACAGCCATTTAGAAGTATAAGTCAAACACAGAGAGAGTAAGTTAGCTGTTCTGCACTCTTTCTCCCTCTACCTCTCTCTCTCAATAAGCGAGTTTCACTTTTATGATTATTAGCTTTTCATTAAAAATAAATGAAGAAATTAAAACGTTTATAAAATATATAAAACTGGCCCCGATTATATTGCATGTGTGAGTACGAGTGCGTGTGAAAATGTTTACAAAATATAAATTTAAAAAAACTTTTAGATGTATTATACGTAAGAACAGTATACATGTGTGTGTGTGTACTTAATATTTATAATAAAACATATAAAAGTTATGTTTCATTATAATAATAAATGAACAACTAAGAAAACTAAATTTGGCTTAGACCAAATCTTAAATACCCTTCACATCTACAAAGGGGTGGATTGGGGGTGGATTACGCCCTCTAATAGTGGATGTATTACGTATTACAGTGCAAGTCGAGTTTTATAGTGAACATGGTTTTTTTGTAAATTGTAGGCATGTCTGTTATCCGATCATGCTCATTTTTGGCACATCGATGAGTGGGAGAACATTATATATGCGTACCAAATTTCAATATCATTGATCAATTTTTGTGACAAATAAATTGATTTTTGTTGATTGTGGGCGTGGCTTTATAACGATTCTCCAATTTAAATAGTAATCTAAGTGCAGAAACTAAAATACTGTATAAAATGTTACTTCAATATATCCGTAAGAGTGCCAACAACGGACAGACGTACGGACATATAAATTTTTGATGCTAACCAGGAATATATATATTTTGTAGGATCTTTGACATCTCCTTCTGGGTGTTTTAAACGGTATGAAAAACTTAGTACACCCACCCATCTTATGTGGAGGTTAAAAAAGAACAACAACATCCCATAATTACTATATTTGCTAGTAATTTAATAATAATTAAAATTAACAAAAAACACGAAAAAGAACAAAAATTTATTTAAAAACAATTAAACATAGTATTAAATAATTAATTAAATAAATAAATGGGAAATAAATATAAATGTGTGAGAATTACCGTACAATTCGAATTTAGTGTTGTTTTATTTCTTTGACACTTGGCAACCAGGTAAGTGAAGCAATAAAAATATCAAGCACGCACGCAATGGCTGAGCTTATCTAATAGATTAAAAAATATTGTCCTCAAAATTTCATCTTGCTGCCGCATACCATAAAAGACAGACAAGCTTAGTTTTTTTGTGACACATCAAAAATACAGCTCAATAGCTCAAAATTTACGACCGTGAGAATATCAACAACAGACAGACACATGGAAACAAAGACATACATGTCTAGATCGAGCCAGTTTTTGATGCTGATCCATAATACATATACTTTGTAGGGTCTGTAACAGCTTCGTCTGGGTGTCAAATTTGTCCGTCCGTATGTCCGCCTGTTGTTGGAATTCTCATGGGCGTAAATTTTGACATATTAGGCTGAAATTTTGTTAAGAGACTTTTAGTTTCTGCACTTAGATTACTATTTAAAATGGCCAAAATCGGTCAAGAGCCACGCCCATGAACTTAAAATTTGGTATGCATATCTATAGTTATGCTATCCATCGATGTAGGAAAAATGGGCCCTTAATTTACAAAAAACCACACTTCACCTCAAAACTAAACTTGCCCTGTTCCCACGCAATATATACACTATTAGAGGGCGTAATCACATACCTATCACGCCCACTATTAAAGATGTGAATTTAAATTTCTTACTCGTTTTTAATTGGTTTAAATATGCCCTTACTGGTCCGTGTTACTGTAGCATTAAATCAACGATTACAAAATTCAATCCATGCCAACACGTTGTAAAAATGGCGTTTTTCATATCTCTCATTACTGTTATAGATATTCTACATTTCCACATAAAATCTACAACTGTGTGTTAGTTTGTTTTCTTTTTTATTTTTCATTTTCTTTCTCCTTTTTGTATATAATCCAACTACATAGAATTTCCTTTCGTAACCACCGAAATGAGTACAAGTTTTGTTTTTAACACGACTCCCGTTATATAACAACATGCATGCAAATAATAGCTTTGCATTCTTAATATCGGAAGCTATCGCGTACCTGACAAAGCGAACAGCTTGGTTCAAACATTTTTTTTGTACGCAGTGTAATGTGTAAGCAAAGTACACGAAGCCCATAAACGGATCTTAATTGAGTGCATAAACTCAAAAAATATTTAGTTTAAATGATTTTTGATATATACGCACACATACACATCTATATGAATCATGCCTGTATGCTTTAACGCGGATAACGTGGGTCATTAAAATAGATCACAGCACCATTTATATGTACGGCTTACTGTCCGTACAATGATTTCATCATATTCGAGCATTATGTTCACCATAGGTATTAAGGTGGTTAAGTTAGGTTACGCGTTGTTGTTGGTTGATATTACATACAGCGCTGGTGTCTGTGTTTGTGGTGTTTTTTTTATTATAAACCTTCATGTGTTTTCAAATTGATAATAATGTAACGATGATTGCATTACAGAGTTACTTAACAACCGCTCAACAACCAAAAGCCCGCAAATATATATAAATATGGTTTAAACCAGATTCATGTCACATTATACTCTCTACATTAAAGTGGGAAGTATACTAAATTTACCGCACCAATGGCAACTAAGAGAAGAAACGCACCCCAAAGTATTTACACATATATTCCGGACTAGGGAACTCATTCATTTAAGCATACTTTCAAACGTTGTGTATATATACTGTATATGTGTATATGTATGGTATTTCATAAATTTTCAGCCTGTATTCATTTGTGAGCATATATTTAATTATAAAGTCTACTGAACGAGTTTTTCTTTTTTCTTTTCTTTTTTTTGTACAAACAGCAACACCCACCCATCAGCCTCTTAAGCACACACAATCCTACAAAATAGCTACTTTGTTAAGTCAAAAAATTATGTTCGCCTCTCCATATATGGGTGTGTATAGTATGTTTGCACAATTAATTTCAATTTCTTGTATTCTGTGGGGCTGTCGGTCATATATTATACGCTGCCAAGAATTCACTTAAATGTGCATCATTGACATTAACAACGCACTGTAATGGTGTGTATGTGTGTGTGTGTACATATGGTATGTGCTGAGATAAGATCGTTTCAATGGCTGGGGATTTTGCAAATAAGTAAAAAAAATTCTTCAGCAAATCTTTTAATCCGTGCTATTAACCTTTATTGCCCGCTTAACGTTTCAAATTGAAATTCATGATGAAGGTTACCTTTTTGATACCCTCCACATAAGATGGGGCATATAATAAGTTTGTCGTTTCGTTTGGAACAGCCAAAAGATGACAAAGTTTAAATATTCTTGATCAACATCAAAAACTGAGTCGATCTAGACATGTATGTCCGTATGTCCGTGCGTCTGATAAAAATCTATATATCTGCCACAAAAATTGATCTATGAACTTTAAATTTGGTGCACATATTTAGGGTTGTTTCATCCATCGATGTGCAAAAATGGGCATGGTCGGATACAGATTTGCGTACAATTTACAAAAAACTCGACTTTCAAGCTGATATGTAATACATACACAGTTATCATATACCTGCCACGGCCACCATTGTAAATTGGGAGGGTATTTAAGATTTGGTTCAAGCCAAATTTCGTTTTCTTATTTTTCATTTTTCTTACTGAGGGAGAAGGATGTTTATCAACAATGTAAAGATTCTTTCTTACTCTACGCTAGTATATATTAATTATTTATATTTATTTGAAAGCTAATTAAAAAAGTGAAAATGTAATCTTAATATGTGGTCATAAAAAAAAATTATAAAAAATAAAAACTAATTACAAATGAAGGTAGAGATTGCTACAAATAAATTTTCTGAGTATTATCTTATCATTAAACTCACATAAATACTGACAGAAGCTCTTAAAGGTTAATGCAAAGTGTTATACTACATAATAACATATTACAAAATATACATAATACGCACAACACACAAGTGAATACTTAATAAAAATAAAAAAAACAAGAAATAAAGAGAAGCGTGTGTATGTGTGTATAAACATATATAAGTAAATAAGTAATTTGGTATACAATTCTATGGAAATAGTAACGTTCTCATACGGATGACAGTGTGCCCATGTGTATGCGTGTGTGTGTGTGTGTGGTTGATGTGAAAAAAGAAAAACAATCATAAATGCTGCAATAAACTACCACAAACATACATACACCCTTAAGTATAGAATATTATGAATGTGTACGTATATATTTTAAGCAAATACAACTGCCAGCCAGTTGTAAATTTTTTCTACTCTGCACCCACTAGTAGCAAATAGTTTATTAAGTTGGTGCAGATGTTTGTAATTCTTACACAACACCATAAATCCCAATTACCTACAACCATACCGATTGTTTTGGAATCCTATTTCTGAAACAAATTAATTATGTCCGTCTGTACGTCTGTCTGATATATAAAGAAGCTACAGGCTGCATTCTTTATAATATTTCAATCAAATTTAATACAAATATATATATTTTAGGCCAAAGAGAAACCATAGTGAATATGGACCGAATTAAACCATTTTTACAGCTCCTCCCCATATAAAATCTTCATTATAAAGAAAGTTTTTATAAAACAAAATTTTGCAATTCTTAATATTTTTTGACAAAATTTCATAAAGAATAGTTAATAAGCTTAATAATTAACTATAACAAATTTCAACCCGATTGGACCATTTTTAGAACCTTTTACCATATAATGATATTTTCACAAAGTAACTTTTATAACAGCATCTAGCGCTTTCCGATTATTTTAGGATATTAAATAGTCGATTATAACCGACTATAACATTTACACTTGTTTGATTTCAAATTTTGTGTAACTTTTCAGAAATGTTATCTACTTAGGGTACATGCTCATGTTCATGTTCATGTGCATGTGTGGCAGCTAAAAAAGAAAATAACAAGAATTGCTTTAAATAAATGAATAAAAGGAAAAACTTTTCCTATATTCTAGCAATTCGTATAAAACATATTTTATAAAAATATGTAAACTTTCTTTTTTCCTTTCTGTTGCCGGACACTTACCGTTTGAGTTGTAATGAAAAATTACCCAAAAAGAGACTCTGATTTGGAGTATATATTAACAGAAAAGGATCTTTCGAAAGATTTTTAATTTACTTAGTATTTATAGTTTTTTTTTTTTAAATATTATTATACCCTGCAGATAAGATGGGGGGTAAACTAGGTTTGTTGCTTACGTTTGCAACAGCCAAAGGGAGATTTAGACATGTAGGCCTTGTGTCTGTCTCAAATTTAGTTTTTTATTATTATTTTTTTTTTTTGGTTTTTTGCTGTAAAATCTGCAAAATCTGTAAAATATTTTTAGAAAGATTCAATAAAATGGTTTTTCTTTTTTTTTTATGTTTTAGTTTATATTACAATGGTGCTAAAGAACTTACAATATCTACTCTTCTTAGTAAAAGAGTCCCTTTATGAGACGTAACCTAAATTTATTCATTCGTTTCTACTTACCAGAAAAAGCTTCATCAAAGATCGCATAAAGTATTCTTAACCCTTCTTAACCTTCTTTCTTAATCCGTCATAAAGATTGCAATCTTTTTTATTGACATGAATTCTCTTTTTAACCATATCCGATGCTCACCATCGTAAATTTTAGGCTGTTGCGGTTATTCAGAGAATCTATCTGGACGTCTGTAAGTAACTTTTTATTTAAATTGCGCTAAATTGCTTAAATGCTCCACCTCATCATAGCCAAAGATATAATAATAATATCAAGTAAGAAACATTTCTTTTATAAATTTACAATATTTACATATGCTTATCAGTGGCTTTGGTGATGATGCGAAGAAATAGCTTTAGAAATTCTTGCACCAGAATGAACTCTAGAGATAAGACAGAGTTCGATAAAACAAATTTTCTACTAGTATGCGAGTTACCGTATATGAATTTGTGAATGAAATTTGTGAGAGAAGTAAAGCTTGTTTTCGAGCAAATTTATAATTGTCTCTCATCAATACTTTATCGGGTAATTGTTTACTTTTTCAAATTCTTCCTCTCTCCAATTCTTCATCTGGCATTTCTGACGACCTATTATTTTTAAAGAATGGGTTAAAATCTGACCAAGCTGTTCGTAAGTGTCTCATCAACATTTTGCCAAGTAAATCTTCACGTATTGTATTCTTCCTCTGTTGTATCCCTTCTCTGGCTTTCTGACGGCCGGTTGTTTTAAATTTCTCCGACTCTATCTTATCTGTAGAATTCATTCTAGTGTAAGAATTTCTTCGCATCATCAACTAAGGCACGGATAAGCATTTATAACTATTGTAAAAATATTTATGAAATGTTTTATAAATGGCTGCGTTGTTATAAAAGTTACAGCAATATTATTATATTATACTCTGTTGAGGCATTGTAAATGTTTATAAGAGACCCACGAACAGCTCGATCCAATTTTATCCCCATCCTTTAAAACATCCGGCCGTCAGAAAGACAGAGTTGGAGAAATTATTTGTGAAAGATAAGAAGCAATGTTCTCGAGCAAATTTATAATTGTCTCTCATCAATACTTTGTCTAGTAAATGTTTACTTTTTTAAATTCCTCCCCTCTCCGACTCTTCATCTGGCATTTCTGACGACCTATTATTTTTAAAGGATGGGTTAAAATCTGTGTCTCATCATTATTTTGCTAAGTAAATCTTCACGTATTGTATTCTTCCTCTGTTGTATCCTTTCTCTGGCTTTCTGAAGGCCGGTTGTTTATATAGAAGCGGTTAAAATCAGATCGAGCTGTTATGAAAAAGTCTGTCATTAACATTTTGTGGAGTAAATATTTATTAACTCTCTGTAGTCTCAATCAATTGCCGAAGAGTACTCAAGACACAGCCACTTATTTGCCATTTGTAGCAACAATCTCTGGTGCTTCTACACTATATACATATCTTGTAATATATATACACGTATATACAATAAATTTCATTTGACAGGCATTCCATTATTTGATTTCGTCTCCATAATGAGTTTGATGGCAATTCCTTGTACAATAACCCACCAAGTAGCATGAAACTGATGTTAATCGTATTTAAAGTATTTTCTCTTTTCTCTGGAAACACTACTCACCAAGGAAATCTGTTAGGTTTGAGAAAGCATTTGTAATAAAAGGAAGTACATTTGGCTTAGGCCAAATCTTACACAAAATGTGGGCGTGGAATGTACCTGATTATGTAGTTTAATAGAGTATGCAGTTATATGTATCAAGTTCTATTTTTAAATTGAGGGAGTGTTTATGGTAAGATCCTGCCCATTTTTAACAAATCCATGGATTGAATGGACTCATTATAATATTTTGTGTAAGAAATTCATCTTTGTAGCTTAGTTTATTCCGACTTATAGATTAGACAGACACACGAATATATTTAATCAGATTTTATTACTAATCAAAAATATATATACTGTACTAGGATCTGTAAGGCAAACGGAATAGTATTTATAACAGTATTAAATACTGATTCGATTTAACCATGTCTGTCTGTCCGTGATAATCATTCTTCTCGATTCCAATCTTAACAGATATATACTTGGTTGGTACAATGCATCAAAGAAAAAACAAAAAAATAGACGCGAAATAGAATTTCCCGCATTACTTATAAAACATCGATGCTGAGTTTTTGGCACTTAACACACCCTTTTCACCTTTTACTCTAAGATATAAAAACGGAAGAAATAACCCATAAATCTCTACCTAATTAATTGATTATTATTTATGGCCCATCGACATGTATTTTATAGACTTTAAATAATTTTTTTTAAAAAAGAAAAGAAAAAAAAATTAAAATGAAATAACCTCATAATATATTAATACCTTCATTTTCCTTCTTTATACCTAGTGTACGGTAGGTACGGTAGGTGCATGGTAGGTAACAACATAATTTATTTGAATGAAATTTTTCATTATTTTCTTTCTTCCCTTTTTTTTTTATTTATACCCTCCATATAAGATTGAGATTAAGATTACGAAGTTTGTCATTCCGTTTGCAACTCCCTGAAGGAGATATCAGAAAACCTACAAAATATATATATTTTTGATCAGCATTATAAACTGAGTCATACTAGACATGTATGTCCGTAAGTCCGTGAGTCCGTTTATTCGTTTATTTTTTGATATTCTCACAGTTGTCAATTTTACGATATTGAGCTGAAATTTTTTACAGATATTTTTAGTTTTTGCATGCAGATTTTCTAAAAATGGGCGTGATTGAATAACAGACACGCCCACAATCGACAAAAATCTATATATCTGCCATAAAAGTTGACCTATGAACTTGAAATTTAGTAATCGTATTATTAGTTATCCTATCCATCGAGGTAGCAAAAATGGGCGTGGTCGGTTAACTAGTGTCTTCACATTGTACAAAAAAAAACCATTTTCAGCGTAAAACTTGACGTGCAAGATGATACGTAATACATGCACTATGACAGAGCATAATCATATACCTGCCGCACCCACTATTGTAGATGTGGAGGGTATTTAAGATTTCGTTTAAGCCAAATTTTGTTTTCTTACTTGTTTTTTGCTCGTTTTTATGCAACTGGCAAGTCAGTGCGAGGTAAGTCATTAGCATTTGTCAGAGAGACCTTTTGTGTGCCACAATTTATATAATATGCAAACACACACATATACACATATATACATGTAGACAGGTTGTTACCTGACACTACCAGAATAAGTAGTTAGACTAATGGAACTGGGAAATTAACAGGAAATATAGCTTTAACCACCGGAATTTATTTATTTATTTATTTATTTTTTTTGTGTTGTTGTTGTTTGTTTTTGTTTTCTTGTGCGTAAAATATTTATTATAATAAATGATGTTTGAAAAGGTTGTTTTTTATTTAAAAAAAAAAATATAATTATTAATATTGTTAGTATTGGTGGAAAATTGCATTTTACAAACACATTAAGAGACTTCCTTTTAGAAGTAAACTTGTAAGGGATAATAAAATGCATAAAAATAATCCCTAAACCGCATAACTGTTGTATGGTTATATAGATTATTTTTTATATATTATAATTATCCATTTATTGAGTTCTAATAAAAGATTTAAGAACCCACCCGAACACAACCATAGCAGCTAGAACCTAAATATTTTTTTAATGGGAACAATGAAAAATGAAAATAAGACTTTCTTTAGCATAGGGTTTAGCAAAAAAAAAAAAGAGACAATTTACAGGATATGTACAAAATAATATGATCATCTGACATGTCCTAATATTTATTTATTAATGTGTTAGAGCCACCAATTGCTTTTTAGGACAGCTGCAATTCTTTGCGGAATAGATTCGCAGAGTGTCTGAACAGTTTCTGCTGTCACCGCTTTGCCGAGATAGTTTTATGTGGTCTAGCCACAATTCTTTTTAACGTTCGGTCGGTCTCTCTGTCAGTTAACTTTGAGTTTCGCTTACTAGCCCTCTTCGCCGATGACGCTCGCAAAAGGTTATAAAATTCAAACTTCAACAATTCATTATTTACACGAAAGCCACGTTGCCAATGTGCAACATGATGCACTTTATAGCATGGTGTTCATATTATTTTGTTCATCCCCAAATTGCAATCATTTTGATACATTATACTGCGCCATATTCTTTAACTGATGTTGCTGTTGATAAGTGTTGTACTGTTATATGATATATTTGAAAGTTTTCATTTATTTATACCGTTATAAAAACATGAAAATGAATATGTGAAAATATTTCTTAAACATGTAATACATTGTGATGCAGGCTAACCGGCGGGTAGCTCAGCTTAATCCATTAATAAAATAATGTTAATTAAATGACTTTATTATATAAAATACTTTCCCCAGCATACGCAACTGAACATGGTTAGATCTCAGCTAACCCATCATCTGTGAAAGCTACGCACTGCACGTGTATGTTATTACTTTGTGTTGAGCAAGGCTTACTCAACAACTTCTACTCCAACCACGCAGATTATTCACCCTTTACTTTAATAATGGTATTTATGTGGCATAATAAATTATAATAATTCAAAAATTAATTATTTACTAATAAGCAGAGAATTCTCTGCTCGGTATGGTTTATGTGGCGAATACGTAACACATGAACGTGCGTGTGTGTAAGTGAGAGAGCTGTTGGTTTAAGCATTACTGCTGCATATAAAATATAATAAATGCACTTCATTTATTTATGTTGGGAAAATGAAAATAAAACAAAAATACAACAACAATATGCAACATGACCAATCATTCATATATTTAATCACGTTTTTCATATCACACACACTCTAACGAACGTTTGTTATATTTATATATATTTATTATAAATTATTTTTTATTTTTATTTTATTACAATAATATGCTTCACTGCATTAACGACTTTGGCGGCGATTGCAACGACTGCCACTCCGTTTACCTCGTCATTGAGTTCTCCGGGTTTGAATATCTCCTATTTGTCCTCTGGAGAAAACCTTAACAACAACAAAAATGTTGACACATGTAAAGAATAGGAAAAACAATGATGAAATTTATGGGATTTATACAACTTTAGAAAGAACTCCTCTTTAAATACACCGTCGTCCTTACTTTGGCAATATTCTGTGATTCTGAAATTTATTAAATTAAATTAAGTACTTAAACAATAAATACTGTTAAAATAATTTAATCAAGTTTGCTACTTAACAAAATCCAAGTTTTACTTATCTACACTATTCTCTGGTATATGTTTATACCATGGGGGAGTTCTTGATCAGCATCAAAAACTGTGCCCGTCCGTGTGTCTGTCTACCGTACGTCATTCGCAATAGTTAACATATTGATCTGAAGTTTTTTGTTCAGACATTTGTAGTTTTTGCATTCAAATCTTTATATAAAATGGACAAAATCGTTTAAGAACCACGCCCACAATCGATAAAAAACTATATATCTGCCATAAAAATTAACCTATGAACTTGAAATTTGGTACAAATATTTATAGTTATCCAGTTTATAGATGTGCCAAAAATGGGCGTGATCGAATAACGTACACGCTCCCAATTTACAAAAAGCCATATTCACCATAAAACTCGACTTTGAAACTGATACGTTTTAGATGTGTTTGGTATTTAAATTTGGCCTAAACCAATTTTTTTTCGCACTTGTTTTTATATACTTTTTTTTTACCTGCTTCTGAATAAAAAATTGTGCAGTTTGTAAATAAATGAAAAAGTGTTGTTTTGAAATGTAGGATTATGAATTATTTTATTTGTCAAAATGTATGCTAGAATGCATCATGTTGTTGTTGTTGTTGTTGTTGTTGTTGTTGATTTTGTTTATTTTTATTTTATTTATTTTTTGTTATTTTTTTTTTTTATTAAATTGTTTTGTGGTCATTAATTTTGTATTATTTTACACATGAATGATTTTTGACAACCATATCAACAATTTAACATTGCGGGCATTAACAGCTTTAATAAATCATGTACAAAATACTGTATGCGGCAGCACAATGCCGACACTTATCATACACTACATAACGGAAGGATTTAGAATTGAAAAATATTTCACATTGTGTTCATATCAACCATATATGATTTTTTTTTTTATATATATGCGGAAGATTGTTTTTCTTTTTTGTTTTTTGTTTATTACACACAAACGAAAACAATAATAAAATTTGCAATTTAATCAAATGCTTATGTTTTGAATTAAGTAAAAAAAGTTTTGTTACAACTTTCCAACAATTTACAAAATGTAATAATACTGGTTTTTTTGCATATGTATATATGTATATATATATATATATATATATATGTATTTATGTTGTATGAACTTGACCAACCGAGTGAGTGAGTGAGTGGTTTTATGCAACAACTTGATAACCGACATCAAATACAATAAAAGTCGTGGTTGGCATTTCACTAATATATTACACACACATACACACATACACACACACGCTAACATACAGTTACATACATATTGAAGCAAGTGTTTGCCTTACACTAGCTCCGTGAAGCATGTGTACATGACAAACATATATTGGGTTGGCAACTATGTGATTGCGGATTTTGTTGACAACTGAATTTTACACTTTCTTTTGTTTCGTTAAATAAATCTCACCTATGTTTTTATACCCTTGACAAGAGGGGGGGGTATACTAAGTTTGTCATTTCGTTTGCAACATCCATAAGAAGGCGTCATAGTATATATATTCTTAATAATAAGCAATAAAAATTGTGTCAATATAGACATGTGTGTCCATATGTCTGTATGTCCGTCTGTTGTTGGCATTCTTATGAGCGTAAATATTGAAATATTGCCCTGAATTGAATTTTGTACAAACACTTCTAGTTTCTTCCAGTTCGATTAATTTAAATAGTTATCTGCATGCAGATATCGAATCAAAAGCGATCAAAAGCCCACAATTGACAAAAATTTTTTTGCCACAAAAAATGAGCTATTAAGTCAAAATTTGGTACATATGTTTATAATTACTCTATCCATCAATGTGCAAAAAATGGGCGTAGTCGGCCTAGAAACAGAAACGCTTACAATTAATAAAAAACCATACTCAACGTAAAGCTTAGCGCAATATATATCTGCCACGCCCACCATTATAAACGTGGAGGGTATTTAAGTTTTGGGTTAAACCAAATTTAGTTTTCTTACTGGTTTTTTTTTTAATTGTTTGAAATCCGCAATCACTTAGTCGCCAACCCAATACATTTATTATTTACACATGTATGCAAATATTGTCCAAGTCAATGTATGTTTCCCTCTTGCACGTATTTAGGCTATGTTGTAATTGTTTCACTTCTTCATACATTTTCCTATTTTTGTTGTTTGGTGGATAAAGTTAAACTTGTATCACTTTTATAATTATAAGCACCTACCTACCTACATATATACGAGTATATGTATGCATTTAACATTTATAGTCTTGTGGTTTGTATGCACACTTAAATTTATATAAAAACAACTAACTAAGTCTATATGTTTATAGTTAGTTGAATGGTTAAACCGCAAACACGGCTTAACGCATTGAGGTATATTAACGGTCACACACATAAACCCTTAAACACACAAACCCATTCAGATAACAATATGAAATAAAAAAAAAAAGAAAGAGAACACACGTAGCTGATATTTCTGACAGTTCACCACGATATGATTTCAAATGCAAACCCACATCCGTTTCCGCTCTTTATCAATAATCCATCTGAAAATGGCATATGTATGCATGTGACATTATACACTATGCACAGACACAAATCCATGCACACATAATTCTATATACACATACACAAATCACTATTGAGAACTAAATTGATAGACAGTTATGTACCGTACATGAATATAATATTTACTGCAATGTATTTTTAATATCCTCCACATAACATACTGTACTATACATACTTACATACACATATGTATTAGTGATATAGTGTTTTCAATCTTTATTGTTGAGAGAGGATTTTAATCTATATTGTTGGACTTATTGCTATCGTCTGTTGAAAATATAAAACTTATGGTCTTCGAGCAGATTTAATAGTCTCTCGTCAATACTTTGTGTGTGTCCAGTAAATGTTTACTTTTTTTAAATTGTTCCTCTCCCCGATTTTTTGTCTAGCTTTTCTGACAGCCTGTTATTTTTAAAGAATGAGTTAAAAACTGATCGAGCTGTTCTTAAGTGTCTCATCAACATTTTTCACGTATTGTATTCTTTCTCTGTTGTATCGTTTCTCTGACTTTCTGACGGCCGGTTGTTTTAAAGGATGGGGATAAAATTAGATCGAGCTGTTCGTGGGTCTCTTATCAACATTTACAATGCCTCCACCTCAACAGAGTATAATATAATAATATTGCTGTAACTTTTATAACAACGCAGCCATTTATAAAACATTTCATAAATATTTTTACAATAGTTATAAATGCTTATCCGTGCCTTAGGTGATGATGCGAAGAAATTCTTACACTAGAATGGATTCTAGAGATAAGACAGAGTCGGTTGAAACTAATTGTCCACTAGTATGCGAGTATACATATAAGAAATTATTTGTGAAAGATAAGAAGCAATGTTCTCGAGCAAATTTATAATTGTCTCTCATCAATACTTTGTCTAGTAAATGTTTACTTTTTTAAATTGTTCCTCTCTCCGATTCTTCATCTGGCATTTCTGATGACCTGTTATAATGACAGATGTGGAATCAGACAAAACACTTCTTATTTATCACTCCGATTACATTAATTTTTTTCTATTTTTTTTTTTTTAGAATGTAGAACTCAGACTCAGACATCTTTCTGACTTGTAACGAAACAGTTCTTCAGCGGAAAAGTATTTTACAATAAAATTTCATAGATCGTTTTTGTGGCTGGAGGACTGCAGTTTATTGACACAAAAAAAGTAATTGTAGCGTAAATTGTGAAGCTAAGTAGTGTAGGGTATTAAATAGTCGGCTGTGATATTTACTTGTTCTCTTTTTCTCTGAGCTATCCTTCCTCCGCCTTTCTGAGGTCCTGTTATTTATGAAAAAGAAGTTTAAATCAGATCGAGTACATATTTATTAAACTCAATTGTTGAAGGGTACTTAAGACATAGCCTCCATAGAATCTTCTTTCATTTTATATTTATTTACCACGTGTACAAATAAGCTCTTGTGCTTCTGCTCTATATATATATATAAATGTTTGTATGTATGTATTCTACAATAAATTTAATATGACAGGAATTCCATTATATGATTTCGTTTCCACAACGTGTTTGATGGCAATTTCTCCTACTAAAGCCCACCAAGTAGAATGAAACTGACGTTAATCGTATTTAAAGTATTTTCTCTTTTCTGAAACATTTACTCAAACAAGAAAATATATTGAAATTGAGAAAACATTTGTAAAGAAAAAAAAATCATCCCATCAAGCCAGTATAAGTTATGGATCCATGCATTGACATTTTAAGATTTTAAATACATTTTGAGGGTTTCAGTTAAAAGGTAGAGCAATCTTAAATAATGAATAAAAATAGTTGTGCTGGTAGTAAAATTTTATGAATTGTTCTTAGTGGTGTCCTTATTCTGCTAGAGCCGAGATTAACACCAAATGAACGAGAGAATCTTTAACGTATTAGTGTTTGAACACAATAGAGCTGCAGCCGCAAAAAATTACTCTCTTTTTTTGACTTTGCTGCGAGACCGTTTATAATAGAGCAGCAGCTGCAGCCGCAAATTTTTCTTTATTTTTTCTTCATTTTCATTCTACTATAAAATATATGTAAATAAATGGATTTTATTGAAAAAATATTTGAAATAATTAACATAATGTTGCCCGCATTTAAAACTTGGAAAATGTTCCAAACCAAGATAAGGTGGTGGGTCCGCCCGTTAAATTTAACTCGAGATGAAATTGGGTTTTATAAAACAAGTTTTGTAAAAATGAAAAAAGGTGATGAGGAGCATTGATTCAAAACAAGTTTAAAAAAAATCATACAAGCAACCAATTAGCCCTAAAATTCATTTATCTTTAACCATTTAACCATAACGTGTGATGTTATTTGGAATGAACTTCATCAAATATATGTAGCACTCCCAAATGAAAACGAGTGGATTCGGATTTCTGATTCCTTTTATAATAAATCAGGTTTGCCGCATTGTTTAGGAGCAGTAGATGGGAAGCATATTACTATTAAAAATCCTAAGAGCGGTGGTTCACTTTATTACAATTATAAAAAAAGATTTAGCATGGTATTATTAGGAATTTGTGATGCAAATTTTACGTTCACGTATGTTGGTGTTGGAGATTTGGGCAGTCAAAGTGATGGTGGAGTTCTAGGAAGAAACACTTTTAGAAAAAAACTTTTCAATAACAGTCTTAACTTGCTATTTCAACCCATATAGATTCTCTCATTAATACATTTTTATAATTTTTGTTTTTTAAATTAAATAAAATGTTTTCTTTTTGAATTAAATTTATTAACATTTCGTCAAAAACGTTTTTACTTTGATCAGCCATTTTTTTTTTTAATTTTCATAACATATTTCAGTTACGAAATATCACATAAAACAAAATTACAAAATTAACAAAACGGAATTGAAAATAAATTATACTAAAATGAGCTACCCTACTCGTTCTCAATATGAGAGAAAATTGAAAAAATGAGAATGCGGCTGGAGAATTAAAATAGATTTGAAGCTAGCAGCAGCTGCATTTGAAAAACCCAGCCGCAATCACATTTTCCATAAGGTTTACACATAGAAGAGAGTAAAAGAGAGTAATTTATTTGCGGCTGCAGCTCTATTGTGTTCAAACACTTACTTGTATTATTATTCTCTGACACATTCAATATCCGGCTTAATAACGTTGACAGCCTTGAGTTATAAACACTTTTTAGTGCCAAACTTTCTTTCTCTCTCTCTCTCTCTCACGCACACTCATTTAATGTCAGAAAGCAAGAAGTTTCATTTTATATATAAGTATACGTATGAAAAGACTATTACTATGAGTGTAGCTCTATTTACTATCAATAAAAGAGGGGCAAATGGCACAAGGAAGAAAACACCCTAAAACGGATTGCCAACCATAAAATCTTGTTCAATGATGCTGAGAGAAGAAAAGCATAAAAACGAAAGAAAAAAAAAAGCAACAACAACAATACTATTTAATAAATATTTATTTAGTTACTTTTTATATATCCTACACATACATTAAGTTGCTTATACTGTTTGCAGCAACTGCAGCAAGCGTATATGTGATCATAATTGTGAAAATTTATAATTAGCCACGCCCACAATTTAAAATAAAATATAAATACTTCCATTTAGCACAAATTTCATTTTACATTATGAGAAGGGCATTAACATATACCAACCACGCCCCTTACACACATGAAGGATATTTCTCATTCAACTTAAATCAAATTTATTTATTTTTTTTTGTGTTTTTTTCCACATTTTCCATTTTGTAATGTAATTTATACGTATAAACGTAAAAGCAACAAAAAGAAGAAGACATAAAAGATTGGTTTCCTAGATTTTCTTTTTTTCTTTTATCACCTTGACATAAGCACTTTCGCTTATGGCGGTGTTAATAAAAATGATTTTAATACGTTCAATTTGTCAATGATTTACAACGAATGGCTATAACAAGAACAACAACAAATATACAAAGTATTTGTAAACATAAAAAAACAACAACAAATTTACTCTGATAACAACTTCATTTCATCAAGGGGAAAAACTACAAAAACCAAATAATATTAAATAACAACAATAACAACATAGTGTACAATACATCACTTATATATATATATATATATATATATATATGTACGTAGTTAGAGATTTTTTTTTATTATATCTAAATTTGTATTTGAAACCTTGCTATTGTGTGCTGTTGTTCAATTAAATTACAATTTTTTCAATAGCTTTTGTTGAATTGATGATATTTCTACATACCCACATACAATCTCATATCACAACACACAATTGTACAGCAATTAAGGTTTATTTTTTGTCAAAGGACATACAAAATAGCGACTTTACTACACCGTGACATATACGTTGAGTCACACATTTTTAACATTTAACAATAAGCTTTAATAAATTTAAGCTTTGACCCCATTCTTAAATACCTTTTATATATACATACAAATGATGGACGTGGCAGTATCAGCTTGTAAATCCAGTTTTAGGCTGAGTATGGTTTTTTGTCGATTGTCGGGCTTGTCTGTTATCCGACCACGCCCACTTTTTCTATATCAATGGACAGCATAATTATGAATATGTTTAGCAAAATTCAACTCCATTGATTAATGTTTGCCACAGATAAATAGATTTTTATTGTTTGTGGGCGTGGCTTTTGACCAATTTTGCCCATTTTAAATAGTAAATAGAAACTAAAAGTGTCTGTATAAAAAATTCAGCTCAATATCTCAAAATTTACGACCGCGAGAAAGCAAACAATAGACGGACATACGGACATACATGTCTAAATCGATAAAATTTTTGATGCTGACCAAGAATATATATACTGACGTCTCCTTCTAAATGTTGTTAATGGAATGACAAACCCATTTTATGTGGAGGTTAGACCACAGAAACATTAATTCTTTTTTTATATGGCGGCAGTAAATGTAGTAAATATTACATATATAGGGAGTAAAGCCAGTTTAATGTATATTTAGTTATGGGATTATCCAGCTTGAAAAAGTAAATTTTAATAGAATAAAAATCGTATAAATTATGTTACAAATGACATAAATATTCTAATTGAGCAACGAATACTGAATTGATGTTGTTATGTCTGTCTGTCTGTCTGTCTAGCACATTTGGCATAAAACTATTTATCAGCCACAAAATTTCATGTATAAAATTGAAATTTAGTATACGTATTTATGATTAGCCAATGTAAAAATGGGCATGGTATAATAACAGACACGCCCATAATGAACAAAAATCTACATATCTGCCACAAAAATTGACCTATGAACTTGAAATTTGGTATGCATATCTATAATGATCATATCACCGAAAAAAAAACATTTTCAGCATAAAATTCGACTTGCAAGTTAATAACTAATACATATACTCAGAGAGTAAGCATGTACTTGCCTCGCCCACCATTTGTAAGTACCTGTGAAAGATGCTTAAAGTTTTAAATTTAATTTTTTTTTTTAAATTTTTATTTAATCCCACTCACTAGCCCAATTAGAGAAAGATTTTCATCAAGCTCTAACGATCATATTGAATGCTTTGTCCAATCCAGCTACATAAACCTTAATTCCTATACAAAATAGAAAAAGGACAAATCCCCTCTATTATCAATTGAATAAGCTACATATAATATAAATAAATGCTTATACAAACAAAGTTGTGCCACATACATGAACATAAATATGTTCCACATAACCTCTGGCTAAATCTTCACTTAGCCACAGAGAAGCCTTTTTTATAATTCATCATTCACTTTATTTGCATTTTACATCAAGTGTATGTTTTATGTAAATGTTAAAGCTTTTACGGTGACAGGGTGTGGGTGGGTGTGGGGGTATGCTGAGGTATGGTTTAAAATTTAACATTCGCTTAACATTATTTGCACACAATTTATTTGGTAAAATGTCCCAATTTTTTTTTAAATTTTTTTTTTGTCTATTTGTGTGTATTTGTAGAAATATTGTACTTTTCATTTTTGTCTGTCATTTGAGGACGTGTTATAACAAATTATTAACGCTTGTCAGCATATTTGCATAACTGAACAGTTCAGGACATTGTATCTGGACTTTGCAACTGTAGTTAATAGTCTGTATCGTTCTCTCTTTCTCTCTCTCTTTATGTTCATTATCACGTGTAAAGTATAATAATTTTATTAAAATGTTTGTCACATTGTTAACCATACAATTCTTTAGTGTAGATTTACTTATGAAATACTTTAGACGAAAGGTTTTCATTATTTAACCGTTTTACTGATGTTACATGATATTAAAAAAAAGGTCTCTTCTTCCTTCACTTCTCTCCGCAATAGTGTTTATTTAAAGTTAAAGGGTATTCAAATGTCAACCACTACCGCATATAATTCTTATCATTTATTTGTATTCGTGCGTCCTCTACAACCGTGATATGCATACAGATATATGCAGTTACTAAATGTGCTATTTATATAACAACAAGTAATAAAACTAAATCTGGCTTACACCATATCTTAAATACTCTTTATATATACATATAAATTGTGGGCGTGGCAGGTTCCTCATATTGCTTTCTAATAGTGTAGATATTACTAAATCAACGTGAAAGCCCAGTTTTACACAAAGTACGGTATTTTTTTGTAAATTGTGGGGGTATTTGACCATGCCCATTTTTGGCTTTTCCATGGAAGGGATAATTATAAATACGAGTACCAAATTTCAATTTTATAGCTCAATTTTTGTGGCAAATAAAAAGACTTTTATCAATTGTGGGCGTGGCTCTTGAACAATTTTTCTCATTTTCTACCTGCAGAAACTAAAAGTGCCTGTACAAAATTTTAGCTCAATATCTCAAAATTTACTACCACGAAAGTGTTAACAACAGTCGGACACGGTGATGTGAACACACGGACATAGAATGTTTATTATATCAAGAATATCCATATATACTTTGTAGAGTCTCTGATATCTCCTTCTGGCAGTTGCAAATGTAATGATAAACTTAGTATACCCTTCATATTATGTGTAGGGTATGAAAACAAGAAAAACACTTTGTGTATGTGAGAAATTTATTTTATCATTAAATTTTACTGGTTGTGGAGAGTATGTGTAACCAATAATTGTAAATTTTAAAGCATAAAATACATTTCACCTTAAAGCAGATAATATACTAAATTTTTTATTTCGTTTGTTCTCTATACACCCATATAAGAACATATATTTATCAACATAAGCATTGAGCAGTTTTCTTTTTAACACATACGCCCTTAATTTACAAAAAACTTTATTTAGTGTAGAATTGCAACATAATACGTGTTTGTGTAGTTGTGAAGAATGGGTGGTTTCAAATACCCGGCACGCTTACATTTATTTTATAAATATGTAGGGTGTTTCAAATGAGAATCATGCTTGTTTTACTTTTAACCATTTGCATTTTTAAGTTCATAAATGTAGGCTGAAGCACAATTTTGAAAAATACATTAAACACTAAATTGAAATTTGTACAACTTACAGATTTAATGCTTATCACGCATAAAATAATTTTGTTAGATATACTTTTCAAATCTCTTCTATTTATTTATTTATTTCCTTCTTGCTTAAGGAAACATTTATTTAAACTATTATTATTTATTTAATGTTGTTGTTCTTTTTGTTTTTGTTTTTTTTTTTTATATTTGTTTCCTCACGGGTTCGTTTATGTTCTTGAAACCCTCGTAATATTTAAATTTGTTAAACGAGATTCATGGAATTTAGAAAAAGTTTTGAATGAAAAACAATAAAAAACAAGTCAGAAAACTAAATTTGGTTTAGGCCAAATCTTAAATACCCTGAGGAATGAATATTTGTATCAATCTCGCATGAGATGGATTAATAAAAACTTAAAATTTATATAAAAGTTACAAAACTGAGCGGGAGTTAGCACCTGAACTCAATGCTATTGAACTCATCTGTTTCTGGTTTTGTTAACCAAATAATTGACCTTAATTTTTATATACTTTCTATCTATTCTATTCTATTACTATCTCTCATTTTTTTTTCAAAAACATTTAGCAGTTACAGTCCACTATCACAACATTATAAACCCACAGTTATAGTTTAAAAGCGAATATTTATCAATCACTTTAATTCCAATTAACGTACTGTTCTGATTTGGATTTACACAACAATCAAATCATAAAAATCGAGCATTTTGTCAAACACTTTTCATCTATTTGATCTGCATTTATTTATTTTTTCAATATGGGAATGTGGGATCGGTATGGTTCCTAACCTTGTAGGGGTTTGATCTTGAGGGCCGTTCTCTAAAAAAACAACCCATTTATTGTTATAAACCCTTGAGAAAACTTATCTTATTTTTTCATTTATTAGTTTAAGTAGCTTCCAAAAAATTATAACGAAAAAGTTTTTCTTTTTTTCTTTTTTCTTTTTACCCTACACATAAGATGGTAGGTATACTAAGTTTATCATTACATTTGCATTTAGCAGATATAAGAGTCAGAAACTCTACAAGATATATATACATTTGATTGGATAAAAAACTGAATCGATATAAACATTTGTGTCTGTACGTCTGTGTCATCGTCTGCTATTTCACGGTCGCAAATTTGGAGATATTGGGATGAAATTGTGTTCAGGCACTTTTAGTTTCTGCAGGTAGATTGCTATTTAAAATGGGCCAAATCGGTCAAGAGGCGCGTGCCACAATCAAACCAAAGATCATTTTATCTGCCACAAAAATTGAGCTATAAAGTTGAAAGTTGTTTTACATATTTATAAGTACTTTATCAATATGTCTGAAAATGGGCGTGGTCGGATAACAGACAAGCTCACGATTTACTAAAAATCATACTCAGCGTAAAATTCGCCTTTCAGGCACTCTTACAGAGTGTATAGACTGTTTCTAAGTATATGAGAAGGGTATTTCAAATTTGGTTTAAGCCGTATTTCATTTTTTTTTTTTACTTGTTTAATATAGAAAATGCGATAAGCACATGAAAAGAGGAACAACGTTGCTTATGACGGACAGTTTTCATCTCTTTCCTCTTTCAATAAATTTTCAACTTATCTATTTAAATGTGCTAACAAAGAATACGTTCAAGTGGTTGCACATAACTTTGACAGTGTTTTCTTCTGAATTGCACTAAAGAGCCTCCATATCATCACCACCACCATCACCATTATCATCATCATCATTGTTGTTGTTGTTGTTGTTGTCTTAGCGTTCTGTATTCTGGTGTTGACAAGGCATTAAGTGTTTGTTGGACAGGCCTCTTTATAAAATAATAATAATGGCAAGGCAGGCAGTACAACAATTGTTTTCGTAATATTGTTAGTTAAAGTTATGTCTGTGTGTGTGTATGTGTGTGTTAAAGATGTAGAGTTTGTTTATGTACACTCTACAACTACAACTAAAAAATGGTGAACGTAAGCTTCGATGGTATTATTTTAGCGGCTGTTTGGGCACAACAACTCTCTCTCCACATAATAAATATTTATATATAATTTTTATATGCCCAGCCTTCATATACTATAATGGTGCCCCCAGACGAAAGGCTATTTTCTTTTTGCGTCTTCATGACTGTTTACTCTTGATTAATTGCCGAATGCATGCATGGATGGATGGACGGAAGAATAGACGGATAGATGGACGGATGGATGGATGGATAGTTGCTTGGTTGGTTGTTTGGTTGTTTGCTTAAATAAATGGTCCAATAAGATTGACAAAACCCAGTAAATGAAAGAAAGAATGAAGCTTAAGCCAGGGAGAGGCACATCCACAGCATTCAAATGCTTCTTAATTGCCTTTAAAAATACATAAATAAATAATGTCACAGCACTTAACAACGTGTGACAATATTCACCTTAACGAAAAATGATGAAGAAGAAGACTTTCAGAGAAAGAAATCGAATTATTTTTTATAAAAACTTAAATCGTTATATACTTTGGATCAAGAATGGATCTTTTTAAAAACGCATTGAATTGCACCATTTTTAAGATCTCTCTCTGTACATCTACTCGTAACACCTTAATTTGAAATAAGTAAAAAAAAACTAAATTTAGCTTAAATCAAATCTTAAATATCCTTCACATACAAACGGTGGGCATGGCAGGTATGTCATTACGTCCTCTAAGAGTGCACATATTACATCTCAGCTTGCAATTCTAGTTTTATGGTGAATATGTTATTTTGTAAATTGTGCGCGTGTCTATTATGTGACCACGCCTATTTTTAGCACATCGATATATGGAATAACTATAGATATGCACGCCAAACTTCAAGTTCATAGGTCAATTTTTGTGGCTGATATATAGATTTTTATTAATTGTGGGCGTTTCTGTTATCCGACTACGCCCATTTTTGGTATATCGTTGAACGAAATATATATAGATTAGTACATATACCAAATATCAAGTTTATAGGCCATTGTTTGTGGCAGATAAATAGTTCTTTGGTGAATCTGGGCGTGGCTCTTGACCGATTTTTGCCATTTTAAATAGCAATCTAGGTGAAAAAACTAAAAGTGTCTGCACAAAATTTCATTTCAATATCTCAAAATTTACGCCATGAGAATGCCAACAATAGACGGACACACGGACATACTTCTCTAGATTGACAAAATTAATAATGTTAATCAGCAATATATATATATGTAGGGTGTCTGGCGCTTCCTCCTTACTGTTGCAATTTCAACAATTTAACCGAAATGTTATGCTTTTATGCAAGTAATTGTTTTAAAGTTATGCATAATGAATTGTATTCTAATGTAATTATTTAATATGAATAATAGTAGAGTAATAGATTGTAGGTATGTGAATAATTATGCATAAATGAAAGCATTAAACATTGTTCAATTTATGCAATGCATTCCATATCAATACTGTTAGCAAAAGGCAGCTATGCGGATATTCTACAAATATATACAATTTAATAATAAATTTATATTGTAGAATAATTGTTAAATGTTGAAGAGTTAATTAATTAATTAATGTTTCTTATCCATTTTAAAAATAATAATTTTTTTTCTCATTTCTTGGTTTAGAAGCCAAAGGCTTAGAAGCCTTCTGTAAAATTAATAGAGCTGAAAAAATATCTTATTTTGCTTATTTATAATATGTGTGTATATCGAATGCTTAACAAGACATCTAATTTAATCATTAAAAAAAATTTTTTTTTTTAAATCGAAAAAGTTTTTTCAAATTTTGTTATAAATACTTTATTAAAAATTCATTCACACTAATTGCCTGAAATGTATATAAAAAACCAAAAACAAAAAATTTAAATAAAAACATTTCATACCTTTCATAATAAGAACAAATGAATGAAAATGATTAAAAAAAATTAATAACCTGATATCTGTCATGGTCAGACAATGTTTTAAATTTTAATTGAGTTAAATTTTTGTGTGTTTTTTTATCAATCAAATGGGTACAAAGGGCATGTTAAGTTTCTGTACTCGGTTTGCAACTGTCTAGAGGTAGCGTAGAATCCTACGCTTTACAAAATCAATTACAACTTAAGAGAGAAACAGGTGTGAAAATCAAATTTGACTTGGACCAAATCGTAAATACCCTCCACATTTACATACAGATAATGGGCGTGTCAGGTACATGGTTGCGCTCCCTAATTACTTACATAATACATACGCGTCATATTTCACGCTGAGTAATTTTGTGTAAATTGTTAGCGTGTCCGTTATCCGACCACGCCCACTTTTGGTACATCAATGGAAATTTCAAGTTTATGGATCCATTTTTATGGCAGCTAAACAGATTTTTGTTGATTGAGGGCATGGTTCTTGACCGATTTTCCCTCATTACAAATAGCGCTCTGTGTGCAGAAGATACAATTGAAAAAAAATTTAACTTCAATATCTCAAAATTTACAACAATGCCAACAACAGCTATAAATATAGAGAACACTTTAGATTCGTTCTAACCGACAATAAATTTAATCGTTTGTTTTATATATATATATATATATATATCTCCATTTTGCCATTCGGACATTTTACTACATAAATTGTACATACATATAGTTTACATATATATATATATATATTATGGTTATATGTATATATAATACATGTCCATAGCGACACATAACATTAAACGTTTTAACTTGAAATCGTTCAACAACCACCTAACACAGAAACGTTTATAGTAGGGGAAGAGGAATTAATAAAAATGACCAAATATGACAAAGTTTGTATTTGACGTTACGCTACTATGTAGTTTTTTTCCACGGCATACATTTTATACCCTTCACATAAAATGGAGAGTATAGTAAATTTATCATTTCGTTTGCAATAGCCTGAAGGAGTCGTCAGAGGTCCTACAAAGTGTATATATTTTTGATCAGTATCAAAAACCGAGGCCAGCAAATTTCATTAAAAATATCTCTTAAAAAAGGTGACCTGGCGCTTGCGTAAAAGTTTACACAGAAAGACAGACGTACAGAAATTGATGTTAAACGAATGGATAAGTGAGACATACGCGGTTTAGGAGTTACAAACATACACACAAACTTAATATACTGTTGCCCACAAGTTTTGAAGGGTATAAAAAGATGGATGCCGTGTGTTTAGAAATGTGCCGGCTTTTTTTTTTTTTGCTTCCTTTTATTTAACACATTTATTTTCTAAATGAAGAAGGCTTGTCCTTTGTCATGTAAGTAAAGTAAACCGTTGTATGTGTTAAGCATAGTTTGCTTTCATCAACACAATCACAATCAAATAGTTTCAATAAAAGAAATAATAATAACAACAAAAACAATATAAAAATAACAACAAAAATTCTTCAAATACCTTCAAATCAAATTGTTTGTTGTTTATTCTGTCCACTCACTCTCGACTGCACACATATCCATCTATTTATACTAACATAGCAATAATAGATACTTGAGATATTCCAAGCTGTGTGTGTATGTGTATGTGTGTGTGTTTGTTTTATGCTGACACCGGAGCCAAAGTTTACATAAGTTTAGTGCTATTGCTATTGTTGTTGTAACATGGAATTGTATAAATTGAAAGAAATGGTTGAACGGTTGAATGCAAATAGAAATCTACACTACACTACACTACACTACATATATATATATTTGCATACGTTTCATCCTTCATAACAATCAGTCTGTAAGAATGGGTGGTGGTCACACCATATACATGTTCTGTATGGTAGGTATGAAACGTTTTCTCCGGCATTATTTTCACTTATTACTTTTACATTTTCTTTTTCTCTCTCTCTCTCTCTCTCTTTCTTTCTTTCTCTTTCCCTTCCTGTTTGTCCTTTTCGAAGTTGCATGTAAATCAATTCACCGTAACACAATTTTCTTTGGCTTCAGTATCTTTCACGGAAATCAACAGAAGGGCGTACAAGTGGTTGTACATGTACATGTACATATGCATATATACATATGAATATATGCTTGGTCTAGTGATACCTTCTTAATTTACCACAACTGTTGCAATCAAGTTTGCAACCATTAACAGACAGAAGGACCCAGAGAGTCTAACACAAATGTATGCTGATGCGGTAGATGAATATACATTGGTACACATAATATTATTTACATACATATGAAAAGTGACATTAAAGCTAAACTTTGTCACCATAGTTGGGCCATATTGCCTATTTATAACCTTCCCGGTAAGATGGGCGGGTATGTTAAGTTTGTTATTCCATTTGCAACACTTAAAAGCAGGCATGAGAGTCTCTATAAAGTATATATAATCTTGATCAGCATCAAAAACTTGTATGTCCAAGTGTCCGACTCTTGTTAACACTCTTATGGACGTAAATTTTATGATATTGAAGTGAAATTTTATATAAATACGTACAGTTTCGCAGATTGTTATATAAATTTGGTATTTTGATGACAAATTTGAAGCCGATCGGATCATGTTTAGAGCCCCCTTTTTCCATATAATGATATTTCACGAAGGGACTCTGAGTTTACTGATACAACTGAACTGAAAAAAGGCAGCATAAGTGGTGTAGGGTATTAAGAAATTAGACTTGACCGACTGAGATTTTCATTTGTATTTTTGTGTTTTTTTTGTTTGTTTTTTTTTGTGCTAACCATCACCTTTACTTAAAAGGTTGTGTAGAGAATGTTTTAATTCATTTGCAGCAACAACAACAATAACTGCACAGTCACACATATGTAAATGTATTTATTTGTTTTTGTATACATTTTGGCATCATAAAGTTGTTCATCATTTATGCAATTCCATCGCTACGTCAGAATAGAGTTTTGCTGCATTCAATTGAAACGATCTGGGTATTAAAACAAGAAACTCACAGTACAGTAACTTATCGGTGATATTGATTCAATAATATATACATGAAGAATATAAAAATTGATTCAAAAACCTTTAATTTGTCTGTCGGTTCATTCCTTTATGCACCTGTTCGCAACCGTAAACAAACAAAACGAATTACAATGTCATACAATAAAATTCTAATCTAATTGGAACCGATTCTTGAAACTGTACTTACACATAAGCAAGTTATATATGTATGCAGCCGAATGTCATCTGCTTATATTTTAGGACTCAAAACTAATCAATAAATACATTGTTTTTTTTTTTTTTTATTAAAATTTATTTATACGTAGTAATTTTTTAAATTTTTTAATTTATTTTTATTTTTTTTGAATGGCTACATAGATTATAGGAATGCGATAAAAGAAATTTTATACAAGTATTGTTTGTTGTTTGTGTGTTACCACATAAGCATTAGATTAATATTTGATTGTAATTATTACCATAGTTTTATTAATCAAATGAAATTAATTCAGCAGTAGCAGGCTCTTTGGGAGCAGCCGGTATAGGTTGCGGCTCCTGTTGGGGTGGTGCTGGAGCGGCATTAACTGCCTGTATTTGGTTAGCAGCTATAGAAGTTATGGACAATTGTTGTTGTTGCTGCTGCTGCTGTGAGGTCATTACTTGATTTTGCGTTGTAGACATAACCGGTGGTGTTAGTGGCGGTGCTGGGGCTGGTGGCGCATTAGGCATATTTTGTATGGCTGGTTGATTGTGTAAAACGTTTTGGTGTTGTTGTAACATGACATGTCTTATATGTTGTTGTTGTTGTTGTGGCCCACCTCTTACTGACATTTGATCTGATGGCAGTGTCAAAGATAGCTGCTGTTCGTTTACCGACATACCCGGCATTACACCCTGAATGTGACCGATCATCTGCGCCGGCATCATTTGCGATGGCTGCACATTGTGCACCTGGGCATACATGCCCGGCATAGCATTTGACATTTGCAAATTATATTGAGGAATCATGCCAACACTACCACCAACACTGCTACTATTACCATTTACGGGCGCAGCAGCAGTTGGATAATTATTGTAAACACCAGCGCCCATCATTTTATGTGAGGGCGAGCCCATAAATGGAAATGCTGTATGACCACCAATCCGATATTGGGCCATTTGATGCTCCTGTCTCAGTTGCATTTCACGCTCCTGATCGCGTATGCGCTGCAACGCCAGCTCGCGCTGATATTGTAAATATTCTTGTTTCTTTTTGCGCATGATTTCCAATTTTTGCGCCATTTGAATTTGTCGTTGGCGCTCTTGCTCTTCCGCCATTAGTCGCAATTTCTCGGCATATTCTTGACGTAGCACGTCTAAGGCGGCACGCGAATCCTTAATTTGTGTCAACTTATCCTGCAACTCCTCGTAACTCATACGTTTGTCGTCCATCTCCTTAATATGGGTCAACAGGTGGGAGTGCATCGATGTCAAATTAACGAAAAGTTCTTGCACGCAATTGTCGTTGGTAATGCTGCGACCACGGCTAGAATCCGATTTCATGCGATTCACAAACATTTCAACTTGCGTTCTCATATTGTCCGCAAAATCATTAATTTTCTGTTCGTCGGTAGCATTTGGACGAAAATCATTTGTAGACAAAGTTAGTTGTGGTTGGGGGGTGGCTGGCATGGGACTGGGTGCCGATGGCGACTCAGTTATTTTACGTTGTTCCCAATAGCTGCGATTTAAATATATCGACAAATCGGTGTTTGCCTCTTCAGCTGGCAATTCTTTGGTTGTTGAGATAGCTTCGGGGCTAGGAGAACGTTGTTGTAAACGATAAGCAGCTAAAGACTAATAATTATAAAAAGAAAAGATTTAAAATAAAGTTTTCTTCTTCTTATTACACTATTCATCTAAGATGGAGGGCATACTAAGTTTGTCATTCCGTTTGTAAAAACCCTCAAGAAAAAAAAACCTCAAACACCCTATAAAGTATTTATAATCTTGATCATCATCAACAACTGAGTCGATCTAGACATATATGTCCGTGGGTTCATCTGTTTTTTGGTACTCGCCGATCATTAATTTTGAGATAAAATTTTCTTCAGACATTTGTAGTTTCTGCACGCAGATCGCTTTTTAAAATGGGAAAAATCGGTCGAGCCACGCCAGCACAACAAAAATCTATTTAACTGCTACAAATATTGAGCTATTAAGTTGAAATTTGTTCTAGTTATCCCATCCATCGATGTGCATAAAATGGGCGTGGTCGGAGAACACATACGCCTACAGTCGATATCGATTTATTCATCTGCAACAAAAATTAGGCAATGAGGTTGCAATCTGGTATATTTGTTTAAAATGGGCGGGTTCGGATAACAGACACGCTAACAAATTTATAAAAAACCATCCTCAGTGGAGTTGTACGCACTTGAAAGCTGATATTTAATACATACACTGTTAGAGGATATGTATCATACAACTGCCACGCCCTCTGTGGGTATGGATGTGTGGAGGGTATTTAAAATTTGGCTTAAGCCAAATTTAATTTTCTTTTTTGTTTTTTCTCGTTCTTTAATTTATGCTTACTTGTTGCTGTTGTTGTTTTTTACACTCCGCCTCCGATTGGCTCAAAGCCAATGCTAAGTGCAATTCTTCCTTCAATTCTTCTTCACTCTTACGCGGTGGCGTCTAACAAATTCAAATCGAAATTTCCATCATTACAAAGGCAAGAATACAACAACGAAAACAATAATACCTGAGTTTGCTGAGCCAAAGAACTATTTAAATATTCAGTTGGCAAATCATTTTCAGTTAATTGGCTAGCAGTTTTCCCGGATATTGGACGCTGCAATTGGGCAAAACATCCATCACAAACCCTCACCTGCAACGAACATTTTAATGAATTTTATTTATATATATATATGGATGGATATATTATCGTGACAAATATGGAACTTTACCTCTTTCTCAATACCGAATTTCGGCAAACGACAATATTGAGAGGTGCACTGACCACAAAATATTTGACCACAATTACGGCAATGATGTTTGCGTATCGTTAAGGTAAACTCAGTGCGACAACGATGGCACACCTTACCGTCAGCCCACTTAGGAGCACTGCTCATGACAAACATAGCATCGGCTTCTTTCATTTCAGGAAATTTATGTCCCTTTGCCTTCAAAATTGTCATAGTATCCTAAAATATTTTACGAAAAAAAAAAGTTCAACTTGCTACACAAATTTTTAATCAATTTTCAACTTACCTTGATTGCTTGGTATTTATCACTTGAACGAAATGCATTTGCCCAAATTTGTACCAATTCCAACATTTTGCTGCGCACATTTTCATGGGTTGTTGTCTCCAAGAACTGACTAAACATTTTACAATTGTCCTTTGTAAAAACTTCATCATGGATGGGTGTGCCACAATTTTTCACCACACTTTCCAGTACCAATAGTGCATAAAATGCTGTATGTGGATTCTGTGAATTCATTTTCTTCTTAATCGCCGCAAAAGCGGTCTTTGGACTGCACCACACGAACAAATTCGTTTAATAAATTCCTTAATCATCAATATTAATCAATATTTACCTAATATCCTTTTGATTGATTTCATCGCAAATTAGTATAATGGTGGGCCAATCAGGTTCCAATATTAAATGACTGGTTGCACTATCTTTCAAACAATAATAATTTCACGATATAAATAAATTACAAATTAAATTAAGAAAGTAAGCCTTTGTATTACACAAAAAGTGAGTCACTCCCTTTTTTCGTTCGTGTAATACTTACCTATATTCTTTTCAAAAGAATTCCGAAACAGTGACATGTTCGATTAATTGAATTTTAACTTTTCTATAAATTATTATTTTTGTTTTAATTACTTGTTTAGTTTAATAATAATAACTACTTTACTGAACAAATTCGCAACTTTTTTTTTTCCGTCTCAGCAGGTGAACGTGAAAATAATTTAACAAGAAATGGAAAAAGAAGAAGAAGAAGAAGAAAATATATTTGTAGACAACTTTCTGTAAAACAAATATGAGTTTTACCTCGCTTACGCGCTACTTTCTTTTCATAAACGCTCTTGCTTTACTGTCACAGTATTTTTCCTCTCTCAGTCTTTGTTATAAAGCTTAACAGCTGATTATATAAATTCAGCTGTTAACAGCATTGATAAAGCAACGTACGTGAAGTTAAAAAGTTTTAAAAAGTAATTATTCTCTGAGGGAGAGAATAAGGAGAGATAGAAAAAAAAGAGAATCCGAGCCTCCCTCTATACTATAGATGGTGCAACCAAGCCACGCTTCTAACTTTTTAACTTCACGCTTTACGTATTTACTACCTTTTTAAAGTTAGAATTACTCTCTCCAGAGAAAAGTACACAAACAAAAAAACACATAAACAAAGAAATGAAAATTTTTGACCATTTTTGTTTTAAAATTTTACATACTAAGTAATAATGTTGTGCAAAAAAAATTTTTTTAATTTAAAGTATGAAACATGTAGGACCTTTTTTTATAAAGTAATTAAAAATTAGGATAAATTAACATAACCATTTAGAGGTTGGTTTGTACCCTTATTTTTACTAATATTATAAATAGATTTATAAGAAAAGTTAAATAAAATGAAAATTGTCGAGTTTTTAGTTATTTTTTCAATAAACTAGATACAATTTTAAACATTTTTAAGTATATGTCATATCCCCATTTTTTTTTTATCAGACTTATTAGCACTTGTCTATGACGATATATGTGAAAATTGCATTTTTATCAAGTAAATCACTAACTTTTTTTTTAACGAGCAGATTGTCGAGCATCTGGACTAATTATTATTGGACTAGGTACAATGCTGAAAGTTTCCTAGTATATGGTATATCCCCAATTGTTTTTGGATCAGAGTTATTAGCACTTGTCTATGACGATATATGTGAAAATTGCATTTTTATCAGTTAAATCACTAACATTTATTTTAACGAGCAGATTGTCGAGCATCTGGACTAATTATTATTGGACTAGCTACAATGCTGAAAGTTTCCTAGTATATGGTATATCCCCAATTTTTTTTGGATCAGACTTATTAGCACTTGTCTATGACGATATATGTGAAAATTGCATTTTTATCAGGTAAATCACTAACTTTTTTTTTAACGAGCAGATTGTCGAACATCTGGACTAATTATTATTGGACTAGGTACAATGCTGAAAGTTTCCTAGTATAAGGTATATCTCCAATTGTTTTTGGATCAGAGTTATTAGCACTTGTCTATGACGATATATGTGAAAATTGCATTTTTATCAGGTAAATCACTAACTTTTTTTTTAACGAGCAGATTGTCGAGCATTTGGACTAATTATTATTGGACTAGGTACAATGCTGAAAGTTTCCTAGTATATGGTATATCCCCAATTGTTTTTGGATCAGAGTTATTGGCACTTGTCTATGACGATATATGTGAAAATTGCATTTTTATCAGGTAAATCACTAACTTTTTTTTAACGAGCAGATTGTCGAACATCTGGACTAATTATTATTGGACTAGGTACAATGCTGAAAGTTTCCTAGTATAAGGTATATCTCCAATTGTTTTTGGATCAGAGTTATTAGCACTTGTCTATGACGATATATGTGAAAATTGCATTTTTATCAATTAAATCACTAACTTTATTTTTAACGAGCAGATTGTCGAGCATCTGGACTAATTACTATTGGACTAGGTACAATGCTGAAAGTTTCCTAGTATAAGGTATATCTCCAATTGTTTTTGGATCAGAGTTATTAGCACTTGTCTATGACGATATATGTGAAAATTGCATTTTTATCAGGTAAATCACTAACTTTTTTTTAACGAGCAGATTGTCGAACATCTGGACTAATTATTATTGGACTAGGTACAATGCTGAAAGTTTCCTAGTATAAGGTATATCTCCAATTGTTTTTGGATCAGAGTTATTAGCACTTGTCTATGACGATATATGTGAAAATTGCATTTTTATCAGGTAAATCACTAACTTTTTTTTTAACGAGCAGATTGTCGAGCATTTGGACTAATTATTATTGGACTAGGTACAATGCTGAAAGTTTCCTAGTATATGGTATATCCCCAATTGTTTTTGGATCAGAGTTATTGGCACTTGTCTATGACGATATATGTGAAAATTGCATTTTTATCAGGTAAATCACTAACTTTTTTTTAACGAGCAGATTGTCGAACATCTGGACTAATTATTATTGGACTAGGTACAATGCTGAAAGTTTCCTAGTATAAGGTATATCTCCAATTGTTTTTGGATCAGAGTTATTAGCACTTGTCTATGACGATATATGTGAAAATTGCATTTTTATCAGGTAAATCACTAACTTTTTTTTAACGAGCAGATTGTCGAACATCTGGACTAATTATTATTGGACTAGGTACAATGCTGAAAGTTTCCTAGTATAAGGTATATCTCCAATTGTTTTTGGATCAGAGTTATTAGCACTTGTCTATGACGATATATGTGAAAATTGCATTTTTATCAGGTAAATCACTAACTTTTTTTTTAACGAGCAGATTGTCGAGCATCTGGACTAATTATTATTGGACTAGGTACAATGCTGAAAGTTTCCTAGTATATGGTATATCCCCAATTGTTTTTGGATCAGAGTTATTAGCACTTGTCTATGACGATATATGTGAAAATTGCATTTTTATCAGTTAAATCACTAACATTTATTTTAACGAGCAGATTGTCGAGCATCTGGACTAATTATTATTGGACTAGCTACAATGCTGAAAGTTTCCAAGTATATGGTATATCCCCAATTTTTTTTGGATCAGACTTATTAGCACTTGTCTATGACGATATATGTGAAAATTGCATTTTTATCAGGTAAATCACTAACTTTTTTTTTAACGAGCAGATTGTCGAACATCTGGACTAATTATTATTGGACTAGGTACAATGCTGAAAGTTTCCTAGTATAAGGTATATCTCCAATTGTTTTTGGATCAGAGTTATTAGCACTTGTCTATGACGATATATGTGAAAATTGCATTTTTATCAGTTAAATCACTAAGTTTTTTTTTAACGAGCAGATTGTCGAGCATCTGGACTAATTACTATTGGACTAGGTACAATGCTGAAAGTTTCCTAGTATATGGTATATCCCCAATTTCTTTTGGATCAGACTTATTAGCACTTGTCTATGACGATATATGTGAAAATTGCATTTTTATCAGGTAAATCACTAACTTTTTTTTAACGAGCAGATTGTCGAGCATCTGGACTAATTATTATTGGACGAGCTACAATGCTGAAAGTTTCCTAGTATATGGTAAATCCCCAATTTCTTTGGGATCAGACTTATTAGCACTTGTCTATGACGATATATGTGAAAATTGCATTTTTATCAGGTAAATCACTAACTTTTTTTTAACGAGCAGATTGTCGAGCATCTGGACTAATTATTATTGGACGAGCTACAATGCTGAAAGTTTCCTAGTATAAGGTATATCTCCAATTGTTTTTGGATCAGAGTTATTAGCACTTGTCTATGACGATATATGTGAAAATTGCATTTTTATCAGGTAAATCACTAACTTTTTTTTAACGAGCAGATTGTCGAGCATCTGGACTAATTATTATTGGACGAGCTACAATGCTGAAAGTTTCCTAGTATAAGGTATATCTCCAATTGTTTTTGGATCAGAGTTATTAGCACTTGTCTATGACGATATATGTGAAAATTGCATTTTTATCAATTAAATCACTAACTTTATTTTTAACGAGCAGATTGTCGAGCATCTGGACTAATTACTATTGGACTAGGTACAATGCTGAAAGTTTCCTAGTATAAGGTATATCTCCAATTGTTTTTGGATCAGAGTTATTAGCACTTGTCTATGACGATATATGTGAAAATTACATTTTTATCAATTAAATCACTAACTTTATTTTTAACGAGCAGATTGTCGAGCATCTGGACTAATTACTATTGGACTAGGTACAATGCTGAAAGTTTCCTAGTATAAGGTATATCTCCAATTGTTTTTGGATCAGAGTTATTAGCACTTGTCTATGACGATATATGTGAAAATTACATTTTTATCAGTTAAATCACTAACTTTTTTTTTAACGAGCAGATTGTCGAGCATCTGGACTAATTACTATTGGACTAGGTACAATGCTGAAAGTTTCCTAGTATATGGTATATCCCCAATTTCTTTTGGATCAGACTTATTAGCACTTGTCTATGACGATATATGTGAAAATTGCATTTTTATCAGTTAAATCACTAAGTTTTTTTTTAACGAGCAGATTGTCGAGCATCTGGACTAATTACTATTGGACTAGGTACAATGCTGAAAGTTTCCTAGTATATGGTATATCCCCAATTTCTTTTGGATCAGACTTATTAGCACTTGTCTATGACGATATATGTGAAAATTGCATTTTTATCAGTTAAATCACTAACATTTATTTTAACGAGCAGATTGTCGAGCATCTGGACTAATTATTATTGGACTAGCTACAATGCTGAAAGTTTCCTAGTATATGGTATATCCCCAATTTTTTTTGGATCAGACTTATTAGCACTTGTCTATGACGATATATGTGAAAATTGCATTTTTATCAGGTAAATCACTAACTTTTTTTTTAACGAGCAGATTGTCGAACATCTGGACTAATTATTATTGGACTAGGTACAATGCTGAAAGTTTCCTAGTATAAGGTATATCTCCAATTGTTTTTGGATCAGAGTTATTAGCACTTGTCTATGACGATATATGTGAAAATTGCATTTTTATCAGTTAAATCACTAAGTTTTTTTTTAACGAGCAGATTGTCGAGCATCTGGACTAATTACTATTGGACTAGGTACAATGCTGAAAGTTTCCTAGTATATGGTATATCCCCAATTTCTTTTGGATCAGACTTATTAGCACTTGTCTATGACGATATATGTGAAAATTGCATTTTTATCAGGTAAATCACTAACTTTTTTTTAACGAGCAGATTGTCGAGCATCTGGACTAATTATTATTGGACGAGCTACAATGCTGAAAGTTTCCTAGTATATGGTATATCCCCAATTTCTTTTGGATCAGACTTATTAGCACTTGTCTATGACGATATATGTGAAAATTGCATTTTTATCAGGTAAATCACTAACTTTTTTTTAACGAGCAGATTGTCGAGCATCTGGACTAATTATTATTGGACGAGCTACAATGCTGAAAGTTTCCTAGTATATGGCATATCCCCAATTTCTTTTGGATCAGACTTATTAGCACTTGTCTATGACGATATATGTGAAAATTGCATTTTTATCAGTTAAATCACTAACTTTTTTTTAACGAGCAGATTGTCGAGCATCTGGACTAATTATTATTGGACGAGCTACAATGCTGAAAGTTTCCTAGTATATGGTATATCCCCAATTTCTTTTGGATCAGACTTATTAGCACTTGTCTATGACGATATATGTGAAAATTGCATTTTTATCAGGTAAATCACTAACTTTTTTTTAACGAGCAGATTGTCGAGCATCTGGACTAATTATTATTGGACGAGCTACAATGCTGAAAGTTTCCTAGTATATGGTATATCCCCAATTTCTTTTGGATCAGACTTATTAGCACTTGTCTATGACGATATATGTGAAAATTGCATTTTTATCAGGTAAATCACTAACTTTTTTCTTAACGAGCAGATTGTCGAGCATCTGGACTAATTATTATTGGACGAGCTACAATGCTGAAAGTTTCCTAGTATAAGGTATATCTCCAATTGTTTTTGGATCAGAGTTATTAGCACTTGTCTATGACGATATATGTGAAAATTGCATTTTTATCAATTAAATCACTAACTTTATTTTTAACGAGCAGATTGTCGAGCATCTGGACTAATTACTATTGGACTAGGTACAATGCTGAAAGTTTCCTAGTATAAGGTATATCTCCAATTGTTTTTGGATCAGAGTTATTAGCACTTGTCTATGACGATATATGTGAAAATTGCATTTTTATCAGTTAAATCACTAACTTTTTTTTTAACGAGCAGATTGTCGAGCATCTGGACTAATTACTATTGGACTAGGTACAATGCTGAAAGTTTCCTAGTATATGGTATATCCCCAATTTCTTTTGGATCAGACTTATTAGCACTTGTCTATGACGATATATGTGAAAATTGCATTTTTATCAGGTAAATCACTAACTTTTTTTTAACGAGCAGATTGTCGAGCATCTGGACTAATTATTATTGGACGAGCTACAATGCTGAAAGTTTCCTAGTATATGGTATATCCCCAATTTCTTTTGGATCAGACTTATTAGCACTTGTCTATGACGATATATGTGAAAATTTCATTTTTATCAGGTAAATCACTAACTTTTTTTTAACGAGCAGATTGTCGAGCATCTGGACTAATTATTATTGGACGAGCTACAATGCTGAAAGTTTCCTAGTATATGGTATATCCCCAATTTCTTTTGGATCAGACTTATTAGCACTTGTCTATGACGATATATGTGAAAATTGCATTTTTATCAGTTAAATCACTAACATTTATTTTAACGAGCAGATTGTCGAGCATCTGGACTAATTACTATTGGACTAGGTACAATGCTGAAAGTTTCCTAGTATATGGTATATCCCCAATTTCTTTTGGATCAGACTTATTAGCACTTGTCTATGACGATATATGTGAAAATTGCATTTTTATCAGTTAAATCACTAACTTTTTTTTAACGAGCAGATTGTCGAGCATCTGGACTAATTATTATTGGACGAGCTACAATGCTGAAAGTTTCCTAGTATATGGTATATCCCCAATTTCTTTTGGACCAGACTTATTAGCACTTGTCTATGACGATATATGTGAAAATTGCATTTTTATCAGGTAAATCACTAACTTTTTTTTAACGAGCAGATTGTCGAGCATCTGGACTAATTATTATTGGACGAGCTACAATGCTGAAAGTTTCCTAGTATATGGTATATCCCCAATTTCTTTTGGATCAGACTTATTAGCACTTGTCTATGACGATATATGTGAAAATTGCATTTTTATCAGGTAAATCACTAACTTTTTTTTAACGAGCAGATTGTCGAGCATCTGGACTAATTATTATTGGACTAGCTACAATGCTGAAAGTTTCCAAGTATATGGTATATCCCCAATTTTTTTTGGATCAGACTTATTAGCACTTGTCTATGACGATATATGTGAAAATTGCATTTTTATCAGGTAAATCACTAACTTTTTTTTAACGAGCAGATTGTCGAGCATCTGGACTAATTATTATTGGACGAGCTACAATGCTGAAAGTTTCCTAGTATATGGTATATCCCCAATTTCTTTTGGACCAGACTTATTAGCACTTGTCTATGACGATATATGTGAAAATTGCATTTTTATCAGGTAAATCACTAACTTTTTTTTAATGAGCAGATTGTCGAGCATCTGGACTAATTATTATTGGACGAGCTACAATGCTGAAAGTTTCCTAGTATATGGTATATCCCCAATTTCTTTTGGATCAGACTTATTAGCACTTGTCTATGACGATATATGTGAAAATTGCATTTTTATCAGGTAAATCACTAACTTTTTTTTAACGAGCAGATTGTCGAGCATCTGGACTAATTATCATTGGACGAGCTACAATGCTGAAAGTTTCCTGGTATATGGTATATCCCCAATTTCTTTTGGATCAGACTTATTAGCACTTGTCTATGACGATATATGTGAAAATTGCATTTTTATCAGGTAAATCACTAACTTTTTTTTAACGAGCAGATTGTCGAGCATCTGGACTAATTATTATTGGACGAGCTACAATGCTGAAAGTTTCCTAGTATATGGTATATCCCCAATTTCTTTTGGATCAGAGTTATTAGCACTTGTCTATGACGATATATGTGAAAATTGCATTTTTATCAGGTAAATCACTTACATTTATTTTAACGAGCAGATTGTCGAGCACCTGGACTAATTATTATTGGACTAGGTACAATGCTGAAAGTTTCCTAGTATATGGTATATCCCCAATTTCTTTTGGATCAGAGTTATTAGCACTTGTCTATGACGATATATATGAAAATTGCATTTTTATCAGTTAAATCACTAACTTTTTTTTAACGAGCAGATTGTCGAGCATCTGGACTAATTACTATTGGACTAGGTACAATGCTGAAAGTTTCCTAGTATATGGTATATCCCCAATTTCTTTTGGATCAGAGTTATTAGCACTTGTCTATGACGATATATGTGAAAATTGCATTTTTATCAGGTAAATCACTTACATTTATTTTAACGAGCAGATTGTCGAGCACCTGGACTAATTATTATTGGACGAGCTACAATGCTGAAAGTTTCCTAGTATATGGTATATCCTCAATTTCTTTTGGATCAGAATTATTAGCACTTGTCTATGACGATATATGTGAAAATTGCATTTTTATCAGGTAAATCACTAACTTTTTTTTAACGAGCAGATTGTCGAACATCTGGACTAATTATTATTGGACTAGGTACAATGCTGAAAGATTCCTAGTATAAGGTATATCTCCAATTGTTTTTGGATCAGAGTTATTAGCACTTGTCTATGACGATATATGTGAAAATTGCATTTTTATCAGTTAAATCACTAACATTTATTTTAACGAGCAGATTGTCGAGCATCTGGACTAATTACTATTGGACTAGGTACAATGCTGAAAGTTTCCTAGTATATGGTATATCCCCAATTTCTTTTGGATCAGACTTATTAGCACTTGTCTATGACGATATATGTGAAAATTGCATTTTTATCAGGTAAATCACTAACTTTTTTTTAACGAGCAGGTTGTCGAGCATCTGGACTAATTATTATTGGACGAGCTACAATGCTGAAAGTTTCCTAGTATATGGTATATCCCCAATTTCTTTTGGATCAGACTTATTAGCATTTGTCTATGACGATATATGTGAAAATTGCATTTTTATCAGGTAAATCACTAACTTTTTTTTAACGAGCAGATTGTCGAGCATCTGGACTAATTATTATTGGACGAGCTACAATGCTGAAAGTTTCCTAGTATATGGTATATCCCCAATTTCTTTTGGATCAGACTTATTAGCACTTGTCTATGACGATATATGTGAAAATTGCATTTTTATCAGTTAAATCACTAACTTTTTTTTAACGAGCAGATTGTCGAGCATCTGGACTAATTACTATTGGACTAGGTACAATGCTGAAAGTTTCCTAGTATATGGTATATCCCCAATTTCTTTTGGATCAGACTTATTAGCACTTGTCTATGACGATATATGTGAAAATTGCATTTTTATCAGGTAAATCACTAACTTTTTTTTAACGAGCAGATTGTCGAGCATCTGGACTAATTATTATTGGACGAGCTACAATGCTGAAAGTTTCCTAGTATATGGTATATCCCCAATTTCTTTTGGATCAGACTTATTAGCACTTGTCTATGACGATATATGTGAAAATTGCATTTTTATCAGTTAAATCACTAACTTTTTTTTAACGAGCAGATTGTCGAGCATCTGGACTAATTATTATTGGACGAGCTACAATGCTGAAAGTTTCCTAGTATATGGTATATCCCCAATTTCTTTTGGACCAGACTTATTAGCACTTGTCTATGACGATATATGTGAAAATTGCATTTTTATCAGGTAAATCACTAACTTTTTTTTAACGAGCAGATTGTCGAGCATCTGGACTAATTATTATTGGACGAGCTACAATGCTGAAAGTTTCCTAGTATATGGTATATCCCCAATTTCTTTTGGATCAGACTTATTAGCACTTGTCTATGACAATATATGTGAAAATTGCATTTTTATCAGGTAAATCACTAACTTTTTTTTAACGAGCAGATTGTCGAGCATCTGGACTAATTATTATTGGACGAGCTACAATGCTGAAAGTTTCCTGGTATATGGTATATCCCCAATTTCTTTTGGATCAGACTTATTAGCACTTGTCTATGACGATATATGTGAAAATTGCATTTTTATCAGGTAAATTACTAACTTTTTTTTAACGAGCAGATTGTCGAGCATCTGGACTAATTATTATTGGACGAGCTACAATGCTGAAAGTTTCCTAGTATATGGTATATGCCCAATTTCTTTTGGATCAGAGTTATTAGCACTTGTCTATGACGATATATGTGAAAATTGCATTTTTATCAGGTAAATCACTTACATTTATTTTAACGAGCAGATTGTCGAGCACCTGGACTAATTATTATTGGACTAGGTACAATGCTGAAAGTTTCCTAGTATATGGTATATCCCCAATTTCTTTTGGATCAGAGTTATTAGCACTTGTCTATGACGATATATATGAAAATTGCATTTTTATCAGTTAAATCACTAACTTTCTTTTAACGAGCAGATTGTCGAGCATCTGGACTAATTACTATTGGACTAGGTACAATGCTGAAAGTTTCCTAGTATATGGTATATCCCCAATTTCTTTTGGATCAGAGTTATTAGCACTTGTCTATGACGATATATGTGCAAATTGCATTTTTATCAGGTAAATCACTTACATTTATTTTAACGAGCAGATTGTCGAGCACCTGGACTAATTATTATTGGACGAGCTACAATGCTGAAAGTTTCCTAGTATATGGTATATCCCCAATTTCTTTTGGATCAGAATTATTAGCACTTGTCTATGACGATATATGTGAAAATTGCATTTTTATCAGGTAAATCACTAACTTTTTTTTAACGAGCAGATTGTCGAACATCTGGACTAATTATTATTGGACTAGGTACAATGCTGAAAGATTCCTAGTATAAGGTATATCTCCAATTGTTTTTGGATCAGAGTTATTAGCACTTGTCTATGACGATATATGTGAAAATTGCATTTTTATCAGTTAAATCACTAACATTTATTTTAACGAGCAGATTGTCGAGCATCTGGACTAATTACTATTGGACTAGGTACAATGCTGAAAGTTTCCTAGTATATGGTATATCCCCAATTTCTTTTGGATCAGACTTATTAGCACTTGTCTATGACGATATATGTGAAAATTGCATTTTTATCAGGTAAATCACTAACTTTTTTTTAACGAGCAGATTGTCGAGCATCTGGACTAATTACTATTGGACTAGGTACAATGCTGAAAGTTTCCTAGTATATGGTATATCCCCAATTTCTTTTGGATCAGAGTTATTAGCACTTGTCTATGACGATATATGTGAAAATTGCATTTTTATCAGGTAAATCACTTACATTTATTTTAACGAGCAGATTGTCGAGCACCTGGACTAATTATTATTGGACGAGCTACAATGCTGAAAGTTTCCTAGTATATGGTATATCCCCAATTTCTTTTGGATCAGAATTATTAGCACTTGTCTATGACGATATATGTGAAAATTGCATTTTTATCAGGTAAATCACTAACTTTTTTTTAACGAGCAGATTGTCGAACATCTGGACTAATTATTATTGGACTAGGTACAATGCTGAAAGATTCCTAGTATAAGGTATATCTCCAATTGTTTTTGGATCAGAGTTATTAGCACTTGTCTATGACGATATATGTGAAAATTGCATTTTTATCAGTTAAATCACTAACATTTATTTTAACGAGCAGATTGTCGAGCATCTGGACTAATTACTATTGGACTAGGTACAATGCTGAAAGTTTCCTAGTATATGGTATATCCCCAATTTCTTTTGGATCAGACTTATTAGCACTTGTCTATGACGATATATGTGAAAATTGCATTTTTATCAGGTAAATCACTAACTTTTTTTTAACGAGCAGATTGTCGAGCATCTGGACTAATTATTATTGGACGAGCTACAATGCTGAAAGTTTCCTAGTATATGGTATATCCCCAATTTCTTTTGGATCAGACTTATTAGCACTTGTCTATGACGATATATGTGAAAATTGCATTTTTATCAGGTAAATCACTAACTTTTTTTTAACGAGCAGATTGTCGAGCATCTGGACTAATTATTATTGGACGAGCTACAATGCTGAAAGTTTCCTAGTATATGGTATATCCCCAATTTCTTTTGGATCAGACTTATTAGCACTTGTCTATGACGATATATGTGAAAATTGCATTTTTATCAGTTAAATCACTAACTTTTTTTTAACGAGCAGATTGTCGAGCATCTGGACTAATTATTATTGGACGAGCTACAATGCTGAAAGTTTCCTAGTATATGGTATATCCCCAATTTCTTTTGGATCAGACTTATTAGCACTTGTCTATGACGATATATGTGAAAATTGCATTTTTATCAGGTAAATCACTAACTTTTTTTTAACGAGCAGATTGTCGAGCATCTGGACTAATTATTATTGGACGAGCTACAATGCTGAAAGTTTCCTAGTATATGGTATATCCCCAATTTCTTTTGGATCAGACTTATTAGCACTTGTCTATGACGATATATGTGAAAATTGCATTTTTATCAGGTAAATCACTAACTTTTTTTTAACGAGCAGATTGTCGAGCATCTGGACTAATTATTATTGGACGAGCTACAATGCTGAAAGTTTCCTAGTATATGGTATATCCCCAATTTCTTTTGGATCAGAGTTATTAGCACTTGTCTATGACGATATATGTGAAAATTGCATTTTTATCAGGTAAATCACTAACTTTTTTTTAACGAGCAGATTGTCGAGCATCTGGACTAATTATTATTGGACGAGCTACAATGCTGAAAGTTTCCTAGTATATGGTATATCCCCAATTTCTTTTGGATCAGAGTTATTAGCACTTGTCTATGACGATATATGTGAAAATTGCATTTTTATCAGGTAAATCACTTACATTTATTTTAACGAGCAGATTGTCGAGCACCTGGACTAATTATTATTGGACTAGGTACAATGCTGAAAGTTTCCTAGTATATGGTATATCTCCAATTGTTTTTGGATCAGAGTTATTAGCACTTGTCTATGACGATATATGTGAAAATTGCATTTTTATCAGTTAAATCACTAACATTTTTTTTAACGAGCAGATTGTCGAGCATCTGGACTAATTATTATTGGACTAGCTACAATGCTGAAAGTTTCCTAGTATATGGTATATCCCCAATTTTTTTTGGATCAGACTTATTAGCACTTGTCTATGACGATATATGTGAAAATTGCATTTTTATCAGGTAAATCACTACCTTTTTTTTTAACGAGCAGATTGTCGAACATCTGGACTAATTATTATTGGACTAGGTACAATGCTGAAAGTTTCCTAGTATAAGGTATATCTCCAATTGTTTTTGGAGCAGAGTTATTAGCACTTGTCTATGACGATATATGTGAAAATTGCATTTTTATCAATTAAATCACTAACTTTTTTTTAACGAGCAGATTGTCGAGCATCTGGACTAATTATTATTGGACTAGCTACAATGCTGAAAGTTTCCTAGTATATGGTATATCCCCAATTTTTTTTGGATCAGACTTATTAGCACTTGTCTATGACGATATATGTGAAAATTGCATTTTTATCAGGTAAATCACTACCTTTTTTTTTAACGAGCAGATTGTCGAACATCTGGACTAATTATTATTGGACTAGGTACAATGCTGAAAGTTTCCTAGTATAAGGTATATCTCCAATTGTTTATGGAGCAGAGTTATTAGCACTTGTCTATGACGATATATGTGAAAATTGCATTTTTATCAGTTAAATCACTAACTTTTTTTTAACGAGCAGATTGTCGAGCATCTGGTCTAATTACTATTGGACTAGGTACAATGCTGAAAGTTTCCTAGTATAAGGTATATCTCCAATTGTTTTTGGATCAGAGTTATTAGCACTTGTCTATGACGATATATGTGAAAATTGCATTTTTATCAGTTAAATCACTAACTTTTTTTAACGAGCAGATTGTCGAGCATCTGGACTATTTATTATTGGACGAGCTACAATGCTGAAAGTTTCCTAGTATATGGTATATCCCCAATTTCTTTTGGATCAGACTTATTAGCACTTGTCTATGACGATATATGTGAAAATTGCATTTTTATCAGTTAAATCACTAACTTTTTTTTAACGAGCAGATTGTCGAGCATCTGGACTAATTACTATTGGACTAGGTACAATGCTGAAAGTTTCCTAGTATAAGGTATATCTCCAATTGTTTTTGGATCAGAGTTATTAGCACTTGTCTATGACGATATATGTGAAAATTGCATTTTTATCAGTTAAATCACTAACTTTTTTTTAACGAGCAGATTGTCGAGCATCTGGACTAATTATTATTGGACGAGCTACAATGCTGAAAGTTTCCTAGTATATGGTATATCCCCAATTTCTTTTGGATCAGACTTATTAGCACTTGTCTATGACGATATATGTGAAAATTGCATTTTTATCAGGTAAATCACTAACTTTTTTTTAACGAGCAGATTGTCGAGCATCTGGACTAATTATTATTGGACGAGCTACAATGCTGAAAGTTTCCTAGTATATGGTATATCCCCAATTTCTTTTGGATCAGACTTATTAGCACTTGTCTATGACGATATATGTGAAAATTGCATTTTTATCAGGTAAATCACTAACTTTTTTTTTAACGAGCAGATTGTCGAACATCTGGACTAATTATTATTGGACTAGGTACAATGCTGAAAGTTTCCTAGTATAAGGTATATCTCCAATTGTTTTTGGATCAGAGTTATTAGCACTTGTCTATGACGATATATGTGAAAATTGCATTTTTATCAGTTAAATCACTAACTTTTTTTTTAACGAGCAGATTGTCGAGCATCTGGACTAATTACTATTGGACTAGGTACAATGCTGAAAGTTTCCTAGTATAAGGTATATCTCGAATTGTTTTTGGATCAGAGTTATTAGCACTTGTCTATGACGATATATGTGAAAATTGCATTTTTATCAGTTAAATCACTAACTTTTTTTTAACGAGCAGATTGTCGAGCATCTGGACTAATTATAATTGGACGAGCTACAATGCTGAAAGTTTCCTAGTATATGGTATATCCCCAATTTCTTTTGGATCAGACTTATTAGCACTTGTCTATGACGATATATGTGAAAATTGCATTTTTATCAGGTAAATCACTAACTTTTTTTTTAACGAGCAGATTGTCGAACATCTGGACTAATTATTATTGGACTAGGTACAATGCTGAAAGTTTCCTAGTATAAGGTATATCTCCAATTGTTTTTGGATCAGAGTTATTAGCACTTGTCTATGACGATATATGTGAAAATTGCATTTTTATCAGTTAAATCACTAACTTTTTTTTTAACGAGCAGATTGTCGAGCATCTGGACTAATTACTATTGGACTAGGTACAATGCTGAAAGTTTCCTAGTATAAGGTATATCTCGAATTGTTTTTGGATCAGAGTTATTAGCACTTGTCTATGACGATATATGTGAAAATTGCATTTTTATCAGTTAAATCACTAACTTTTTTTTAACGAGCAGATTGTCGAGCATCTGGACTAATTATAATTGGACGAGCTACAATGCTGAAAGTTTCCTAGTATATGGTATATCCCCAATTTCTTTTGGATCAGACTTATTAGCACTTGTCTATGACGATATATGTGAAAATTGCATTTTTATCAGGTAAATCACTAACTTTTTTTTTAACGAGCAGATTGTCGAACATCTGGACTAATTATTATTGGACTAGGTACAATGCTGAAAGTTTCCTAGTATAAGGTATATCTCCAATTGTTTTTGGATCAGAGTTATTAGCACTTGTCTATGACGATATATGTGAAAATTGCATTTTTATCAGTTAAATCACTAACTTTTTTTTTAACGAGCAGATTGTCGAACATCTGGACTAATTATTATTGGACGAGCTACAATGCTGAAAGTTTCCTAGTATAAGGTATATCTCCAATTGTTTTTGGATCAGAGTTATCAGCACTTGTCTATGACGATATATGTGAAAATTGCATTTTTATCAGCTAAATAACTAACTTTTTTTTTAACGAGCAGATTGTCGAACACCTGGACTAATTATTATTGGACTAGGTACAATGCTGAAAGTTTCCTAGTATAAGGTATATCTCCAATTGTTTTTGGATCAGAGTTATTAGCACTTGTCTATGACGATATATGTGAAAATTGCATTTTTATCAGTTAAATCACTAACTTTTTTTTTAACGAGCAGATTGTCGAGCATCTGGACTAATTACTATTGAACTAGGTACAATGCTGAAAGTTTCCTAGTATAAGGTATATCTCCATTTGTTTTTGGATCAGAGTTATTAGCACTTGTCTATGACGATATATGTGAAAATTGCATTTTTATCAGGTAAATCACTAACTTTTTTTTTAACGAGCAGATTGTCGAACATCTGGACTAATTATTATTGGACTAGGTACAATGCTGAAAGTTTCCTAGTATAAGGTATATCTCCAATTGTTTTTGGATCAGAGTTATTAGCACTTGTCTATGACGATATATGTGAAAATTGCATTTTTATCAGTTAAATCACTAACTTTTTTTAACGAGCAGATTGTCGAGCGTCTGGACTAATTATTATTGGACGAGCTACAATGCTGAAAGTTTCCTAGTATATGGTATATCCCCAATTTCTTTTGGATCAGACTTATTAGCACTTGTCTATGACGATATATGTGAAAATTGCATTTTTATCAGGTAAATCACTAACTTTTTTTTAACGAGCAGATTGTCGAGCATCTGGGCTAATTATTATTGGACGAGCTACAATGCTGAAAGTTTCCTAGTATATGGTATATCCCCAATTTCTTTTGGATCAGACTTATTAGCACTTGTCTATGACGATATATGTGAAAATTGCATTTTTATCAGGTAAATCACTAACTTTTTTTTTAACGAGCAGATTGTCGAGCATCTGGACTAATTACTATTGGACTAGGTACAATGCTGAAAGATTCCTAGTATAAGGTATATCTCCAATTGTTTTTGGATCAGAGTTATTAGCACTTGTCTATGACGATATATGTGAAAATTGCATTTTTATCAGTTAAATCACTAACTTTTTTTTAACGAGCAGATTGTCGAGCATCTGGACTAATTATTATTGGACGAGCTACAATGCTGAAAGTTTCCTAGTATATGGTATATCCCCAATTTCTTTTGGATCAGACTTATTAGCACTTGTCTATGACGATATATGTGAAAATTGCATTTTTATCAGGTAAATCACTAACTTTTTTTTTAACGAGCAGATTGTCGAACATCTGGACTAATTATTATTGGACTAGGTACAATGCTGAAAGTTTCCTAGTATAAGGTATATCTCCAATTGTTTTTGGATCAGAGTTATTAGCACTTGTCTATGACGATATATGTGAAAATTGCATTTTTATCAGTTAAATCACTAACTTTTTTTTTAACGAGCAGATTGTCGAGCATCTGGACTAATTACTATTGAACTAGGTACAATGCTGAAAGTTTCCTAGTATAAGGTATATCTCCATTTGTTTTTGGATCAGAGTTATTAGCACTTGTCTATGACGATATATGTGAAAATTGCATTTTTATCAGGTAAATCACTAACTTTTTTTTTAACGAGCAGATTGTCGAACATCTGGACTAATTATTATTGGACTAGGTACAATGCTGAAAGTTTCCTAGTATAAGGTATATCTCCAATTGTTTTTGGATCAGAGTTATTAGCACTTGTCTATGACGATATATGTGAAAATTGCATTTTTATCAGTTAAATCACTAACTTTTTTTTTAACGAGCAGATTGTCGAGCATCTGGACTAATTACTATTGGACTAGGTACAATGCTGAAAGTTTCCTAGTATAAGGTATATCTCGAATTGTTTTTGGATCAGAGTTATTAGCACTTGTCTATGACGATATATGTGAAAATTGCATTTTTATCAGTTAAATCACTAACTTTTTTTTAACGAGCAGATTGTCGAGCATCTGGACTAATTATAATTGGACGAGCTACAATGCTGAAAGTTTCCTAGTATATGGTATATCCCCAATTTCTTTTGGATCAGACTTATTAGCACTTGTCTATGACGATATATGTGAAAATTGCATTTTTATCAGGTAAATCACTAACTTTTTTTTTAACGAGCAGATTGTCGAACATCTGGACTAATTATTATTGGACTAGGTACAATGCTGAAAGTTTCCTAGTATAAGGTATATCTCCAATTGTTTTTGGATCAGAGTTATTAGCACTTGTCTATGACGATATATGTGAAAATTGCATTTTTATCAGTTAAATCACTAACTTTTTTTTAACGAGCAGATTGTCGAGCATCTGGACTAATTATTATTGGACTAGGTACAATGCTGAAAGTTTCCTAGTATAAGGTATATCCCCAATTTCTTTTGGATCAGACTTATTAGCACTTGTCTATGACGATATATGTGAAAATTGCATTTTTATCAGTTAAATCACTAACTCTTTTTTAACGAGCAGATTGTCGAGCATCTGGACTAATTACTATTGGACTAGGTACAATGCTGAAAGTTTCCTAGTATAAGGTATATCTCCAATTGTTTTTGGATCAGAGTTATTAGCACTTGTCTATGGCGATATATGTGAAAATTGCATTTTTATCAGTTAAATCACTAACTTTTTTTTAACGAGCAGATTGTCGAGCATCTGGACTAATTATTATTGGACGAGCTACAATGCTGAAAGTTTCCTAGTATAAGGTATATCTCCAATTGTTTTTGGATCAGAGTTATTAGCACTTGTCTATGACGATATATGTGAAAATTGCATTTTTATCAGTTAAATCACTAACTCTTTTTTAACGAGCAGATTGTCGAGCATCTGGACTAATTACTATTGGACTAGGTACAATGCTGAAAGTTTCCTAGTATAAGGTATATCTCCAATTGTTTTTGGATCAGAGTTATTAGCACTTGTCTATGGCGATATATGTGAAAATTGCATTTTTATCAGTTAAATCACTAACTTTTTTTTAACGAGCAGATTGTCGAGCATCTGGACTAATTATTATTGGACGAGCTACAATGCTGAAAGTTTCCTAGTATAAGGTATATCTCCAATTGTTTTTGGATCAGAGTTATTAGCACTTGTCTATGACGATATATGTGAAAATTGCATTTTTATCAGTTAAATCACTAACTCTTTTTTAACGAGCAGATTGTCGAGCATCTGGACTAATTACTATTGGACTAGGTACAATGCTGAAAGTTTCCTAGTATAAGGTATATCTCCAATTGTTTTTGGATCAGAGTTATTAGCACTTGTCTATGGCGATATATGTGAAAATTGCATTTTTATCAGTTAAATCACTAACTTTTTTTTAACGAGCAGATTGTCGAGCATCTGGACTAATTATTATTGGACGAGCTACAATGCTGAAAGTTTCCTAGTATAAGGTATATCTCCAATTGTTTTTGGATCAGAGTTATTAGCACTTGTCTATGACGATATATGTGAAAATTGCATTTTTATCAGTTAAATCACTAACTCTTTTTTAACGAGCAGATTGTCGAGCATCTGGACTAATTACTATTGGACTAGGTACAATGCTGAAAGTTTCCTAGTATAAGGTATATCTCCAATTGTTTTTGGATCAGAGTTATTAGCACTTGTCTATGGCGATATATGTGAAAATTGCATTTTTATCAGTTAAATCACTAACTTTTTTTTAACGAGCAGATTGTCGAGCATCTGGACTAATTATTATTGGACGAGCTACAATGCTGAAAGTTTCCTAGTATAAGGTATATCTCCAATTGTTTTTGGATCAGAGTTATTAGCACTTGTCTATGACGATATATGTGAAAATTGCATTTTTATCAGTTAAATCACTAACTCTTTTTTAACGAGAAGATTGTCGAGCATCTGGACTAATTACTATTGGACTAGGTACAATGCTGAAAGTTTCCTAGTATAAGGTATATCTCCAATTGTTTTTGGATCAGAGTTATTAGCACTTGTCTATGGCGATATATGTGAAAATTGCATTTTTATCAGTTAAATCACTAACTTTTTTTTAACGAGCAGATTGTCGAGCATCTGGACTAATTATTATTGGACGAGCTACAATGCTGAAAGTTTCCTAGTATAAGGTATATCTCCAATTGTTTTTGGATCAGAGTTATTAGCACTTGTCTATGACGATATATGTGAAAATTGCATTTTTATCAGTTAAATCACTAACTCTTTTTTAACGAGCAGATTGTCGAGCATCTGGACTAATTACTATTGGACTAGGTACAATGCTGAAAGTTTCCTAGTATAAGGTATATCTCCAATTGTTTTTGGATCAGAGTTATTAGCACTTGTCTATGGCGATATATGTGAAAATTGCATTTTTATCAGTTAAATCACTAACTTTTTTTTAACGAGCAGATTGTCGAGCATCTGGACTAATTATTATTGGACGAGCTACAATGCTGAAAGTTTCCTAGTATAAGGTATATCCCCAATTTCTTTTGGATCAGACTTATTAGCACTTGTCTATGACGATATATGTGAAAATTGCATTTTTATCAGGTAAATCACTAACTTTTTTTTTAACGAGCAGATTGTCGAACATCTGGACTAATTATTATTGGACTAGGTACAATGCTGAAAGTTTCCTAGTATAAGGTATATCTCCAATTGTTTTTGGATCAGAGTTATTAGCACTTGTCTATGACGATATATGTGAAAATTGCATTTTTATCAGTTAAATCACTAACTTTTTTTTTAACGAGCAGATTGTCGAACATCTGGACTAATTACTATTGAACTAGGTACAATGCTGAAAGTTTCCTAGTATATGGTATATCCCCAATTTCTTTTGGATCAGACTTATTAGCACTTGTCTATGACGATATATGTGAAAATTGCATTTTTATCAGGTAAATCACTAACTTTTTTTTTAACGAGCAGATTGTCGAACATCTGGACTAATTATTATTGGACTAGGTACAATGCTGAAAGTTTCCTAGTATAAGGTATATCTCCAATTGTTTTTGGATCAGAGTTATTAGCACTTGTCTATGACGATATATGTGAAAATTGCATTTTTATCAGTTAAATCACTAACTTTTTTTTTAACGAGCAGATTGTCGAGCATCTGGACTAATTACTATTGAACTAGGTACAATGCTGAAAGTTTCCTAGTATAAGGTATATCTCCATTTGTTTTTGGATCAGAGTTATTAGCACTTGTCTATGACGATATATGTGAAAATTGCATTTTTATCAGGTAAATCACTAACTTTTTTTTTAACGAGCAGATTGTCGAACATCTGGACTAATTATTATTGGACTAGGTACAATGCTGAAAGTTTCCTAGTATAAGGTATATCTCCAATTGTTTTTGGATCAGAGTTATTAGCACTTGTCTATGACGATATATGTGAAAATTGCATTTTTATCAGTTAAATCACTAACTTTTTTTTTAACGAGCAGATTGTCGAGCATCTGGACTAATTACTATTGGACTAGGTACAATGCTGAAAGTTTCCTAGTATAAGGTATATCTCGAATTGTTTTTGGATCAGAGTTATTAGCACTTGTCTATGACGATATATGTGAAAATTGCATTTTTATCAGTTAAATCACTAACTTTTTTTTAACGAGCAGATTGTCGAGCATCTGGACTAATTATAATTGGACGAGCTACAATGCTGAAAGTTTCCTAGTATATGGTATATCCCCAATTTCTTTTGGATCAGACTTATTAGCACTTGTCTATGACGATATATGTGAAAATTGCATTTTTATCAGGTAAATCACTAACTTTTTTTTTAAGGAGCAGATTGTCGAACATCTGGACTAATTATTATTGGACTAGGTACAATGCTGAAAGTTTCCTAGTATAAGGTATATCTCCAATTGTTTTTGGATCAGAGTTATTAGCACTTGTCTATGACGATATATGTGAAAATTGCATTTTTATCAGTTAAATCACTAACTTTTTTTTTAACGAGCAGATTGTCGAACATCTGGACTAATTATTATTGGACTAGGTACAATGCTGAAAGTTTCCTAGTATAAGGTATATCTCCATTTGTTTTTGGATCAGAGTTATTAGCACTTGTCTATGACGATATATGTGAAAATTGCATTTTTATCAGGTAAATCACTAACTTTTTTTTTAACGAGCAGATTGTCGAACATCTGGACTAATTATTATTGGACTAGGTACAATGCTGAAAGTTTCCTAGTATAAGGTATATCTCCAATTGTTTTTGGATCAGAGTTATTAGCACTTGTCTATGACGATATATGTGAAAATTGCATTTTTATCAGTTAAATCACTAACTTTTTTTTTAACGAGCAGATTGTCGAGCATCTGGACTAATTACTATTGAACTAGGTACAATGCTGAAAGTTTCCTAGTATAAGGTATATCTCCATTTGTTTTTGGATCAGAGTTATTAGCACTTGTCTATGACGATATATGTGAAAATTGCATTTTTATCAGTTAAATCACTAACTTTTTTTTTAACGAGCAGATTGTCGAGCATCTGGACTAATTACTATTGAACTAGGTACAATGCTGAAAGTTTCCTAGTATAAGGTATATCTCCATTTGTTTTTGGATCAGAGTTATTAGCACTTGTCTATGACGATATATGTGAAAATTGCATTTTTATCAGTTAAATCACTAACTCTTTTTTAACGAGCAGATTGTCGAGCATCTGGACTAATTACTATTGGACTAGGTACAATGCTGAAAGTTTCCTAGTATAAGGTATATCTCCAATTGTTTTTGGATCAGAGTTATTAGCACTTGTCTATGACGATATATGTGAAAATTGCATTTTTATCAGTTAAATCACTAACTTTTTTTTTAACGAGCAGATTGTCGAGCATCTGGACTAATTACTATTGAACTAGGTACAATGCTGAAAGTTTCCTAGTATAAGGTATATCTCCATTTGTTTTTGGATCAGAGTTATTAGCACTTGTCTATGACGATATATGTGAAAATTGCATTTTTATCAGTTAAATCACTAACTTTTTTTTTAACGAGCAGATTGTCGAGCATCTGGACTAATTACTATTGAACTAGGTACAATGCTGAAAGTTTCCTAGTATAAGGTATATCTCCATTTGTTTTTGGATCAGAGTTATTAGCACTTGTCTATGACGATATATGTGAAAATTGCATTTTTATCAGTTAAATCACTAACTTTTTTTTAACGAGCAGATTGTCGAGCATCTGGACTAATTATAATTGGACGAGCTACAATGCTGAAAGTTTCCTAGTATATGGTATATCCCCAATTTCTTTTGGATCAGACTTATTAGCACTTGTCTATGACGATATATGTGAAAATTGCATTTTTATCAGGTAAATCACTAACTTTTTTTTTAACGAGCAGATTGTCGAACATCTGGACTAATTACTATTGAACTAGGTACAATGCTGAAAGTTTCCTAGTATAAGGTATATCTCCATTTGTTTTTGGATCAGAGTTATTAGCACTTGTCTATGACGATATATGTGAAAATTGCATTTTTATCAGGTAAATCACTAACTTTTTTTTTAACGAGCAGATTGTCGAACATCTGGACTAATTATTATTGGACTAGGTACAATGCTGAAAGTTTCCTAGTATAAGGTATATCTCCAATTGTTTTTGGATCAGAGTTATTAGCACTTGTCTATGACGATATATGTGAAAATTGCATTTTTATCAGTTAAATCACTAACTTTTTTTTTAACGAGCAGATTGTCGAGCATCTGGACTAATTACTATTGAACTAGGTACAATGCTGAAAGTTTCCTAGTATAAGGTATATCTCCATTTGTTTTTGGATCAGAGTTATTAGCACTTGTCTATGACGATATATGTGAAAATTGCATTTTTATCAGTTAAATCACTAACTTTTTTTTTAACGAGCAGATTGTCGAGCATCTGGACTAATTACTATTGAACTAGGTACAATGCTGAAAGTTTCCTAGTATAAGGTATATCTCCATTTGTTTTTGGATCAGAGTTATTAGCACTTGTCTATGACGATATATGTGAAAATTGCATTTTTATCAGTTAAATCACTAACTCTTTTTTAACGAGCAGATTGTCGAGCATCTGGACTAATTACTATTGGACTAGGTACAATGCTGAAAGTTTCCTAGTATAAGGTATATCTCCAATTGTTTTTGGATCAGAGTTATTAGCACTTGTCTATGACGATATATGTGAAAATTGCATTTTTATCAGTTAAATCACTAACTTTTTTTTTAACGAGCAGATTGTCGAGCATCTGGACTAATTACTATTGAACTAGGTACAATGCTGAAAGTTTCCTAGTATAAGGTATATCTCCATTTGTTTTTGGATCAGAGTTATTAGCACTTGTCTATGACGATATATGTGAAAATTGCATTTTTATCAGTTAAATCACTAACTTTTTTTTTAACGAGCAGATTGTCGAGCATCTGGACTAATTACTATTGAACTAGGTACAATGCTGAAAGTTTCCTAGTATAAGGTATATCTCCATTTGTTTTTGGATCAGAGTTATTAGCACTTGTCTATGACGATATATGTGAAAATTGCATTTTTATCAGTTAAATCACTAACTTTTTTTTAACGAGCAGATTGTCGAGCATCTGGACTAATTATAATTGGACGAGCTACAATGCTGAAAGTTTCCTAGTATATGGTATATCCCCAATTTCTTTTGGATCAGACTTATTAGCACTTGTCTATGACGATATATGTGAAAATTGCATTTTTATCAGGTAAATCACTAACTTTTTTTTTAACGAGCAGATTGTCGAACATCTGGACTAATTACTATTGAACTAGGTACAATGCTGAAAGTTTCCTAGTATAAGGTATATCTCCATTTGTTTTTGGATCAGAGTTATTAGCACTTGTCTATGACGATATATGTGAAAATTGCATTTTTATCAGGTAAATCACTAACTTTTTTTTTAACGAGCAGATTGTCGAACATCTGGACTAATTATTATTGGACTAGGTACAATGCTGAAAGTTTCCTAGTATAAGGTATATCTCCAATTGTTTTTGGATCAGAGTTATTAGCACTTGTCTATGACGATATATGTGAAAATTGCATTTTTATCAATTAAATCACTAACTTTTTTTTAACGGGCAGATTGTCGAGCATCTGGACTAATTATTATTGGACGAGCTACAATGCTGAAAGTTTCCTAGTATAAGGTATATCTCCAATTGTTTTTGGATCAGAGTTATTAGCACTTGTCTATGACGATATATGTGAAAATTGCATTTTTATCAGTTAAATCACTAACTTTTTTTTAATGAGCAGATTGTCGAGCATCTGGACTAATTACTATTGGACTAGGTACAATGCTGAAAGTTTCCTAGTATAAGGTATATCTCCAATTGTTTTTGGATCAGAGTTATTAGCACTTGTCTATGACGATATATGTGAAAATTGCATTTTTATCAGTTAAATCACTAACTTTTTTTTTAACGAGCAGATTGTCGAGCATCTGGACTAATTATTATTGAACTAGGTACAATGCTGAAAGTTTCCTAGTATAAGGTATATCTCCATTTGTTTTTGGATCAGAGTTATTAGCACTTGTCTATGACGATATATGTGAAAATTGCATTTTTATCAGGTAAATCACTAACTTTTTTTTTAACGAGCAGATTGTCGAACATCTGGACTAATTATTATTGGACTAGGTACAATGCTGAAAGTTTCCTAGTATAAGGTATATCTCCAATTGTTTTTGGATCAGAGTTATTAGCACTTGTCTATGACGATATATGTGAAAATTGCATTTTTATCAGCTAAATAACTAACTTTTTTTTTAACGAGCAGATTGTCGAACACCTGGACTAATTATTATTGGACTAGGTACAATGCTGAAAGTTTCCTAGTATAAGGTATATCTCCAATTGTTTTTGGATCAGAGTTATTAGCACTTGTCTATGACGATATATGTGAAAATTGCATTTTTATCAGTTAAATCACTAACTTTTTTTTTAACGAGCAGATTGTCGAGCATCTGGACTAATTATTATTGAACTAGGTACAATGCTGAAAGATTCCTAGTATAAGGTATATCTCCAATTGTTTTTGGATCAGAGTTATTAGCACTTGTCTATGACGATATATGTGAAAATTGCATTTTTATCAGTTAAATCACTAACTTTTTTTTAATGAGCAGATTGTCGAGCATCTGGACTAATTACTATTGGACTAGGTACAATGCTGAAAGTTTCCTAGTATAAGGTATATCTCCAATTGTTTTTGGATCAGAGTTATTAGCACTTGTCTATGACGATATATGTGAAAATTGCATTTTTATCAGTTAAATCACTAACTTTTTTTTTAACGAGCAGATTGTCGAGCATCTGGACTAATTATTATTGAACTAGGTACAATGCTGAAAGTTTCCTAGTATAAGGTATATCTCCATTTGTTTTTGGATCAGAGTTATTAGCACTTGTCTATGACGATATATGTGAAAATTGCATTTTTATCAGGTAAATCACTAACTTTTTTTTTAACGAGCAGATTGTCGAACATCTGGACTAATTATTATTGGACTAGGTACAATGCTGAAAGTTTCCTAGTATAAGGTATATCTCCAATTGTTTTTGGATCAGAGTTATTAGCACTTGTCTATGACGATATATGTGAAAATTGCATTTTTATCAGCTAAATAACTAACTTTTTTTTTAACGAGCAGATTGTCGAACACCTGGACTAATTATTATTGGACTAGGTACAATGCTGAAAGTTTCCTAGTATAAGGTATATCTCCAATTGTTTTTGGATCAGAGTTATTAGCACTTGTCTATGACGATATATGTGAAAATTGCATTTTTATCAGTTAAATCACTAACTTTTTTTTTAACGAGCAGATTGTCGAGCATCTGGACTAATTATTATTGAACTAGGTACAATGCTGAAAGATTCCTAGTATAAGGTATATCTCCAATTGTTTTTGGATCAGAGTTATTAGCACTTGTCTATGACGATATATGTGAAAATTGCATTTTTATCAATTAAATCACTAACTTTTTTTTAACGGGCAGATTGTCGAGCATCTGGACTAATTATTATTGGACGAGCTACAATGCTGAAAGTTTCCTAGTATAAGGTATATCTCCAATTGTTTTTGGATCAGAGTTATTAGCACTTGTCTATGACGATATATGTGAAAATTGCATTTTTATCAGTTAAATCACTAACTTTTTTTTAATGAGCAGATTGTCGAGCATCTGGACTAATTACTATTGGACTAGGTACAATGCTGAAAGTTTCCTAGTATAAGGTATATCTCCAATTGTTTTTGGATCAGAGTTATTAGCACTTGTCTATGACGATATATGTGAAAATTGCATTTTTATCAGTTAAATCACTAACTTTTTTTTTAACGAGCAGATTGTCGAGCATCTGGACTAATTATTATTGAACTAGGTACAATGCTGAAAGTTTCCTAGTATAAGGTATATCTCCATTTGTTTTTGGATCAGAGTTATTAGCACTTGTCTATGACGATATATGTGAAAATTGCATTTTTATCAGGTAAATCACTAACTTTTTTTTTAACGAGCAGATTGTCGAACATCTGGACTAATTATTATTGGACTAGGTACAATGCTGAAAGTTTCCTAGTATAAGGTATATCTCCAATTGTTTTTGGATCAGAGTTATTAGCACTTGTCTATGACGATATATGTGAAAATTGCATTTTTATCAGCTAAATAACTAACTTTTTTTTTAACGAGCAGATTGTCGAACACCTGGACTAATTATTATTGGACTAGGTACAATGCTGAAAGTTTCCTAGTATAAGGTATATCTCCAATTGTTTTTGGATCAGAGTTATTAGCACTTGTCTATGACGATATATGTGAAAATTGCATTTTTATCAATTAAATCACTAACTTTATTTTTAACGAGCAGATTGTCGAGCATCTGGACTAATTACTATTGAACTAGGTACAATGCTGAAAGTTTCCTAGTATAAGGTATATCTCCATTTGTTTTTGGATCAGAGTTATTAGCACTTGTCTATGACGATATATGTGAAAATTGCATTTTTATCAGGTAAATCACTAACTTTTTTTTTAACGAGCAGATTGTCGAACATCTGGACTAATTATTATTGGACTAGGTACAATGCTGAAAGTTTCCTAGTATAAGGTATATCTCCAATTGTTTTTGGATCAGAGTTATTAGCACTTGTCTATGACGATATATGTGAAAATTGCATTTTTATCAGTTAAATCACTAACTTTTTTTTAACGAGCAGATTGTCGAGCGTCTGGACTAATTATTATTGGACGAGCTACAATGCTGAAAGTTTCCTAGTATATGGTATATCCCCAATTTCTTTTGGATCAGACTTATTAGCACTTGTCTATGACGATATATGTGAAAATTGCATTTTTATCAGGTAAATCACTAACTTTTTTTTAACGAGCAGATTGTCGAGCATCTGGGCTAATTATTATTGGACGAGCTACAATGCTGAAAGTTTCCTAGTATATGGTATATCCCCAATTTCTTTTGGATCAGACTTATTAGCACTTGTCTATGACGATATATGTGAAAATTGCATTTTTATCAGGTAAATCACTAACTTTTTTTTTAACGAGCAGATTGTCGAGCATCTGGACTAATTACTATTGGACTAGGTACAATGCTGAAAGATTCCTAGTATAAGGTATATCTCCAATTGTTTTTGGATCAGAGTTATTAGCACTTGTCTATGACGATATATGTGAAAATTGCATTTTTATCAGTTAAATCACTAACTTTTTTTTAACGAGCAGATTGTCGAGCATCTGGACTAATTATTATTGGACGAGCTACAATGCTGAAAGTTTCCTAGTATATGGTATATCCCCAATTTCTTTTGGATCAGACTTATTAGCACTTGTCTATGACGATATATGTGAAAATTGCATTTTTATCAGGTAAATCACTAACTTTTTTTTTAACGAGCAGATTGTCGAACATCTGGACTAATTATTATTGGACTAGGTACAATGCTGAAAGTTTCCTAGTATAAGGTATATCTCCAATTGTTTTTGGATCAGAGTTATTAGCACTTGCCTATGACGATATATGTGAAAATTGCATTTTTATCAATTAAATCACTAACTTTTTTTTAACGGGCAGATTGTCGAGCATCTGGACTAATTATTATTGGACGAGCTACAATGCTGAAAGTTTCCTAGTATAAGGTATATCTCCAATTGTTTTTGGATCAGAGTTATTAGCACTTGTCTATGACGATATATGTGAAAATTGCATTTTTATCAGTTAAATCACTAACTTTTTTTTAATGAGCAGATTGTCGAGCATCTGGACTAATTACTATTGGACTAGGTACAATGCTGAAAGTTTCCTAGTATAAGGTATATCTCCAATTGTTTTTGGATCAGAGTTATTAGCACTTGTCTATGACGATATATGTGAAAATTGCATTTTTATCAGTTAAATCACTAACTTTTTTTTTAACGAGCAGATTGTCGAGCATCTGGACTAATTACTATTGAACTAGGTACAATGCTGAAAGTTTCCTAGTATAAGGTATATCTCCATTTGTTTTTGGATCAGAGTTATTAGCACTTGTCTATGACGATATATGTGAAAATTGCATTTTTATCAGGTAAATCACTAACTTTTTTTTTAACGAGCAGATTGTCGAACATCTGGACTAATTATTATTGGACTAGGTACAATGCTGAAAGTTTCCTAGTATAAGGTATATCTCCAATTGTTTTTGGATCAGAGTTATTAGCACTTGTCTATGACGATATATGTGAAAATTGCATTTTTATCAGTTAAATCACTAACTTTTTTTTAACGAGCAGATTGTCGAGCGTCTGGACTAATTATTATTGGACGAGCTACAATGCTGAAAGTTTCCTAGTATATGGTATATCCCCAATTTCTTTTGGATCAGACTTATTAGCACTTGTCTATGACGATATATGTGAAAATTGCATTTTTATCAGGTAAATCACTAACTTTTTTTTAACGAGCAGATTGTCGAGCATCTGGACTAATTATTATTGGACGAGCTACAATGCTGAAAGTTTCCTAGTATATGGTATATCCCCAATTTCTTTTGGATCAGACTTATTAGCACTTGTCTATGACGATATATGTGAAAATTGCATTTTTATCAGGTAAATCACTAACTTTTTTTTTAACGAGCAGATTGTCGAGCATCTGGACTAATTACTATTGGACTAGGTACAATGCTGAAAGATTCCTAGTATAAGGTATATCTCCAATTGTTTTTGGATCAGAGTTATTAGCACTTGTCTATGACGATATATGTGAAAATTGCATTTTTATCAGTTAAATCACTAACTTTTTTTTAACGAGCAGATTGTCGAGCATCTGGACTAATTATTATTGGATGAGCTACAATGCTGAAAGTTTCCTAGTATATGGTATATCCCCAATTTCTTTTGGATCAGACTTATTAGCACTTGTCTATGACGATATATGTGAAAATTGCATTTTTATCAGGTAAATCACTAACTTTTTTTTTAACGAGCAGATTGTCGAACATCTGGACTAATTATTATTGGACTAGGTACAATGCTGAAAGTTTCCTAGTATAAGGTATATCTCCAATTGTTTTTGGATCAGAGTTATTAGCACTTGTCTATGACGATATATGTGAAAATTGCATTTTTATCAATTAAATCACTAACTTTTTTTTAACGGGCAGATTGTCGAGCATCTGGACTAATTATTATTGGACGAGCTACAATGCTGAAAGTTTCCTAGTATAAGGTATATCTCCAATTGTTTTTGGATCAGAGTTATTAGCACTTGTCTATGACGATATATGTGAAAATTGCATTTTTATCAGTTAAATCACTAACTTTTTTTTAATGAGCAGATTGTCGAGCATCTGGACTAATTACTATTGGACTAGGTACAATGCTGAAAGTTTCCTAGTATAAGGTATATCTCCAATTGTTTTTGGATCAGAGTTATTAGCACTTGTCTATGACGATATATGTGAAAATTGCATTTTTATCAGTTAAATCACTAACTTTTTTTTAACGAGCAGATTGTCGAGCATCTGGACTAATTATTATTGGACGAGCTACAATGCTGAAAGTTTCCTAGTATATGGTATATCCCCAATTTCTTTTGGATCAGACTTATTAGCACTTGTCTATGACGATATATGTGAAAATTGCATTTTTATCAGTTAAATCACTAACTTTTTTTTAACGAGCAGATTGTCGAGCATCTGGACTAATTATTATTGGACTAGGTACAATGCTGAAAGTTTCCTAGTATAAGGTATATCCCCAATTTCTTTTGGATCAGACTTATTAGCACTTGTCTATGACGATATATGTGAAAATTGCATTTTTATCAGTTAAATCACTAACTTTTTTTTAACAAGCAGATTGTCGAGCATCTGGACTAATTATTATTGGACGAGCTACAATGCTGAAAGTTTCCTAGTATAAGGTATATCTCCAATTGTTTTTGGATCAGAGTTATTAGCACTTGTCTATGACGATATATGTGAAAATTGCATTTTTATCAGTTAAATCACTAACTCTTTTTTAACGAGCAGATTGTCGAGCATCTGGACTAATTACTATTGGACTAGGTACAATGCTGAAAGTTTCCTAGTATAAGGTATATCTCCAATTGTTTTTGGATCAGAGTTATTAGCACTTGTCTATGGCGATATATGTGAAAATTGCATTTTTATCAGTTAAATCACTAACTTTTTTTTAACGAGCAGATTGTCGAGCATCTGGACTAATTATTATTGGACGAGCTACAATGCTGAAAGTTTCCTAGTATAAGGTATATCCCCAATTTCTTTTGGATCAGACTTATTAGCACTTGTCTATGACGATATATGTGAAAATTGCATTTTTATCAGGTAAATCACTAACTTTTTTTTTAACGAGCAGATTGTCGAACATCTGGACTAATTATTATTGGACTAGGTACAATGCTGAAAGTTTCCTAGTATAAGGTATATCTCCAATTGTTTTTGGATCAGAGTTATTAGCACTTGTCTATGACGATATATGTGAAAATTGCATTTTTATCAGTTAAATCACTAACTTTTTTTTTAACGAGCAGATTGTCGAGCATCTGGACTAATTACTATTGGACTAGGTACAATGCTGAAAGTTTCCTAGTATAAGGTATATCTCCAATTGGTTTTGGATCAGAATTATTAGCACTTGTCTATGACGATATATGTGAAAATTGCATTTTTATCAGTTAAATCACTAACTTTTTTTTAACGAGCAGATTGTCGAGCATCTGGACTAATTATTATTGGACGAGCTACAATGCTGAAAGTTTCCTAGTATATGGTATATCCCCAATTTCTTTTGGATCAGACTTATTAGCACTTGTCTATGACGATATATGTGAAAATTGCATTTTTATCAGGTAAATCACTAACTTTTTTTTAACGAGCAGATTGTCGAGCATCTGGACTAATTATTATTGGACGAGCTACAATGCTGAAAGTTTCCTAGTATATGGTATATCCCCAATTTCTTTTGGATCAGACTTATTAGCACTTGTCTATGACGATATATGTGAAAATTGCATTTTTATCAGTTAAATCACTAACTTTTTTTTTAACGAGCAGATTGTCGAGCATCTGGACTAATTACTATTGGACTAGGTACAATGCTGAAAGTTTCCTAGTATAAGGTATATCTCCAATTGTTTTTGGATCAGAATTATTAGCACTTGTCTATGACGATATATGTGAAAATTGCATTTTTATCAGTTAAATCACTAACTTTTTTTTAACGAGCAGATTGTCGAGCATCTGGACTAATTATTATTGGACGAGCTACAATGCTGAAAGTTTCCTAGTATATGGTATATCCCCAATTTCTTTTGGATCAGACTTATTAGCACTTGTCTATGACGATATATGTGAAAATTGCATTTTTATCAGGTAAATCACTAACTTTTTTTTAACGAGCAGATTGTCGAGCATCTGGACTAATTATTATTGGACGAACTACAATGCTGAAAGTTTCCTAGTATATGGTATATCCCCAATTTCTTTTGGATCAGACTTATTAGCACTTGTCTATGACGATATATGTGAAAATTGCATTTTTATCAGGTAAATCACTAACTTTTTTTTTAACGAGCAGATTGTCGACCATCTGGACTAATTTCTATTGGACTAGGTACAATGCTGAAAGTTTCCTAGTATAAGGTATATCTCCAATTGTTTTAGGATCAGAATTATTAGCACTTGTCTATGACGATATATGTGAAAATTGCATTTTTATTTTTATCAGGTAAATCACTAACTTTTTTTTAACGAGCAGATTGTCGAACATCTGGACTAATTATTGTTGGACTAGGTACAATGCTGAAAGATTCCTAGTATAAGGTATATCTCCAATTGTTTTTGGATCAGAGTTATTAGCACTTGTCTATGACGATATATGTGAAAATTGCATTTTTATCAGTTAAATCACTAACTTTTTTTTTAACGAGCAGATTGTCGAGCATCTGGACTAATTACTATTGGACTAGGTACAATGCTGAAAGTTTCCTAGTATAAGGTATATCTCCAATTGTTTTTGGATCAGAGTTATTAGCACTTGTCTATGACGATATATGTGAAAATTGCATTTTTATCAGTTAAATCACTAACTTTTTTTTAACGAGCAGATTGTCGAGCATCTGGACTAATTATTATTGGACGAGCTACAATGCTGAAAGTTTCCTACTATATGGTATATCCCCAATTTCTTTTGGATCAGACTTATTAGCACTTGTCTATGACGATATATGTGAAAATTGCATTTTTATCAGGTAAATCACTAACTTTTTTTTAACGAGCAGATTGTCGAGCATCTGGACTAATTATTATTGGACGAGCTACAATGCTGAAAGTTTCCTAGTATATAGTATATCCCCAATTTCTTTTGGATCAGACTTATTAGCACTTGTCTATGACGATATAGGTGAAAATTGCATTTTTATCAGGTAAATCACTACCTTTTTTTTTAACGAGCAGATTGTCGAACATCTGGACTAATTATTATTGGACTAGGTACAATGCTGAAAGTTTCCTAGTATAAGGTATATCTCCAATTGTTTTTGGATCAGAGTTATTAGCACTTGTCTATGACGATATATGTGAAAATTGCATTTTTATCAGTTAAATCACTAACTTTTTTTTAACGAGCAGATTGTCGAGCATCTGGACTAATTATTATTGGACGAGCTACAATGCTGAAAGTTTCCTAGTATATGGTATATCCCCAATTTCTTTTGGATCAGACTTATTAGCACTTGTCTATGACGATATATGTGAAAATTGCATTTTTATCAGTTAAATCACTAACTTTTTTTTAACGAGCAGATTGTCGAGCATCTGGACTAATTATTATTGGACGAGCTACAATGCTGAAAGTTTCCTAGTATATGGTATATCCCCAATTTCTTTTGGATCAGACTTATTAGCACTTGTCTATGACGATATATGTGAAAATTGCATTTTTATCAGTTAAATCACTAACTTTTTTTTAACGAGCAGATTGTCGAGCATCTGCTGAAAGTTTCCTAGTATAAGGTATATCTCCAATTGTTTTTGGATCAGTGTTATTAGCACTTGTCTATGACGATATATGTGAAAATTGCATTTTTATCAGTTAAATCACTAACTTTTTTTTAACGAGCAGATTGTCGAGCATCTGGACTAATTATTATTGGACGAGATACAATGCTGAAAGTTTCCTAGTATATGGTATATCCCCAATTTCTTTTGGATCAGACTTATTAGCACTTGTCTATGACGATATATGTGAAAATTGCATTTTTATCAGGTAAATCACTAACTTTTTTTTAACGAGCAGATTGTCGAGCATCTGGACTAATTATTATTGGACGAGCTACAATGCTGAAAGTTTCCTAGTATATGGTATATCCCCAATTTCTTTTGGATCAGACTTATTAGCACTTGTCTATGACGATATATGTGAAAATTGCATTTTTATCAGGTAAATCACTAACTTTTTTTTAACGAGCAGATTGTCGAGCATCTGGACTAATTATTATTGGACGAGCTACAATGCTGGGCTAATTACTATTGGACTAGGTACAATGCTGAAAGTTTCCTAGTATAAGGTATATCTCCAATTGTTTTTGGATCAGAGTTATTAGCACTTGTCTATGACGATATATGTGAAAATTGCATTTTTATCAGTTAAATCACTAACTTTTTTTTAACGAGCAGATTGTCGAGCATCTGGACTAATTACTATTGGACTAGGTACAATGCTGAAAGTTTCCTAGTATATGGTATATCCCCAATTTCTTTTGGATCAGACTTATTAGCACTTGTCTATGACGATATATGTGAAAATTGCATTTTTATCAGGTAAATCACTAACTTTTTTTTAACGAGCAGATTGTCGAGCATCTGGACTAATTATTATTGGACGAGCTACAATGCTGAAAGTTTCCTAGTATATGGTATATCCCCAATTTCTTTTGGATCAGACTTATTAGCACTTGTCTATGACGATATATGTGAAAATTGCATTTTTATCAGGTAAATCACTAACTTTTTTTTAACGAGCAGATTGTCGAGCATCTGGACTAATTATTATTGGACGAGCTACAATGCTGAAAGTTTCCTAGTATATGGTATATCCCCAATTTCTTTTGGATCAGACTTATTAGCACTTGTCTATGACGATATATGTGAAAATTGCATTTTTATCAGGTAAATCACTAACTTTTTTTTAACGAGCAGATTGTCGAGCATCTGGACTAATTATTATTGGACGAGCTACAATGCTGAAAGTTTCCTAGTATATGGTATATCCCCAATTTCTTTTGGATCAGACTTATTAGCACTTGTCTATGACGATATATGTGAAAATTGCATTTTTATCAGGTAAATCACTAACTTTTTTTTAACGAGCAGATTGTCGAACATCTGGTCTAATTATTATTGGACTAGGTACAATGCTGAAAGATTCCTAGTATAAGGTATATCTCCAATTGTTTTTGGATCAGAGTTATTAGCACTTGTCTATGACGATATATGTGAAAATTGCATTTTTATCAGTTAAATCACTAACTTTTTTTTTAACGAGCAGATTGTCGAGCATCTGGACTAATTACTATTGGACTAGGTACAATGCTGAAAGTTTCCTAGTATAAGGTATATCTCCAATTGTTTTTGGATCAGAGTTATTAGCACTTGTCTATGACGATATATGTGAAAATTGCATTTTTATCAGGTAAATCACTAACTTTTTTTTAACGAGCAGATTGTCGAGCATCTGGACTAATTATTATTGGACGAGCTACAATGCTGAAAGTTTCCTAGTATATGGTATATCCCCAATTTATTTTGGATCAGACTTATGAGCACTTGTCTATGACGATATATGTGAAAATTGCATTTTTATCAGGTAAATCACTAACTTTTTTTTTAACGAGCAGATTGTCGAGCATCTGGACTAATTACTATTGGACTAGGTACAATGCTGAAAGTTTCCTAGTATAAGGTATATCTCCAATTGTTTTTGGATCAGAATTATTAGCACCTGTCTATGACGATATATGTGAAAATTGCATTTTTATCAATTAAATCACTAACTTTTTTTTAACGAGCAGATTGTCGAGCATCTGGACTAATTATTATTGGACGAGATACAATGCTGAAAGTTTCCTAGTATATGGTATATCCCCAATTTCTTTTGGATCAGACTTATTAGCACTTGTCTATGACGATATATGTGAAAATTGCATTTTTATCAGGTAAATCACTAACTTTTTTTTAACGAGCAGATTGTCGAGCATCTGGACTAATTATTATTGGACGAGCTACAATGCTGAAAGTTTCCTAGTATATGGTATATCCCCAATTTCTTTTGGATCAGACTTATTAGCACTTGTCTATGACGATATATGTGAAAATTGCATTTTTATCAGTTAAATCACTAACTTTTTTTTAACGAGCAGATTGTCGAGCATCTGCTGAAAGTTTCCTAGTATAAGGTATATCTCCAATTGTTTTTGGATCAGAGTTATTAGCACTTGTCTATGACGATATATGTGAAAATTGCATTTTTATCAGTTAAATCACTAACTTTTTTTTAACGAGCAGATTGTCGAGCATCTGGACTAATTATTATTGGACGAGATACAATGCTGAAAGTTTCCTAGTATATGGTATATCCCCAATTTCTTTTGGATCAGACTTATTAGCACTTGTCTATGACGATATATGTGAAAATTGCATTTTTATCAGGTAAATCACTAACTTTTTTTTAACGAGCAGATTGTCGAGCATCTGGACTAATTATTATTGGACGAGCTACAATGCTGAAAGTTTCCTAGTATATGGTATATCCCCAATTTCTTTTGGATCAGACTTATTAGCACTTGTCTATGACGATATATGTGAAAATTGCATTTTTATCAGGTAAATCACTAACTTTTTTTTAACGAGCAGATTGTCGAGCATCTGGACTAATTATTATTGGACGAGCTACAATGCTGAAAGTTTCCTAGTATATGGTATATCCCCAATTTCTTTTGGATCAGACTTATTAGCACTTGTCTATGACGATATATGTGAAAATTGCATTTTTATCAGGTAAATCACTAACTTTTTTTTAACGAGCAGATTGTCGAACATCTGGTCTAATTATTATTGGACTAGGTACAATGCTGAAAGATTCCTAGTATAAGGTATATCTCCAATTGTTTTTGGATCAGAGTTATTAGCACTTGTCTATGACGATATATGTGAAAATTGCATTTTTATCAGTTAAATCACTCACTTTTTTTTTAACGAGCAGATTGTCGAGCATCTGGACTAATTACTATTGGACTAGGTACAATGCTGAAAGTTTCCTAGTATAAGGTATATCTCCAATTGTTTTTGGATCAGAGTTATTAGCACTTGTCTATGACGATATATGTGAAAATTGCATTTTTATCAGTTAAATCACTAACTTTTTTTTAACGAGCAGATTGTCGAGCATCTGGACTAATTATTATTGGACGAGATACAATGCTGAAAGTTTCCTAGTATATGGTATATCCCCAATTTCTTTTGGATCAGACTTATTAGCACTTGTCTATGACGATATATGTGAAAATTGCATTTTTATCAAGTAAATCACTAACTTTTTTTTAACGAGCAGATTGTCGAGCATCTGGACTAATTATTATTGGACGAGCTACAATGCTGAAAGTTTCCTAGTATATGGTATATCCCCAATTTCTTTTGGATCAGACTTATTAGCACTTGTCTATGACGATATATGTGAAAATTGCATTTTTATCAGTTAAATCACTAACTTTTTTTTAACGAGCAGATTGTCGAGCATCTGCTGAAAGTTTCCTAGTATAAGGTATATCTCCAATTGTTTTTGGATCAGAGTTATTAGCACTTGTCTATGACGATATATGTGAAAATTGCATTTTTATCAGTTAAATCACTAACTTTTTTTTAACGAGCAGATTGTCGAACATCTGGACTAATTATTATTGGACGAGATACAATGCTGAAAGTTTCCTAGTATATGGTATATCCCCAATTTCTTTTGGATCAGACTTATTAGCACTTGTCTATGACGATATATGTGAAAATTGCATTTTTATCAGGTAAATCACTAACTTTTTTTTAACGAGCAGATTGTCGAGCATCTGGACTAATTATTATTGGACGAGCTACAATGCTGAAAGTTTCCTAGTATATGGTATATCCCCAATTTCTTTTGGATCAGACTTATTAGCACTTGTCTATGACGATATATGTGAAAATTGCATTTTTATCAGGTAAATCACTAACTTTTTTTTAACGAGCAGATTGTCGAGCATCTGGACTAATTATTATTGGACGAGCTACAATGCTGAAAGTTTCCTAGTATATGGTATATCCCCAATTTCTTTTGGATCAGACTTATTAGCACTTGTCTATGACGATATATGTGAAAATTGCATTTTTATCAGGTAAATCACTAACTTTTTTTTAACGAGCAGATTGTCGAGCATCTGGACTAATTATTATTGGACGAGCTACAATGCTGAAAGTTTCCTAGTATATGGTATATCCCCAATTTCTTTTGGATCAGACTTATTAGCACTTGTCTATGACGATATATGTGAAAATTGCATTTTTATCAGGTAAATCACTACCTTTTTTTTTAACGAGCAGATTGTCGAACATCTGGACTAATTATTATTGGACTAGGTACAATGCTGAAAGTTTCCTAGTATAAGGTATATCTCCAATTGTTTTTGGATCAGAGTTATTAGCACTTGTCTATGACAATATATGTGAAAATTGCATTTTTATCAGTTAAATCACTAACTTTTTTTTAACGAGCAGATTGTCGAGCATCTGGACTAATTATTATTGGACGAGCTACAATGCTGAAAGTTTCCTAGTATATGGTATATCCCCAATTTCTTTTGGATCAGACTTATTAGCACTTGTCTATGACGATATATGTGAAAATTGCATTTTTATCAGTTAAATCACTAACTTTTTTTTAACGAGCAGATTGTCGAGCATCTGGACTAATTATTATTGGACGAGCTACAATGCTGAAAGTTTCCTAGTATATGGTATATCCCCAATTTCTTTTGGATCAGACTTATTAGCACTTGTCTATGACGATATATGTGAAAATTGCATTTTTATCAGTTAAATCACTAACTTTTTTTTAACGAGCAGATTGTCGAGCATCTGCTGAAAGTTTCCTAGTATAAGGTATATCTCCAATTGTTTTTGGATCAGAGTTATTAGCACTTGTCTATGACGATATATGTGAAAATTGCATTTTTATCAGTTAAATCACTAACTTTTTTTTAACGAGCAGATTGTCGAGCATCTGGACTAATTATTATTGGACGAGATACAATGCTGAAAGTTTCCTAGTATATGGTATATCCCCAATTTCTTTTGGATCAGACTTATTAGCACTTGTCTATGACGATATATGTGAAAATTGCATTTTTATCAGGTAAATCACTAACTTTTTTTTAACGAGCAGATTGTCGAGCATCTGGACTAATTATTATTGGACGAGCTACAATGCTGAAAGTTTCCTAGTATATGGTATATCCCCAATTTCTTTTGGATCAGACTTATTAGCACTTGTCTATGACGATATATGTGAAAATTGCATTTTTATCAGGTAAATCACTAACTTTTTTTTAACGAGCAGATTGTCGAGCATCTGGACTAATTATTATTGGACGAGCTACAATGCTGAAAGTTTCCTAGTATATGGTATATCCCCAATTTCTTTTGGATCAGACTTATTAGCACTTGTCTATGACGATATATGTGAAAATTGCATTTTTATCAGGTAAATCACTAACTTTTTTTTAACGAGCAGATTGTCGAACATCTGGTCTAATTATTATTGGACTAGGTACAATGCTGAAAGATTCCTAGTATAAGGTATATCTCCAATTGTTTTTGGATCAGAGTTATTAGCACTTGTCTATGACGATATATGTGAAAATTGCATTTTTATCAGTTAAATCACTAACTTTTTTTTTAACGAGCAGATTGTCGAGCATCTGGACTAATTACTATTGGACTAGGTACAATGCTGAAAGTTTCCTAGTATAAGGTATATCTCCAATTGTTTTTGGATCAGAGTTATTAGCACTTGTCTATGACGATATATGTGAAAATTGCATTTTTATCAGTTAAATCACTAACTTTTTTTTAACGAGCAGATTGTCGAGCATCTGGACTAATTATTATTGGACGAGATACAATGCTGAAAGTTTCCTAGTATATGGTATATCCCCAATTTCTTTTGGATCAGACTTATTAGCACTTGTCTATGACGATATATGTGAAAATTGCATTTTTATCAGGTAAATCACTAACTTTTTTTTAACGAGCAGATTGTCGAGCATCTGGACTAATTATTATTGGACGAGCTACAATGCTGAAAGTTTCCTAGTATATGGTATATCCCCAATTTCTTTTGGATCAGACTTATTAGCACTTGTCTATGACGATATATGTGAAAATTGCATTTTTATCAGTTAAATCACTAACTTTTTTTTTAACGAGCAGATTGTCGAGCATCTGGACTAATTACTATTGGACTAGGTACAATGCTGAAAGTTTCCTAGTATAAGGTATATCTCCAATTGTTTTTGGATCAGAGTTATTAGCACTTGTCTATGACGATATATGTGAAAATTGCATTTTTATCAGTTAAATCACTAACTTTTTTTTTAACGAGCAGATTGTCGAGCATCTGGACTAATTACTATTGGACTAGGTACAATGCTGAAAGTTTCCTAGTATAAGGTATATCTCCAATTGTTTTTGGATCAGAGTTATTAGCACTTGTCTATGACGATATATGTGAAAATTGCATTTTTATCAGTTAAATCACTAACTTTTTTTTAACGAGCAGATTGTCGAGCATCTGGACTAATTATTATTGGACGAGATACAATGCTGAAAGTTTCCTAGTATATGGTATATCCCCAATTTCTTTTGGATCAGACTTATTAGCACTTGTCTATGACGATATATGTGAAAATTGCATTTTTATCAGGTAAATCACTAACTTTTTTTTAACGAGCAGATTGTCGAGCATCTGGACTAATTATTATTGGACGAGCTACAATGCTGAAAGTTTCCTAGTATATGGTATATCCCCAATTTCTTTTGGATCAGACTTATTAGCACTTGTCTATGACGATATATGTGAAAATTGCATTTTTATCAGTTAAATCACTAACTTTTTTTTTAACGAGCAGATTGTCGAGCATCTGGACTAATTACTATTGGACTAGGTACAATGCTGAAAGTTTCCTAGTATAAGGTATATCTCCAATTGTTTTTGGATCAGAGTTATTAGCACTTGTCTATGACGATATATGTGAAAATTGCATTTTTATCAGTTAAATCACTAACTTTTTTTTTAACGAGCAGATTGTCGAGCATCTGGACTAATTACTATTGGACTAGGTACAATGCTGAAAGTTTCCTAGTATAAGGTATATCTCCAATTGTTTTTGGATCAGAGTTATTAGCACTTGTCTATGACGATATATGTGAAAATTGCATTTTTATCAGTTAAATCACTAACTTTTTTTTAACGAGCAGATTGTCGAGCATCTGGACTAATTATTATTGGACGAGATACAATGCTGAAAGTTTCCTAGTATATGGTATATCCCCAATTTCTTTTGGATCAGACTTATTAGCACTTGTCTATGACGATATATGTGAAAATTGCATTTTTATCAGGTAAATCACTAACTTTTTTTTAACGAGCAGATTGTCGAGCATCTGGACTAATTATTATTGGACGAGCTACAATGCTGAAAGTTTCCTAGTATATGGTATATCCCCAATTTCTTTTGGATCAGACTTATTAGCACTTGTCTATGACGATATATGTGAAAATTGCATTTTTATCAGTTAAATCACTAACTTTTTTTTAACGAGCAGATTGTCGAGCATCTGCTGAAAGTTTCCTAGTATAAGGTATATCTCCAATTGTTTTTGGATCAGAGTTATTAGCACTTGTCTATGACGATATATGTGAAAATTGCATTTTTATCAGTTAAATCACTAACTTTTTTTTAACGAGCAGATTGTCGAGCATCTGGACTAATTATTATTGGACGAGATACAATGCTGAAAGTTTCCTAGTATATGGTATATCCCCAATTTCTTTTGGATCAGACTTATTAGCACTTGTCTATGACGATATATGTGAAAATTGCATTTTTATCAGGTAAATCACTAACTTTTTTTTAACGAGCAGATTGTCGAGCATCTGGACTAATTATTATTGGACGAGCTACAATGCTGAAAGTTTCCTAGTATATGGTATATCCCCAATTTCTTTTGGATCAGACTTATTAGCACTTGTCTATGACGATATATGTGAAAATTGCATTTTTATCAGGTAAATCACTAACTTTTTTTTAACGAGCAGATTGTCGAGCATCTGGACTAATTATTATTGGACGAGCTACAATGCTGAAAGTTTCCTAGTATATGGTATATCCCCAATTTCTTTTGGATCAGACTTATTAGCACTTGTCTATGACGATATATGTGAAAATTGCATTTTTATCAGGTAAATCACTAACTTTTTTTTAACGAGCAGATTGTCGAACATCTGGTCTAATTATTATTGGACTAGGTACAATGCTGAAAGATTCCTAGTATAAGGTATATCTCCAATTGTTTTTGGATCAGAGTTATTAGCACTTGTCTATGACGATATATGTGAAAATTGCATTTTTATCAGTTAAATCACTAACTTTTTTTTTAACGAGCAGATTGTCGAGCATCTGGACTAATTACTATTGGACTAGGTACAATGCTGAAAGTTTCCTAGTATAAGGTATATCTCCAATTGTTTTTGGATCAGAGTTATTAGCACTTGTCTATGACGATATATGTGAAAATTGCATTTTTATCAGTTAAATCACTAACTTTTTTTTAACGAGCAGATTGTCGAGCATCTGCTGAAAGTTTCCTAGTATAAGGTATATCTCCAATTGTTTTTGGATCAGAGTTATTAGCACTTGTCTATGACGATATATGTGAAAATTGCATTTTTATCAGTTAAATCACTAACTTTTTTTTAACGAGCAGATTGTCGAGCATCTGGACTAATTATTATTGGACGAGATACAATGCTGAAAGTTTCCTAGTATATGGTATATCCCCAATTTCTTTTGGATCAGACTTATTAGCACTTGTCTATGACGATATATGTGAAAATTGCATTTTTATCAGGTAAATCACTAACTTTTTTTTAACGAGCAGATTGTCGAGCATCTGGACTAATTATTATTGGACGAGCTACAATGCTGAAAGTTTCCTAGTATATGGTATATCCCCAATTTCTTTTGGATCAGACTTATTAGCACTTGTCTATGACGATATATGTGAAAATTGCATTTTTATCAGGTAAATCACTAACTTTTTTTTAACGAGCAGATTGTCGAGCATCTGGACTAATTATTATTGGACGAGCTACAATGCTGAAAGTTTCCTAGTATATGGTATATCCCCAATTTCTTTTGGATCAGACTTATTAGCACTTGTCTATGACGATATATGTGAAAATTGCATTTTTATCAGGTAAATCACTAACTTTTTTTTAACGAGCAGATTGTCGAACATCTGGTCTAATTATTATTGGACTAGGTACAATGCTGAAAGATTCCTAGTATAAGGTATATCTCCAATTGTTTTTGGATCAGAGTTATTAGCACTTGTCTATGACGATATATGTGAAAATTGCATTTTTATCAGGTAAATCACTAACTTTTTTTTAACGAGCAGATTGTCGAGCATCTGGACTAATTATTATTGGACGAGCTACAATGCTGAAAGTTTCCTAGTATATGGTATATCCCCAATTTCTTTTGGATCAGACTTATTAGCACTTGTCTATGACGATATATGTGAAAATTGCATTTTTATCAGTTAAATCACTAACTTTTTTTTAACGAGCAGATTGTCGAGCATCTGCTGAAAGTTTCCTAGTATAAGGTATATCTCCAATTGTTTTTGGATCAGAGTTATTAGCACTTGTCTATGACGATATATGTGAAAATTGCATTTTTGTCAGTTAAATCACTAACTTTTTTTTAACGAGCAGATTGTCGAGCATCTGGACTAATTATTATTGGACGAGCTACAATGCTGAAAGTTTCCTAGTATATGGTATATCCCCAATTTCTTTTGGATCAGACTTATTAGCACTTGTCTATGACGATATATGTGAAAATTGCATTTTTATCAGGTAAATCACTAACTTTTTTTTAACGAGCAGATTGTCGAGCATCTGGACTAATTATTATTGGACGAGCTACAATGCTGAAAGTTTCCTAGTATATGGTATATCCCCAATTTCTTTTGGATCAGACTTATTAGCACTTGTCTATGACGATATATGTGAAAATTGCATTTTTATCAGTTAAATCACTAACTTTTTTTTAACGAGCAGATTGTCGAGCATCTGGACTAATTATTATTGGACGAGATACAATGCTGAAAGTTTCCTAGTATATGGTATATCCCCAATTTCTTTTGGATCAGACTTATTAGCACTTGTCTATGACGATATATGTGAAAATTGCATTTTTATCAGGTAAATCACTAACTTTTTTTTAACGAGCAGATTGTCGAGCATCTGGACTAATTATTATTGGACGAGCTACAATGCTGAAAGTTTCCTAGTATATGGTATATCCCCAATTTCTTTTGGATCAGACTTATTAGCACTTGTCTATGACGATATATGTGAAAATTGCATTTTTATCAGGTAAATCACTAACTTTTTTTTAACGAGCAGATTGTCGAGCATCTGGACTAATTATTATTGGACGAGCTACAATGCTGAAAGTTTCCTAGTATATGGTATATCCCCAATTTCTTTTGGATCAGAGTTATTAGCACTTGTCTATGACGATATATGTGAAAATTGCATTTTTATCAGTTAAATCACTAACTTTTTTTTAACGAGCAGATTGTCGAGCATCTGGACTAATTATTATTGGACGAGCTACAATGCTGAAAGTTTCCTAGTATATGGTATATCCCCAATTTCTTTTGGATCACACTTATTAGCACTTGTCTATGACGATATATGTGAAAATTGCATTTTTATCAGTTAAATCACTAACTTTTTTTTAACGAGCAGATTGTCGAGCATCTGGACTAATTATTATTGGACGAGCTACAATGCTGAAAGTTTCCTAGTATATGGTATATCCCCAATTTCTTTTGGATCAGACTTATTAGCACTTGTCTATGACGATATATGTGAAAATTGCATTTTTGTCAGTTAAATCACTAACTTTTTTTTAACGAGCAGATTGTCGAGCATCTGGACTAATTATTATTGGACGAGCTACAATGCTGAAAGTTTCCTAGTATATGGTATATCCCCAATTTCTTTTGGATCAGAGTTATTAGCACTTGTCTATGACGATATATGTGAAAATTGCATTTTTATCAGTTAAATCACTAACTTTTTTTTAACGAGCAGATTGTCGAGCATCTGGACTAATTATTATTGGACGAGCTACAATGCTGAAAGTTTCCTAGTATATGGTATATCCCCAATTTCTTTTGGATCAGAGTTATTAGCACTTGTCTATGACGATATATGTGAAAATTGCATTTTTATCAGTTAAATCACTAACTTTTTTTTAACGAGCAGATTGTCGAGCATCTGGACTAATTATTATTGGACGAGATACAATGCTGAAAGTTTCCTAGTATATGGTATATCCCCAATTTCTTTTGGATCAGACTTATTAGCACTTGTCTATGACGATATATGTGAAAATTGCATTTTTATCAGGTAAATCACTAACTTTTTTTTAACGAGCAGATTGTCGAGCATCTGGACTAATTATTATTGGACGAGCTACAATGCTGAAAGTTTCCTAGTATATGGTATATCCCCAATTTCTTTTGGATCAGACTTATTAGCACTTGTCTATGACGATATATGTGAAAATTGCATTTTTATCAGGTAAATCACTAACTTTTTTTTAACGAGGAAATTGTCGAACATCTGGTCTAATTATTATTGGACTAGGTACAATGCTGAAAGATTCCTAGTATAAGGTATATCTCCAATTGTTTTTGGATCAGAGTTATTAGCACTTGTCTATGACGATATATGTGAAAATTGCATTTTTATCAGTTAAATCACTAACTTTTTTTTTAACGAGCAGATTGTCGAGCATCTGGACTAATTACTATTGGACTAGGTACAATGCTGAAAGTTTCCTAGTATAAGGTATATCTCCAATTGTTTTTGGATCAGAGTTATTAGCACTTGTCTATGACGATATATGTGAAAATTGCATTTTTATCAGTTAAATCACTAACTTTTTTTTAACGAGCAGATTGTCGAGCATCTGGACTAATTATTATTGGACGAGCTACAATGCTGAAAGTTTCCTAGTATATGGTATATCCCCAATTTCTTTTGGATCAGACTTATTAGCACTTGTCTATGACGATATATGTGAAAATTGCATTTTTATCAGTTAAATCACTAACTTTTTTTTAACGAGCAGATTGTCGAGCATCTGGACTAATTATTATTGGACGAGCTACAATGCTGAAAGTTTCCTAGTATATGGTATATCCCCAATTTCTTTTGGATCAGACTTATTAGCACTTGTCTATGACGATATATGTGAAAATTGCATTTTTGTCAGTTAAATCACTAACTTTTTTTTAACGAGCAGATTGTCGAGCATCTGGACTAATTATTATTGGACGAGCTACAATGCTGAAAGTTTCCTAGTGTATGGTATATCCCCAATTTCTTTTGGATCAGAGTTATTAGCACTTGTCTATGACGATATATGTGAAAATTGCATTTTTATCAGTTAAATCACTAACTTTTTTTTAACGAGCAGATTGTCGAGCATCTGGACTAATTATTATTGGACGAGCTACAATGCTGAAAGTTTCCTAGTATATGGTATATCCCCAATTTCTTTTGGATCAGACTTATTAGCACTTGTCTATGACGATATATGTGAAAATTGCATTTTTATCAGTTAAATCACTAACTTTTTTTTAACGAGCAGATTGTCGAGCATCTGGACTAATTATTATTGGACGAGCTACAATGCTGAAAGTTTCCTAGTATATGGTATATCCCCAATTTCTTTTGGATCAGACTTATTAGCACTTGTCTATGACGATATATGTGAAAATTGCATTTTTATCAGTTAAATCACTAACTTTTTTTTAACGAGCAGATTGTCGAGCATCTGCTGAAAGTTTCCTAGTATAAGGTATATCTCCAATTGTTTTTGGATCAGAGTTATTAGCACTTGTCTATGACGATATATGTGAAAATTGCATTTTTATCAGTTAAATCACTAACTTTTTTTTAACGAGCAGATTGTCGAGCATCTGGACTAATTATTATTGGACGAGATACAATGCTGAAAGTTTCCTAGTATATGGTATATCCCCAATTTCTTTTGGATCAGACTTATTAGCACTTGTCTATGACGATATATGTGAAAATTGCATTTTTATCAGGTAAATCACTAACTTTTTTTTAACCAGCAGATTGTCGAGCATCTGGACTAATTATTATTGGACGAGCTACAATGCTGAAAGTTTCCTAGTATATGGTATATCCCCAATTTCTTTTGGATCAGACTTATTAGCACTTGTTTATGACGATATATGTGAAAATTGCATTTTTATCAGGTAAATCACTAACTTTTTTTTTAACGAGCAGATTGTCGAGCATCTGGACTAATTACTATTGGACTAGGTACAATGCTGAAAGTTTCCTAGTATAAGGTATATCTCCAATTGTTTTTGGATCAGAATTATTAGCACTTGTCTATGACGATATATGTGAAAATTGCATTTTTATCAATTAAATCACTAATTTTTTTTTAACGAGCAGATTGTCGAACATCTGGACTAATTATTATTGGACTAGGTACAATGCTGAAAGTTTCCTAGTATAAGGTATATCTCCAATTGTTTTTGGATCAGAGTTATTAGCACTTGTCTATGACGATATATGTGAAAATTGCATTTTTATCAGTGAAATCACTAACTTTTTTTTTAACGAGCAGATTGTCGAGCATCTGGACTAATTACTATTGGACTAGGTACAATGCTGAAAGTTTCCTAGTATAAGGTATATCTCCAATTGTTTTTGGATCAGAGTTATTAGCACTTGTCTATGACGATATATGTGAAAATTGCATTTTTATCAGTTAAATCACTAACTTTTTTTTAACGAGCAGATTGTCGAGCATCTGGACTAATTATTATTGGACGAGCTACAATGCTGAAAGTTTCCTAGTATATGGTATATCCCCAATTTCTTTTGGATCAGACTTATTAGCACTTGTCTATGACGATATATGTGAAAATTGCATTTTTATCAGTTAAATCACTAACTTTTTTTTAACGAGCAGATTGTCGAGCATCTGGACTAATTATTATTGGACGAGCTACAATGCTGGGCTAATTACTATTGGACTAGGTACAATGCTGAAAGTTTCCTAGTATAAGGTATATCTCCAATTGTTTTTGGATCAGAGTTATTAGCACTTGTCTATGACGATATATGTGAAAATTGCATTTTTATCAGTTAAATCACTAACTTTTTTTTAACGAGCAGATTGTCGAGCATCTGCTGAAAGTTTCCTAGTATAAGGTATATCTCCAATTGTTTTTGGATCAGAGTTATTAGCACTTGTCTATGACGATATATGTGAAAATTGCATTTTTATCAGTTAAATCACTAACTTTTTTTTAACGAGCAGATTGTCGAGCATCTGGACTAATTATTATTGGACGAGATACAATGCTGAAAGTTTCCTAGTATATGGTATATCCCCAATTTCTTTTGGATCAGACTTATTAGCACTTGTCTATGACGATATATGTGAAAATTGCATTTTTATCAGTTAAATCACTAACTTTTTTTTAACGAGCAGATTGTCGAGCATCTGGACTAATTATTATTGGACGAGCTACAATGCTGAAAGTTTCCTAGTATATGGTATATCCCCAATTTATTTTGGATCAGACTTATGAGCACTTGTCTATGACGATATATGTGAAAATTGCATTTTTATCAGGTAAATCACAAACTTTTTTTTTAACGAGCAGATTGTCGAGCATCTGGACTAACTACTATTGGACTAGGTACAATGCTGAAAGTTTCCTAGTATAAGGTATATCTCCAATTGTTTTTGGATCAGAATAATTAGCACTTGTCTATGACGATATATGTGAAAATTGCATTTTTATCAATTAAATCACTAACTTTTTTTTAACGAGCAGATTGTCGAACATCTGGACTAATTATTATTGGACTAGGTACAATGCTGAAAGATTCATAGTATAAGGTATATCTCCAATTGTTTTTGGATCAGAGTTATTAGCACTTGTCTATGACGATATATGTGAAAATTGCATTTTTATCAGTTAAATCACTAACTTTTTTTTTAACGAGCAGATTGTCGAGCATCTGGACTAATTACTATTGGAGTAGGTACAATGCTGAAAGTTTCCTAGTATAAGGTATATCTCCAATTGTTTTTGGATCAGAGTTATTAGCACTTGTCTATGACGATATATGTGAAAATTGCATTTTTATCAGTTAAATCACTAACTTTTTTTTAACGAGCAGATTGTCGAGCATCTGGACTAATTATTATTGGACGAGCTACAATGCTGAAAGTTTCCTAGTATATGGTATATCCCCAATTTCTTTTGGATCAGACGTATTAGCACTTGTCTATGACGATATATGTGAAAATTGCATTTTTATCAGTTAAATCACTAACTTTTTTTTAACGAGCAGATTGTCGAGCATCTGGACTAATTATTATTGGACGAGCTACAATGCTGAAAGTTTCCTAGTATATGGTATATCCCCAATTTCTTTTGGATCAGACTTATTAGCACTTGTCTATGACGATATATGTGAAAATTGCATTTTTATCAGTTAAATCACTAACTTTTTTTTAACGAGCAGATTGTCGAGCATCTGGACTAATTATTATTGGACGAGCTACAATGCTGGGCTAATTACTATTGGACTAGGTACAATGCTGAAAGTTTCCTAGTATAAGGTATATCTCCAATTGTTTTTGGATCAGAGTTATTAGCACTTGTCTATGACGATATATGTGAAAATTGCATTTTTATCAGTTAAATCACTAACTTTTTTTTAACGAGCAGATTGTCGAGCATCTGGACTAATTACTATTGGACTAGGTACAATGCTGAAAGTTTCCTAGTATATGGTATATCCCCAATTTCTTTTGGATCAGACTTATTAGCACTTGTCTATGACGATATATGTGAAAATTGCATTTTTATCAGGTAAATCACTAACTTTTTTTTAACGAGCAGATTGTCGAGCATCTGGACTAATTATTATTGGACGAGCTACAATGCTGAAAGTTTCCTAGTATATGGTATATCCCCAATTTCTTTTGGATCAGACTTATTAGCACTTGTCTATGACGATATATGTGAAAATTGCATTTTTATCAGGTAAATCACTAACTTTTTTTTAACGAGCAGATTGTCGAGCATCTGGACTAATTATTATTGGACGAGCTACAATGCTGAAAGTTTCCTAGTATATGGTATATCCCCAATTTCTTTTGGATCAGACTTATTAGCACTTGTCTATGACGATATATGTGAAAATTGCACTTTTATCAGGTAAATCACTAACTTTTTTTTTAACGAGCAGATTGTCGAGCATCTGGACTAATTATTATTGGACTAGGTACAATGCTGAAAGTTTCCTAGTATAAGGTATATCTCCAATTGTTTTTGGATCAGACTTATTAGCACTTGTCTATGACGATATATGTGAAAATTGCATTTTTATCAGTTAAATCACTAACTTTTTTTTAACGAGCAGATTGTCGAGCATCTGGACTAATTATTATTGAACGAGCTACAATGCTGAAAGTTTCCTAGTATATGGTATATCTCCAATTGTTTTTGGATCAGAGTTATTAGCACTTGTCTATGACGATATATGTGAAAATTGCATTTTTATCAGTTAAATCACTAACTTTTTTTTAACGAGCAGATTGTCGAGCATCTGGACTAATTATTATTGAACGAGCTACAATGCTGAAAGTTTCCTAGTATATGGTATATCCCCAATTTCTTTTGGATCAGACTTATTAGCACTTGTCTATGACGATATATGTGAAAATTGCATTTTTATCAGTTAAATCACTAACTTTTTTTTAACGAGCAGATTGTCGAGCATCTGGACTAATTATTATTGGACGAGCTACAATGCTGAAAGTTTCCTAGTATATGGTATATCCTCAATTTCTTTTGGATCAGACTTATTAGCACTTGTCTATGACGATATATGTGAAAATTGCATTTTTATCAGTTAAATCACTAACTTTTTTTTAACGAGCAGATTGTCGAGCATCTGGACTAATTATTATTGGACGAGCTACAATGCTGGGCTAATTACTATTGGACTAGGTACAATGCTGAAAGTTTCCTAGTATAAGGTATATCTCCAATTGTTTTTGGATCAGAGTTATTAGCACTTGTCTATGACGATATATGTGAAAATTGCATTTTTATCAGTTAAATCACTAACTTTTTTTTAACGAGCAGATTGTCGAGCATCTGCTGAAAGTTTCCTAGTATAAGGTATATCTCCAATTGTTTTTGGATCAGAGTTATTAGCACTTGTCTATGACGATATATGTGAAAATTGCATTTTTATCAGTTAAATCACTAACTTTTTTTTAACGAGCAGATTGTCGAGCATCTGGACTAATTATTATTGGACGAGATACAATGCTGAAAGTTTCCTAGTATATGGTATATCCCCAATTTCTTTTGGATCAGACTTATTAGCACTTGTCTATGACGATATATGTGAAAATTGCATTTTTATCAGTTAAATCACTAACTTTTTTTTAACGAGCAGATTGTCGAGCATCTGGACTAATTATTATTGGACGAGCTACAATGCTGAAAGTTTCCTAGTATATGGTATATCCCCAATTTCTTTTGGATCAGACTTATTAGCACTTGTCTATGACGATATATGTGAAAATTGCATTTTTATCAGGTAAATCACTAACTTTTTTTTAACGAGCAGATTGTCGAGCATCTGGACTAATTATTATTGGACGAGCTACAATGCTGAAAGTTTCCTAGTATATGGTATATCCCCAATTTATTTTGGATCAGACTTATGAGCACTTGTCTATGACGATATATGTGAAAATTGCATTTTTATCAGGTAAATCACTAACTGTTTTTTTAACGAGCAGATTGTCGAGCATCTGGACTAATTACTATTGGACGAGCTACAATGCTGAAAGTTTCCTAGTATATGGTATATCCCCAATTTATTTTGGATCAGACTTATGAGCACTTGTCTATGACGATATATGTGAAAATTGCATTTTTATCAGGTAAATCACAAACTTTTTTTTTAACGAGCAGATTGTCGAGCATCTGGACTAACTACTATTGGACTAGGTACAATGCTGAAAGTTTCCTAGTATAAGGTATATCTCCAATTGTTTTTGGATCAGAATAATTAGCACTTGTCTATGACGATATATGTGAAAATTGCATTTTTATCAATTAAATCACTAACTTTTTTTTAACGAGCAGATTGTCGAACATCTGGACTAATTATTATTGGACTAGGTACAATGCTGAAAGATTCCTAGTATAAGGTATATCTCCAATTGTTTTTGGATCAGAGTTATTAGCACTTGTCTATGACGATATATGTGAAAATTGCATTTTTATCAGTTAAATCACTAACTTTTTTTTTAACGAGCAGATTGTCGAGCATCTGGACTAATTACTATTGGAGTAGGTACAATGCTGAAAGTTTCCTAGTATAAGGTATATCTCCAATTGTTTTTGGATCAGAGTTATTAGCACTTGTCTATGACGATATATGTGAAAATTGCATTTTTATCAGTTAAATCACTAACTTTTTTTTAACGAGCAGATTGTCGAGCATCTGGACTAATTATTATTGGACGAGCTACAATGCTGAAAGTTTCCTAGTATATGGTATATCCCCAATTTCTTTTGGATCAGACGTATTAGCACTTGTCTATGACGATATATGTGAAAATTGCATTTTTATCAGTTAAATCACTAACTTTTTTTTAACGAGCAGATTGTCGAGCATCTGGACTAATTATTATTGGACGAGCTACAATGCTGAAAGTTTCCTAGTATATGGTATATCCCCAATTTCTTTTGGATCAGACTTATTAGCACTTGTCTATGACGATATATGTGAAAATTGCATTTTTATCAGTTAAATCACTAACTTTTTTTTAACGAGCAGATTGTCGAGCATCTGGACTAATTATTATTGGACGAGCTACAATGCTGGGCTAATTACTATTGGACTAGGTACAATGCTGAAAGTTTCCTAGTATAAGGTATATCTCCAATTGTTTTTGGATCAGAGTTATTAGCACTTGTCTATGACGATATATGTGAAAATTGCATTTTTATCAGTTAAATCACTAACTTTTTTTTAACGAGCAGATTGTCGAGCATCTGGACTAATTACTATTGGACTAGGTACAATGCTGAAAGTTTCCTAGTATATGGTATATCCCCAATTTCTTTTGGATCAGACTTATTAGCACTTGTCTATGACGATATATGTGAAAATTGCATTTTTATCAGGTAAATCACTAACTTTTTTTTAACGAGCAGATTGTCGAGCATCTGGACTAATTATTATTGGACGAGCTACAATGCTGAAAGTTTCCTAGTATATGGTATATCCCCAATTTCTTTTGGATCAGACTTATTAGCACTTGTCTATGACGATATATGTGAAAATTGCATTTTTATCAGGTAAATCACTAACTTTTTTTTAACGAGCAGATTGTCGAGCATCTGGACTAATTATTATTGGACGAGCTACAATGCTGAAAGTTTCCTAGTATATGGTATATCCCCAATTTCTTTTGGATCAGACTTATTAGCACTTGTCTATGACGATATATGTGAAAATTGCACTTTTATCAGGTAAATCACTAACTTTTTTTTTAACGAGCAGATTGTCGAGCATCTGGACTAATTATTATTGGACTAGGTACAATGCTGAAAGTTTCCTAGTATAAGGTATATCTCCAATTGTTTTTGGATCAGACTTATTAGCACTTGTCTATGACGATATATGTGAAAATTGCATTTTTATCAGTTAAATCACTAACTTTTTTTTAACGAGCAGATTGTCGAGCATCTGGACTAATTATTATTGAACGAGCTACAATGCTGAAAGTTTCCTAGTATATGGTATATCTCCAATTGTTTTTGGATCAGAGTTATTAGCACTTGTCTATGACGATATATGTGAAAATTGCATTTTTATCAGTTAAATCACTAACTTTTTTTTAACGAGCAGATTGTCGAGCATCTGGACTAATTATTATTGAACGAGCTACAATGCTGAAAGTTTCCTAGTATATGGTATATCCCCAATTTCTTTTGGATCAGACTTATTAGCACTTGTCTATGACGATATATGTGAAAATTGCATTTTTATCAGTTAAATCACTAACTTTTTTTTAACGAGCAGATTGTCGAGCATCTGGACTAATTATTATTGGACGAGCTACAATGCTGAAAGTTTCCTAGTATATGGTATATCCTCAATTTCTTTTGGATCAGACTTATTAGCACTTGTCTATGACGATATATGTGAAAATTGCATTTTTATCAGTTAAATCACTAACTTTTTTTTAACGAGCAGATTGTCGAGCATCTGGACTAATTATTATTGGACGAGCTACAATGCTGGGCTAATTACTATTGGACTAGGTACAATGCTGAAAGTTTCCTAGTATAAGGTATATCTCCAATTGTTTTTGGATCAGAGTTATTAGCACTTGTCTATGACGATATATGTGAAAATTGCATTTTTATCAGTTAAATCACTAACTTTTTTTTAACGAGCAGATTGTCGAGCATCTGCTGAAAGTTTCCTAGTATAAGGTATATCTCCAATTGTTTTTGGATCAGAGTTATTAGCACTTGTCTATGACGATATATGTGAAAATTGCATTTTTATCAGTTAAATCACTAACTTTTTTTTAACGAGCAGATTGTCGAGCATCTGGACTAATTATTATTGGACGAGATACAATGCTGAAAGTTTCCTAGTATATGGTATATCCCCAATTTCTTTTGGATCAGACTTATTAGCACTTGTCTATGACGATATATGTGAAAATTGCATTTTTATCAGTTAAATCACTAACTTTTTTTTAACGAGCAGATTGTCGAGCATCTGGACTAATTATTATTGGACGAGCTACAATGCTGAAAGTTTCCTAGTATATGGTATATCCCCAATTTCTTTTGGATCAGACTTATTAGCACTTGTCTATGACGATATATGTGAAAATTGCATTTTTATCAGGTAAATCACTAACTTTTTTTTAACGAGCAGATTGTCGAGCATCTGGACTAATTATTATTGGACGAGCTACAATGCTGAAAGTTTCCTAGTATATGGTATATCCCCAATTTATTTTGGATCAGACTTATGAGCACTTGTCTATGACGATATATGTGAAAATTGCATTTTTATCAGGTAAATCACTAACTGTTTTTTTAACGAGCAGATTGTCGAGCATCTGGACTAATTACTATTGGACTAGGTACAATGCTGAAAGTTTCCTAGTATAAGGTATATCTCCAATTGTTTTTGGATCAGAATTATTAGCACCTGTCTATGACGATATATGTGAAAATTGCATTTTTATCAATTAAATCACTAACTTTTTTTTAACGAGCAGATTGTCGAACATCTGGACTAATTATTATTGGACTAGGTACAATGCTGAAAGATTCCTAGTATAAGGTATATCTCCAATTGTTTTTGGATCAGAGTTATTAGCACTTGTCTATGACGATATATGTGAAAATTGCATTTTTATCAGTTAAATCACTAACTTTTTTTTTAACGAGCAGATTGTCGAGCATCTGGACTAATTACTATTGGACTAGGTACAATGCTGAAAGTTTCCTAGTATAAGGTATATCTCCAATTGTTTTTGGATCAGAGTTATTAGCACTTGTCTATGACGATATATGTGAAAATTGCATTTTTATCAGTTAAATCACTAACTTTTTTTTAACGAGCAGATTGTCGAGCATCTGGACTAATTATTATTGGACGAGCTACAATGCTGAAAGTTTCCTAGTATATGGTATATCCCCAATTTCTTTTGGATCAGAGTTATTAGCACTTGTCTATGACGATATATGTGAAAATTGCATTTTTATCAGTTAAATCACTAACTTTTTTTTAACGAGCAGATTGTCGAGCATCTGGACTAATTATTATTGGACGAGCTACAATGCTGAAAGTTTCCTAGTATATGGTATATCCCCAATTTCTTTTGGATCAGACTTATTAGCACTTGTCTATGACGATATATGTGAAAATTGCATTTTTATCAGTTAAATCACTAACTTTTTTTTAACGAGCAGATTGTCGAGCATCTGGACTAATTATTATTGGACGAGCTACAATGCTGGGCTAATTACTATTGGACTAGGTACAATGCTGAAAGTTTCCTAGTATAAGGTATATCTCCAATTGTTTTTGGATCAGAGTTATTAGCACTTGTCTATGACGATATATGTGAAAATTGCATTTTTATCAGTTAAATCACTAACTTTTTTTTAACGAGCAGATTGTCGAGCATCTGGACTAATTACTATTGGACTAGGTACAATGCTGAAAGTTTCCTAGTATATGGTATATCCCCAATTTCTTTTGGATCAGACTTATTAGCACTTGTCTATGACGATATATGTGAAAATTGCATTTTTATCAGGTAAATCACTAACTTTTTTTTAACGAGCAGATTGTCGAGCATCTGGACTAATTATTATTGGACGAGCTACAATGCTGAAAGTTTCCTAGTATATGGTATATCCCCAATTTCTTTTGGATCAGACTTATTAGCACTTGTCTATGACGATATATGTGAAAATTGCATTTTTATCAGGTAAATCACTAACTTTTTTTTAACGAGCAGATTGTCGAGCATCTGGACTAATTATTATTGGACGAGCTACAATGCTGAAAGTTTCCTAGTATATGGTATATCCCCAATTTCTTTTGGATCAGACTTATTAGCACTTGTCTATGACGATATATGTGAAAATTGCACTTTTATCAGGTAAATCACTAACTTTTTTTTTAACGAGCAGATTGTCGAGCATCTGGACTAATTACTATTGGACTAGGTACAATGCTGAAAGTTTCCTAGTATAAGGTATATCTCCAATTGTTTTTGGATCAGAATTATTAGCACTTGTCTATGACGATATATGTGAAAATTGCATTTTTATCAGGTAAATCACTAACTTTTTTTTAACGAGCAGATTGTCGAACATCTGGACTAATTATTATTGGACTAGGTACAATGCTGAAAGATTCCTAGTATAAGGTATATCTCCAATTGTTTTTGGATCAGAGTTATTAGCACTTGTCTATGACGATATATGTGAAAATTGCATTTTTATCAGTTAAATCACTAACTTTTTTTTTAACGAGCAGATTGTCGAGCATCTGGACTAATTACTATTGGACTAGGTACAATGCTGAAAGTTTCCTAGTATAAGGTATATCTCCAATTGTTTTTGGATCAGAATTATTAGCACTTGTCTATGACGATATATGTGAAAATTGCATTTTTATCAGGTAAATCACTAACTTTTTTTTAACGAGCAGATTGTCGAACATCTGGACTAATTATTATTGGACTAGGTACAATGCTGAAAGATTCCTAGTATAAGGTATATCTCCAATTTCTTTTGGATCAGAGTTATTAGCACTTGTCTATGACGATATATGTGAAAATTGCATTTTTATCAGGTAAATCACTTACATTTATTTTAACGAGCAGATTGTCGAGCATCTGGACTAATTATTATTGGACGAGCTACAATGCTGAAAGTTTCCTAGTATATGGTATATCCCCAATTTCTTTTGGATCAGACTTATTAGCACTTGTCTATGACGATATATGTGAAAATTGCATTTTTATCAGTTAAATCACTAACTTTTTTTTAACGAGCAGATTGTCGAGCATCTGGACTAATTACTATTGGACTAGGTACAATGCTGAAAGTTTCCTAGTATATGGTATATCCCCAATTTCTTTTGGATCAGACTTATTAGCACTTGTCTATGACGATATATGTGAAAATTGCATTTTTATCAGGTAAATCACTAACTTTTTTTTAACGAGCAGATTGTCGAGCATCTGGACTAATTATTATTGGACGAGCTACAATGCTGAAAGTTTCCTAGTATATGGTATATCCCCAATTTCTTTTGGATCAGACTTAATAGCACTTGTCTATGACGATATATGTGAAAATTGCATTTTTATCAGGTAAATCACTAACTTTTTTTTAACGAGCAGATTGTCGAGCATCTGGACTAATTATTATTGGACGAGCTACAATGCTGAAAGTTTCCTAGTATATGGTATATCCCCACTTTCTTTTGGATCAGACTTATTAGCACTTGTCTATGACGATATATGTGAAAATTGCACTTTTATCAGGTAAATCACTAACTTTTTTTTTAACGAGCAGATTGTCGAGCATCTGGACTAATTACTATTGGACTAGGTACAATGCTGAAAGTTTCCTAGTATAAGGTATATCTCCAATTGTTTTTGGATCAGAATTATTAGCACTTGTCTATGACGATATATGTGAAAATTGCATTTTTATCAGGTAAATCACTAACTTTTTTTTAACGAGCAGATTGTCGAACATCTGGACTAATTATTATTGGACTAGGTACAATGCTGAAAGATTCCTAGTATAAGGTATATCTCCAATTGTTTTTGGATCAGAGTTATTAGCACTTGTCTATGACGATATATGTGAAAATTGCATTTTTATCAGTTAAATCACTAACTTTTTTTTTAACGAGCAGGTTGTCGAGCATCTGCTGAAAGTTTCCTAGTATAAGGTATATCTCCAATTGTTTTTGGATCAGAGTTATTAGCACTTGTCTATGACGATATATGTGAAAATTGCATTTTTATCAGGTAAATCACTAACTTTTTTTAACGAGCAGATTGTCGAGCATCTGCTGAAAGTTTCCTAGTATAAGGTATATCTCCAATTGTTTTTGGATCAGAGTTATTAGCACTTGTCTATGACGATATATGTGAAAATTGCATTTTTATCAGGTAAATCACTAACTTTTTTTTAACGAGCAGATTGTCGAGCATCTGGACTAATTATTATTGGACTAGGTACAATGCTGAAAGTTTCCTAGTATAATGTATATCTCCAATTGTTTTTGGATCAGAGTTATTAGCACTTGTCTATGACGATATATGTGAAAATTGCATTTTTATCAATTAAATCACTAACTTTTTTTTAACGAGCAGATTGTCGAGCATCAGGACTAATTATTATTGGACGAGCTACAATGCTGAAAGTTTCCTAGTATAAGGTATATCTCCAATTGTTTTTGAATCAGAGTTATTAGCACTTGTCTATGACGATATATGTGAAAATTGCATTTTTATCAGGTAAATCACTACCTTTTTTTTAACGAGCAGATTGTCGAGCATCTGTACTAATTATTATTGGACGAGCTACAATGCTGAAAGTTTCCTAGTATATGGTATATCCCCAATTTCTTTTGGATCAGACGTATTAGCACTTGTCTATGACGATATAGGTGAAAATTGCATTTTTATCAGTTAAATCACTAACTTTTTTTTTAACGAGCAGATTGTCGAGCATCTGGACTAATTACTATTGGACTAGGTACAATGCTGAAAGTTTCCTAGTATAAGATATATCTCCAATTGTTTTTGGATCAGAGTTATTAGCACTTGTCTATGACGATATATGTGAAAATTGCATTTTTATCAGTTAAATCACTAACTTTTTTTAACGAGCAGATTGTCGAGCATCTGGACTAATTACTATTGGACTAGGTACAATGCTGAAAGTTTCCTAGTATAAGGTATATCTCCAATTGTTTTTGGATCAGAGTTATTAGCACTTGTCTATGACGATATATGTGAAAATTGCATTTTTATCAGTTAAATCACTAACTTTTTTTTAACGAGCAGATTGTCGAACATCTGGACTAATTATTATTGGACTAGGTACAATGCTGAAAGATTCCTAGTATAAGGTATATCTCCAATTGTTTTTGGATCAGAGTTATTAGCACTTGTCTATGACGATATATGTGAAAATTGCATTTTTATCAGTTAAATCACTAACTTTTTTTTTAACGAGCAGATTGTCGAGCATCTGGACTAATTACTATTGGACTAGGTACAATGCTGAAAGTTTCCTAGTATAAGGTATATCTCCAATTGTTTTTGGATCAGAGTTATTAGCACTTGTCTATGACGATATATGTGAAAATTGCATTTTTATCAGTTAAATCACTAACTTTTTTTTAACGAGCAGATTGTCGAGCATCTGGACTAATTATTATTGGACGAGCTACAATGCTGAAAGTTTCCTAGTATATGGTATATCCCCAATTTCTTTTGGATCAGAGTTATTAGCACTTGTCTATGACGATATATGTGAAAATTGCATTTTTATCAGTTAAATCACTAACTTTTTTTTAACGAGCAGATTGTCGAGCATCTGGACTAATTATTATTGGACGAGCTACAATGCTGAAAGTTTCCTAGTATATGGTATATCCCCAATTTCTTTTGGATCAGACTTATTAGCACTTGTCTATGACGATATATGTGAAAATTGCATTTTTATCAGTTAAATCACTAACTTTTTTTTAACGAGCAGATTGTCGAGCATCTGGACTAATTATTATTGGACGAGCTACAATGCTGGGCTAATTACTATTGGACTAGGTACAATGCTGAAAGTTTCCTAGTATAAGGTATATCTCCAATTGTTTTTGGATCAGAGTTATTAGCACTTGTCTATGACGATATATGTGAAAATTGCATTTTTATCAGTTAAATCACTAACTTTTTTTTAACGAGCAGATTGTCGAGCATCTGGACTAATTACTATTGGACTAGGTACAATGCTGAAAGTTTCCTAGTATATGGTATATCTCCAATTGTTTTTGGATCAGAGTTATTAGCACTTGTCTATGACGATATATGTGAAAATTGCATTTTTATCAGTTAAATCACTAACTTTTTTTTAACGAGCAGATTGTCGAGCATCTGGACTAATTATTATTGAACGAGCTACAATGCTGAAAGTTTCCTAGTATATGGTATATCCCCAATTTCTTTTGGATCAGACTTATTAGCACTTGTCTATGACGATATATGTGAAAATTGCATTTTTATCAGTTAAATCACTAACTTTTTTTTAACGAGCAGATTGTCGAGCATCTGGACTAATTATTATTGGACGAGCTACAATGCTGAAAGTTTCCTAGTATATGGTATATCCTCAATTTCTTTTGGATCAGACTTATTAGCACTTGTCTATGACGATATATGTGAAAATTGCATTTTTATCAGTTAAATCACTAACTTTTTTTTAACGAGCAGATTGTCGAGCATCTGGACTAATTATTATTGGACGAGCTACAATGCTGGGCTAATTACTATTGGACTAGGTACAATGCTGAAAGTTTCCTAGTATAAGGTATATCTCCAATTGTTTTTGGATCAGAGTTATTAGCACTTGTCTATGACGATATATGTGAAAATTGCATTTTTATCAGTTAAATCACTAACTTTTTTTTAACGAGCAAATTGTCGAGCATCTGCTGAAAGTTTCCTAGTATAAGGTATATCTCCAATTGTTTTTGGATCAGAGTTATTAGCACTTGTCTATGACGATATATGTGAAAATTGCATTTTTATCAGTTAAATCACTAACTTTTTTTTAACGAGCAGATTGTCGAGCATCTGGACTAATTATTATTGGACGAGATACAATGCTGAAAGTTTCCTAGTATATGGTATATCCCCAATTTCTTTTGGATCAGACTTATTAGCACTTGTCTATGACGATATATGTGAAAATTGCATTTTTATCAGTTAAATCACTAACTTTTTTTTAACGAGCAGATTGTCGAGCATCTGGACTAATTATTATTGGACGAGCTACAATGCTGAAAGTTTCCTAGTATATGGTATATCTCCAATTTCTTTTGGATCAGACTTATTAGCACTTGTCTATGACGATATATGTGAAAATTGCATTTTTATCAGGTAAATCACTAACTTTTTTTTAACGAGCAGATTGTCGAGCATCTGGACTAATTATTATTGGACGAGCTACAATGGTGAAAGTTTCCTAGTATATGGTATATCCCCAATTTATTTTGGATCAGACTTATGAGCACTTGTCTATGACGATATATGTGAAAATTGCATTTTTATCAGGTAAATCACTAACTTTTTTTTTAACGAGCAGATTGTCGAGCATCTGGACTAATTACTATTGGACTAGGTACAATGCTGAAAGTTTCCTAGTATAAGGTATATCTCCAATTGTTTTTGGATCAGAATTATTAGCACCTGTCTATGACGATATATGTGAAAATTGCATTTTTATCAATTAAATCACTAACTTTTTTTTAACGAGCAGATTGTCGAACATCTGGACTAATTATTATTGGACTAGGTACAATGCTGAAAGTTTCCTAGTATATGGTATATCCCCAATTTCTTTTGGATCAGAGTTATTAGCACTTGTCTATGACGATATATGTGAAAATTGCATTTTTATCAGTTAAATCACTAACTTTTTTTTAACGAGCAGATTGTCGAGCATCTGGACTAATTATTATTGGACGAGCTACAATGCTGAAAGTTTCCTAGTATATGGTATATCCCCAATTTCTTTTGGATCAGAGTTATTAGCACTTGTCTATGACGATATATGTGAAAATTGCATTTTTATCAGTTAAATCACTAACTTTTTTTTAACGAGCAGATTGTCGAGCATCTGGACTAATTATTATTGGACGAGCTACAATGCTGAAAGTTTCCTAGTATATGGTATATCCCCAATTTCTTTTGGATCAGACTTATTAGCACTTGTCTATGACGATATATGTGAAAATTGCATTTTTATCAGTTAAATCACTAACTTTTTTTTAACGAGCAGATTGTCGAGCATCTGGACTAATTATTATTGGACGAGCTACAATGCTGGGCTAATTACTATTGGACTAGGTACAATGCTGAAAGTTTCCTAGTATAAGGTATATCTCCAATTGTTTTTGGATCAGAGTTATTAGCACTTGTCTATGACGATATATGTGAAAATTGCATTTTTATCAGTTAAATCACTAACTTTTTTTTAACGAGCAGATTGTCGAGCATCTGGACTAATTACTATTGGACTAGGTACAATGCTGAAAGTTTCCTAGTATATGGTATATCCCCAATTTCTTTTGGATCAGACTTATTAGCACTTGTCTATGACGATATATGTGAAAATTGCATTTTTATCAGGTAAATCACTAACTTTTTTTTAACGAGCAGATTGTCGAACATCTGGACTAATTATTATTGGACTAGGTACAATGCTGAAAGATTCCTAGTATAAGGTATATCTCCAATTTCTTTTGGATCAGAGTTATTAGCACTTGTCTATGACGATATATGTGAAAATTGCATTTTTATCAGGTAAATCACTTACATTTATTTTAACGAGCAGATTGTCGAGCATCTGGACTAATTATTATTGGACGAGCTACAATGCTGAAAGTTTCCTAGTATATGGTATATCCCCAATTTCTTTTGGATCAGACTTATTAGCACTTGTCTATGACGATATATGTGAAAATTGCATTTTTATCAGTTAAATCACTAACTTTTTTTTAACGAGCAGATTGTCGAGCATCTGGACTAATTACTATTGGACTAGGTACAATGCTGAAAGTTTCCTAGTATATGGTATATCCCCAATTTCTTTTGGATCAGACTTATTAGCACTTGTCTATGACGATATATATGAAAATTGCATTTTTATCAGGTAAATCACTAACTTTTTTTTAACGAGCAGATTGTCGAGCATCTGGACTAATTATTATTGGACGAGCTACAATGCTGAAAGTTTCCTAGTATATGGTATATCCCCAATTTCTTTTGGATCAGACTTAATAGCACTTGTCTATGACGATATATGTGAAAATTGCATTTTTATCAGGTAAATCACTAACTTTTTTTTAACGAGCAGATTGTCGAGCATCTGGACTAATTATTATTGGACGAGCTACAATGCTGAAAGTTTCCTAGTATATGGTATATCCCCACTTTCTTTTGGATCAGACTTATTAGCACTTGTCTATGACGATATATGTGAAAATTGCACTTTTATCAGGTAAATCACTAACTTTTTTTTTAACGAGCAGATTGTCGAGCATCTGGACTAATTACTATTGGACTAGGTACAATGCTGAAAGTTTCCTAGTATAAGGTATATCTCCAATTGTTTTTGGATCAGAATTATTAGCACTTGTCTATGACGATATATGTGAAAATTGCATTTTTATCAGGTAAATCACTAACTTTTTTTTAACGAGCAGATTGTCGAACATCTGGACTAATTATTATTGGACTAGGTACAATGCTGAAAGATTCCTAGTATAAGGTATATCTCCAATTGTTTTTGGATCAGAGTTATTAGCACTTGTCTATGACGATATATGTGAAAATTGCATTTTTATCAGTTAAATCACTAACTTTTTTTTTAACGAGCAGGTTGTCGAGCATCTGCTGAAAGTTTCCTAGTATAAGGTATATCTCCAATTGTTTTTGGATCAGAGTTATTAGCACTTGTCTATGACGATATATGTGAAAATTGCATTTTTATCAGGTAAATCACTAACTTTTTTTAACGAGCAGATTGTCGAGCATCTGCTGAAAGTTTCCTAGTATAAGGTATATCTCCAATTGTTTTTGGATCAGAGTTATTAGCACTTGTCTATGACGATATATGTGAAAATTGCATTTTTATCAGGTAAATCACTAACTTTTTTTTAACGAGCAGATTGTCGAGCATCTGGACTAATTATTATTGGACTAGGTACAATGCTGAAAGTTTCCTAGTATAATGTATATCTCCAATTGTTTTTGGATCAGAGTTATTAGCACTTGTCTATGACGATATATGTGAAAATTGCATTTTTATCAATTAAATCACTAACTTTTTTTTAACGAGCAGATTGTCGAGCATCAGGACTAATTATTATTGGACGAGCTACAATGCTGAAAGTTTCCTAGTATAAGGTATATCTCCAATTGTTTTTGAATCAGAGTTATTAGCACTTGTCTATGACGATATATGTGAAAATTGCATTTTTATCAGGTAAATCACTACCTTTTTTTTAACGAGCAGATTGTCGAGCATCTGTACTAATTATTATTGGACGAGCTACAATGCTGAAAGTTTCCTAGTATATGGTATATCCCCAATTTCTTTTGGATCAGACGTATTAGCACTTGTCTATGACGATATAGGTGAAAATTGCATTTTTATCAGTTAAATCACTAACTTTTTTTTTAACGAGCAGATTGTCGAGCATCTGGACTAATTACTATTGGACTAGGTACAATGCTGAAAGTTTCCTAGTATAAGATATATCTCCAATTGTTTTTGGATCAGTGTTATTAGCACTTGTCTATGACGATATATGTGAAAATTGCATTTTTATCAGTTAAATCACTAACTTTTTTTAACGAGCAGATTGTCGAGCATCTGGACTAATTACTATTGGACTAGGTACAATGCTGAAAGTTTCCTAGTATAAGGTATATCTCCAATTGTTTTTGGATCAGAGTTATTAGCACTTGTCTATGACGATATATGTGAAAATTGCATTTTTATCAGTTAAATCACTAACTTTTTTTTTAACGAGCAGATTGTCTAGCATCTGGACTAATTACTATTGGACTAGGTACAATGCTGAAAGTTTCCTAGTATAAGGTATATCTCCAATTGTTTTTGGATCAGAGTTATTAGCACTTGTCTATGACGATATATGTGAAAATTGCATTTTTATCAATTAAATCACTAACTTTTTTTAACGAGCAGATTGTCGAGCATCTGGACTAATTATTATTGGACGAGCTACAATGCTGAAAGTTTCCTAGTATAAGGTATATCTCCAATTGTTTTTGGATCAGAGTTATTAGCACTTGTCTATGACTATATATGTGAAAATTGCATTTTTATCAGTTAAATCACTAACTTTTTTTTAACGAGCAGATTGTCGAGCATCTGGACTAATTATTATTGGACGAGCTACAATGCTGAAAGTTTCCTAGTATATGGTATATCCCCAATTTCTTTTGGATCAGACTTATTAGCACTTGTCTATGACGATATATGTGAAAATTGCATTTTTATCAGTTAAATCACTAACTTTTTTTTTAACGAGCAGATTGTCGAGCATCTGGACTAATTACTATTGGACTAGGTACAATGCTGAAAGTTTCCTAGTATAAGGTATATCTCCAATTGTTTTTGGATCAGAGTTATTAGCACTTGTCTATGACGATATATGTGAAAATTGCATTTTTATCAATTAAATCACCAACTTTTTTTAACGAGCAGATTGTCGAGCATCTGGACTAATTATTATTGGACGAGCTACAATGCTGAAAGTTTCCTAGTATAAGGTATATCTCCAATTGTTTTTGGATCAGAGTTATTAGCACTTGTCTATGACGATATATGTGAAAATTGCATTTTTATCAGTTAAATCACTAACTTTTTTTTAACGAGCAGATTGTCGAGCATCTGGACTAATTATTATTGGACGAGCTACAATGCTGAAAGTTTCCTAGTATATGGTATATCCCCAATTTCTTTTGGATCAGACTTATTAGCACTTGTCTATGACGATATATGTGAAAATTGCATTTTTATCAGTTAAATCACTAACTTTTTTTTAACGAGCAGATTGTCGAGCATCTGGACTAATTATTATTGGACGAGCTACAATGCTGGTCTAATTACTATTGGACTAGGTACAATGCTGAAAGTTTCCTAGTATAAGGTATATCTCCAATTGTTTTTGGATCAGAGTTATTAGCACTTGTCTATGACGATATATGTGAAAATTGCATTTTTATCAGTTAAATCACTAACTTTTCTTTAACGAGCAGATTGTCGAGCATCTGCTGAAAGTTTCCTAGTATAAGGTATATCTCCAATTGTTTTTGGATCAGAGTTATTAGCACTTGTCTATGACGATATATGTGAAAATTGCATTTTTATCAGGTAAATCACTAACTTTTTTTTAACGAGCAGATTGTCGAGCATCTGGACTAATTACTATTGGACTAGGTACAATGCTGAAAGTTTCCTAGTATAATGTATATCTCCAATTGTTTTTGGATCAGAGTTATTAGCACTTGTCTATGACGATATATGTGAAAATTGCATTTTTATCAGTTAAATCACTAACTTTTTTTTTAAGAGCAGATTGTCGAGCATCTGGACTAATTACTATTGGACTAGGTACAATGCTGAAAGTTTCCTAGTATAAGGTATATCTCCAATTGTTTCTGGATCAGAGTTATTAGCACTTGTCTATGACGATATATGTGAAAATTGCATTTTTATCAATTAAATCACTAACTTTTTTTTAACGAGCAGATTGTCGAGCATCAGGACTAATTATTATTGGACGAGCTACAATGCTGAAAGTTTCCTAGTATAAGGTATATCTCCAATTGTTTTTGGATCAGAGTTATTAGCACTTGTCTATGATGATATATGTGAAAATTGCATTTTTATCAGGTAAATCACTAACTTTTTTTTAACGAGCAGATTGTCGAGCATCTGGACTAATTATTATTGGACGAGCTACAATGCTGAAAGTTTCCTAGTATATGGTATATCCCCAATTTCTTTTGGATCAGACGTATTAGCACTTGTCTATGACGATATAGGTGAAAATTGCATTTTTATCAGTTAAATCACTAACTTTTTCTTTAACGAGCAGATTGTCGAGCATCTGGACTAATTACTATTGGACTAGGTACAATGCTGAAAGTTTCCTAGTATAATGTATATCTCCAATTGTTTTTGGATCAGAGTTATTAGCACTTGTCTATGACGATATATGTGAAAATTGCATTTTTATCAGTTAAATCACTAACTTTTTTTTTAACGAGCAGATTGTCGAGCATCTGGACTAATTACTATTGGACTAGGTACAATGCTGAAAGTTTCCTAGTATAAAGTATATCTCCAATTGTTTTTGGATCAGAGTTATTAGCACTTGTCTATGACGATATATGTGAAAATTGCATTTTTATCAATTAAATCACTAACTTTTTTTTAACGAGCAGATTGTCGAGCATCAGGACTAATTATTATTGGACGAGCTACAATGCTGAAAGTTTCCTAGTATAAGGTATATCTCCAATTGTTTTTGGATCAGAGTTATTAGCACTTGTCTATGACGATATATGTGAAAATTGCATTTTTATCAGGTAAATCACTAACTTTTTTTTAACGAGCAGATTGTCGAGCATCTGGACTAATTATTATTGGACGAGCTACAATGCTGAAAGTTTCCTAGTATATGGTATATCCCCAATTTCTTTTGGATCAGACGTATTAGCACTTGTCTATGACGATATAGGTGAAAATTGCATTTTTATCAGTTAAATCACTAACTTTTTTTTTAACGAGCAGATTGTCGAGCATCTGGACTAATTACTATTGGACTAGGTACAATGCTGAAAGTTTCCTAGTATAAGGTATATCTCCAATTGTTTTTGGATCAGAGTTATTAGCACTTGTCTATGACGATATATGTGAAAATTGCATTTTTATCAGTTAAATCACTAACTTTTTTTAACGAGCAGATTGTCGAGCATCTGGACTAATTACTATTGGACTAGGTACAATGCTGAAAGTTTCCTAGTATAAGGTATATCTCCAATTGTTTTTGGATCAGAGTTATTAGCACTTGTCTATGACGATATATGTGAAAATTGCATTTTTATCAGTTAAATCACTAACTTTTTTTTTAACGAGCAGATTGTCTAGCATCTGGACTAATTACTATTGGACTAGGTACAATGCTGAAAGTTTCCTAGTATAAGGTATATCTCCAATTGTTTTTGGATCAGAGTTATTAGCACTTGTCTATGACGATATATGTGAAAATTGCATTTTTATCAATTAAATCACTAACTTTTTTTAACGAGCAGATTGTCGAGCATCTGGACTAATTATTATTGGACGAGCTACAATGCTGAAAGTTTCCTAGTATAAGGTATATCTCCAATTGTTTTTGGATCAGAGTTATTAGCACTTGTCTATGACGATATATGTGAAAATTGCATTTTTATCAGTTAAATCACTAACTTTTTTTTAACGAGCAGATTGTCGAGCATCTGGACTAATTATTATTGGACGAGCTACAATGCTGAAAGTTTCCTAGTATATGGTATATCCCCAATTTCTTTTGGATCACACTTATTAGCACTTGTCTATGACGATATATGTGAAAATTGCATTTTTATCAGTTAAATCACTAACTTTTTTTTTAACGAGCAGATTGTCGAGCATCTGGACTAATTACTATTGGACTAGGTACAATGCTGAAAGTTTCCTAGTATAAGGTATATCTCCAATTGTTTTTGGATCAGAGTTATTAGCACTTGTCTATGACGATATATGTGAAAATTGCATTTTTATCAATTAAATCACTAACTTTTTTTAACGAGCAGATTGTCGAGCATCTGGACTAATTATTATTGGACGAGCTACAATGCTGAAAGTTTCCTAGTATAAGGTATATCTCCAATTGTTTTTGGATCAGAGTTATTAACACTTGTCTATGACGATATATGTGAAAATTGCATTTTTATCAGTTAAATCACTAACTTTTTTTTAACGAGCAGATTGTCGAGCATCTGGACTAATTATTATTGGACGAGCTACAATGCTGAAAGTTTCCTAGTATATGGTATATCCCCAATTTCTTTTGGATCAGAGTTATTAGCACTTGTCTATGACGATATATGTGAAAATTGCATTTTTATCAGTTAAATCACTAACTTTTTTTTAACGAGCAGATTGTCGAGCATCTGGACTAATTATTATTGGACGAGCTACAATGCTGAAAGTTTCCTAGTATATGGTATATCCTCAATTTCTTTTGGATCAGACTTATTAGCACTTGTCTATGAGGATATATGTGAAAATTGCATTTTTATCAGTTAAATCACTAACTTTTTTTTAACGAGCAGATTGTCGAGCATCTGGACTAATTATTATTGGACGAGCTACAATGCTGAAAGTTTCCTAGTATATGGTATATCCCCAATTTCTTTTGGATCAGACTTATTAGCACTTGTCTATGACGATATATGTGAAAATTGCATTTTTATCAGTTAAATCACTAACTTTTTTTTTAACGAGCAGATTGTCGAGCATCTGGACTAATTACTATTGGACTAGGTACAATGCTGAAAGTTTCCTAGTATAAGGTATATCTCCAATTGTTTTTGGATCAGAGTTATTAGCACTTGTCTATGACGATATATGTGAAAATTGCATTTTTATCAATTAAATCACTAACTTTTTTTAACGAGCAGATTGTCGAGCATCTGGACTAATTATTATTGGACGAGCTACAATGCTGAAAGTTTCCTAGTATAAGGTATATCTCCAATTGTTTTTGGATCAGAGTTATTAGCACTTGTCTATGACGATATATGTGAAAATTGCATTTTTATCAGTTAAATCACTAACTTTTTTTTAACGAGCAGATTGTCGAGCATCTGGACTAATTATTATTGGACGAGCTACAATGCTGAAAGTTTCCTAGTATATGGTATATCCCCAATTTCTTTTGGATCAGACTTATTAGCACTTGTCTATGACGATATATGTGAAAATTGCATTTTTATCAGTTAAATCACTAACTTTTTTTTTAACGAGCAGATTGTCGAGCATCTGGACTAATTACTATTGGACTAGGTACAATGCTGAAAGTTTCCTAGTATAAGGTATATCTCCAATTGTTTTTGGATCAGAGTTATTAGCACTTGTCTATGACGATATATGTGAAAATTGCATTTTTATCAATTAAATCACTAACTTTTTTTAACGAGCAGATTGTCGAGCATCTGGACTAATTATTATTGGACGAGCTACAATGCTGAAAGTTTCCTAGTATAAGGTATATCTCCAATTGTTTTTGGATCAGAGTTATTAGCACTTGTCTATGACGATATATGTGAAAATTGCATTTTTATCAGTTAAATCACTAACTTTTTTTTAACGAGCAGATTGTCGAGCATCTGGACTAATTATTATTGGACGAGCTACAATGCTGAAAGTTTCCTAGTATATGGTATATCCCCAATTTCTTTTGGATCAGACTTATTAGCACTTGTCTATGACGATATATGTGAAAATTGCATTTTTATCAGTTAAATCACTAACTTTTTTTTAACGAGCAGATTGTCGAGCATCTGGACTAATTATTATTGGACGAGCTACAATGCTGAAAGTTTCCTAGTATATGGTATATCCCCAATTTCTTTTGGATCAGAGTTATTAGCACTTGTCTATGACGATATATGTGAAAATTGCATTTTTATCAATTAAATCACTAACTTTTTTTAACGAGCAGATTGTCGAGCATCTGGACTAATTATTATTGGACGAGCTACAATGCTGAAAGTTTCCTAGTATAAGGTATATCTCCAATTGTTTTTGGATCAGAGTTATTAGCACTTGTCTATGACGATATATGTGAAAATTGCATTTTTATCAGTTAAATCACTAACTTTTTTTTAACGAGCAGATTGTCGAGCATCTGGACTAATTATTATTGGACGAGCTACAATGCTGAAAGTTTCCTAGTATATGGTATATCCCCAATTTCTTTTGGATCAGACTTATTAGCACTTGTCTATGACGATATATGTGAAAATTGCATTTTTATCAGTTAAATCACTAACTTTTTTTTTAACGAGCAGATTGTCGAGCATCTGGACTAATTACTATTGGACTAGGTACAATGCTGAAAGTTTCCTAGTATAAGGTATATCTCCAATTGTTTTTGGATCAGAGTTATTAGCACTTGTCTATGACGATATATGTGAAAATTGCATTTTTATCAGTTAAATCACTAAGTTTTTTTTTAACGAGCAGATTGTCGAGCATCTGGACTAATTATTATTGGACGAGCTACAATGCTGAAAGTTTCCTAGTATAAGGTATATCTCCAATTGTTTTTGGATCAGAGTTATTAGCACTTGTCTATGACGATATATGTGAAAATTGCATTTTTATCAGTTAAATCACTAACTTTTTTTTAACGAGCAGATTGTCGAGCATCTGGACTATTTATTATTGGACGAGCTACAATGCTGAAAGTTTCCTAGTATATGGTATATCCCCAATTTCTTTTGGATCAGACTTATTAGCACTTGTCTATGACGATATATGTGAAAATTGCATTTTTATCAGTTAAATCACTAACTTTTTTTTAACGAGCAGATTGTCGAGCATCTGGACTAATTATTATTGGACGAGCTACAATGCTGAAAGTTTCCTAGTATATGGTATATCCCCAATTTCTTTTGGATCAGAGTTATTAGCACTTGTCTATGACGATATATGTGAAAATTGCATTTTTATCAATTAAATCACTAACTTTTTTTAACGAGCAGATTGTCGAGCATCTGGACTAATTATTATTGGACGAGCTATAATGCTGAAAGTTTCCTAGTATAAGGTATATCTCCAATTGTTTTTGGATCAGAGTTATTAGCACTTGTCTATGACGATATATGTGAAAATTGCATTTTTATCAGTTAAATCACTAACTTTTTTTTAACGAGCAGATTGTCGAGCATCTGGACTAATTATTATTGGACGAGCTACAATGCTGAAAGTTTCCTAGTATATGGTATATCCCCAATTTCTTTTGGATCAGACTTATTAGCACTTGTCTGTGACGATATATGTGAAAATTGCATTTTTATCAGTTAAATCACTAACTTTTTTTTAACGAGCAGATTGTCGAGCATCTGGACTAATTATTATTGGACGAGCTACAATGCTGGGCTAATTACTATTGGACTAGGTACAATGCTGAAAGTTTCCTAGTATAAGGTATATCTCCAATTGTTTTTGGATCAGAGTTATTAGCACTTGTCTATGACGATATATGTGAAAATTGCATTTTTATCAGTTAAATCACTAACTTTTTTTTAACGAGCAGATTGTCGAGCATCTGCTGAAAGTTTCCTAGTATAAGGTATATCTCCAATTGTTTTTGGATCAGAGTTATTAGCACTTGTCTATGACGATATATGTGAAAATTGCATTTTTATCAGGTAAATCACTAACTTTTTTTTAACGAGCAGATTGTCGAGCATCTGGACTAATTACTATGGGACTAGGTACAATGCTGAAAGTTTCCTAGTATAATGTATATCTCCAATTGTTTTTGGATCAGAGTTATTAGCACTTGTCTATGACGATATATGTGAAAATTGCATTTTTATCAGTTAAATCACTAACTTTTTTTTTAACGAGCAGATTGTCGAGCATCTGGACTAATTACTATTGGACGAGCTACAATGCTGAAAGTTTCCTAGTATATGGTATATCCCCAATTTCTTTTGGATCACACTTATTAGCACTTGTCTATGACGATATATGTGAAAATTGCATTTTTATCAGTTAAATCACTAACTTTTTTTTTAACGAGCAGATTGTCGAGCATCTGGACTAATTACTATTGGACTAGGTACAATGCTGAAAGTTTCCTAGTATAAGGTATATCTCCAATTGTTTTTGGATCAGAGTTATTAGCACTTGTCTGTGACGATATATGTGAAAATTGCATTTTTATCAGTTAAATCACTAACTTTTTTTTTAACGAGCAGATTGTCTAGCATCTGTACTAATTACTATTGGACTAGGTACAATGCTGAAAGTTTCCTAGTATAAGGTATATCTCCAATTGTTTTTGGATCAGAGTTATTAGCACTTGTCTATGACGATATATGTGAAAATTGCATTTTTATCAATTAAATCACTAACTTTTTTTAACGAGCAGATTGTCGAGCATCTGGACTAATTATTATTGGACGAGCTACAATGCTGAAAGTTTCCTAGTATAAGGTATATCTCCAATTGTTTTTGGATCAGAGTTATTAGCACTTGTCTATGACGATATATGTGAAAATTGCATTTTTATCAGTTAAATCACTAACTTTTTTTAACGAGCAGATTGTCGAGCATCTGGACTAATTATTATTGGACGAGCTACAATGCTGAAAGTTTCCTAGTATATGGTATATCCCCAATTTCTTTTGGATCAGACTTATTAGCACTTGTCTATGACGATATATGTGAAAATTGCATTTTTATCAGTTAAATCACTAACTTTTTTTTTAACGAGCAGATTGTCGAGCATCTGGACTAATTACTATTGGACTAGGTACAATGCTGAAAGTTTCCTAGTATAAGGTATATCTCCAATTGTTTTTGGATCAGAGTTATTAGCACTTGTCTATGACGATATATGTGAAAATTGCATTTTTATCAATTAAATCACTAACTTTTTTTTTAACGAGCAGATTGTCGAGCATCTGGACTAATTACTATTGGACTAGGTACATTGCTGAAAGTTTCCTAGTATAAGGTATATCTCCAATTGTTTTTGGATCAGAGTTATTAGCACTTGTCTATGACGATATATGTGAAAATTGCATTTTTATCAGTTAAATCACTAACTTTTTTTTAATGAGCAGATTGTCGAGCATCTGGACTATTTATTATTGGACGAGCTACAATGCTGAAAGTTTCCTAGTATATGGTATATCCCCAATTTCTTTTGGATCAGAGTTATTAGCACTTGTCTATGACGATATATGTGAAAATTGCATTTTTATCAGTTAAATCACTAACTTTTTTTTAACGAGCAGATTGTCGAGCATCTGGACTAATTATTATTGGACGAGCTACAATGCTGAAAGTTTCCTAGTATATGGTATATCCCCAATTTCTTTTGGATCAGAGTTATTAGCACTTGTCTATGACGATATATGTGAAAATTGCATTTTTATCAGTTAAATCACTAACTTTTTTTTTAACGCGCAGATTGTCGAGCATCTGGACTAATTACTATTGGACGAGCTACAATGCTGAAAGTTTCCTAGTATAAGGTATATCTCCAATTGTTTTTGGATCAGAGTTATTAGCACTTGTCTATGACGATATATGTGAAAATTGCATTTTTATCAGTTAAATCACTAAGTTTTTTTTTAACGAGCAGATTGTCGAGCATCTGGACTAATTATTATTGGACGAGCTACAATGCTGAAAGTTTCCTAGTATAAGGTATATCTCCAATTGTTTTTGGATCAGAGTTATTAGCACTTGTCTATGACGATATATGTGAAAATTGCATTTTTATCAGTTAAATCACTAACTTTTTTTTAACGAGCAGATTGTCGAGCATCTGGACTAATTATTATTGGACGAGCTACAATGCTGAAAGTTTCCTAGTATATGGTATATCCCCAATTTCTTTTGGATCAGACTTATTAGCACTTGTCTGTGACGATATATGTGAAAATTGCATTTTTATCAGTTAAATCACTAACTTTTTTTTAACGAGCAGATTGTCGAGCATCTGGACTAATTATTATTGGACGAGCTACAATGCTGGGCTAATTACTATTGGACTAGGTACAATGCTGAAAGTTTCCTAGTATAAGGTATATCTCCAATTGTTTTTGGATCAGAGTTATTAGCACTTGTCTATGACGATATATGTGAAAATTGCATTTTTATCAGTTAAATCACTAACTTTTTTTTAACGAGCAGATTGTCGAGCATCTGCTGAAAGTTTCCTAGTATAAGGTATATCTCCAATTGTTTTTGGATCAGAGTTATTAGCACTTGTCTATGACGATATATGTGAAAATTGCATTTTTATCAGGTAAATCACTAACTTTTTTTTAACGAGCAGATTGTCGAGCATCTGGACTAATTACTATTGGACTAGGTACAATGCTGAAAGTTTCCTAGTATAATGTATATCTCCAATTGTTTTTGGATCAGAGTTATTAGCACTTGTCTATGACGATATATGTGAAAATTGCATTTTTATCAGTTAAATCACTAACTTTTTTTTAACGAGCAGATTGTCGAGCATCTGGACTAATTATTATTGGACGAGCTACAATGCTGAAAGTTTCCTAGTATATGGTATATCCCCAATTTCTTTTGGATCAGAGTTATTAGCACTTGTCTATGACGATATATGTGAAAATTGCATTTTTATCAATTAAATCACTAACTTTTTTTAACGAGCAGATTGTCGAGCATCTGGACTAATTATTATTGGACGAGCTATAATGCTGAAAGTTTCCTAGTATAAGGTATATCTCCAATTGTTTTTGGATCAGAGTTATTAGCACTTGTCTATGACGATATATGTGAAAATTGCATTTTTATCAGTTAAATCACTAACTTTTTTTTAACGAGCAGATTGTCGAGCATCTGGACTAATTATTATTGGACGAGCTACAATGCTGAAAGTTTCCTAGTATATGGTATATCCCCAATTTCTTTTGGATCAGACTTATTAGCACTTGTCTGTGACGATATATGTGAAAATTGCATTTTTATCAGTTAAATCACTAACTTTTTTTTAACGAGCAGATTGTCGAGCATCTGGACTAATTATTATTGGACGAGCTACAATGCTGGGCTAATTACTATTGGACTAGGTACAATGCTGAAAGTTTCCTAGTATAAGGTATATCTCCAATTGTTTTTGGATCAGAGTTATTAGCACTTGTCTATGACGATATATGTGAAAATTGCATTTTTATCAGTTAAATCACTAACTTTTTTTTAACGAGCAGATTGTCGAGCATCTGCTGAAAGTTTCCTAGTATAAGGTATATCTCCAATTGTTTTTGGATCAGAGTTATTAGCACTTGTCTATGACGATATATGTGAAAATTGCATTTTTATCAGGTAAATCACTAACTTTTTTTTAACGAGCAGATTGTCGAGCATCTGGACTAATTACTATTGGACTAGGTACAATGCTGAAAGTTTCCTAGTATAATGTATATCTCCAATTGTTTTTGGATCAGAGTTATTAGCACTTGTCTATGACGATATATGTGAAAATTGCATTTTTATCAGTTAAATCACTAACTTTTTTTTTAACGAGCAGATTGTCGAGCATCTGGACTAATTACTATTGGACGAGCTACAATGCTGAAAGTTTCCTAGTATATGGTATATCCCCAATTTCTTTTGGATCACACTTATTAGCACTTGTCTATGACGATATATGTGAAAATTGCATTTTTATCAGTTAAATCACTAACTTTTTTTTTAACGAGCAGATTGTCGAGCATCTGGACTAATTACTATTGGACTAGGTACAATGCTGAAAGTTTCCTAGTATAAGGTATATCTCCAATTGTTTTTGGATCAGAGTTATTAGCACTTGTCTGTGACGATATATGTGAAAATTGCATTTTTATCAGTTAAATCACTAACTTTTTTTTTAACGAGCAGATTGTCTAGCATCTGGACTAATTACTATTGGACTAGGTACAATGCTGAAAGTTTCCTAGTATAAGGTATATCTCCAATTGTTTTTGGATCAGAGTTATTAGCACTTGTCTATGACGATATATGTGAAAATTGCATTTTTATCAATTAAATCACTAACTTTTTTTAACGAGCAGATTGTCGAGCATCTGGACTAATTATTATTGGACGAGCTACAATGCTGAAACTTTCCTAGTATAAGGTATATCTCCAATTGTTTTTGGATCAGAGTTATTAGCACTTGTCTATGACGATATATGTGAAAATTGCATTTTTATCAGTTAAATCACTAACTTTTTTTAACGAGCAGATTGTCGAGCATCTGGACTAATTATTATTGGACGAGCTACAATGCTGAAAGTTTCCTAGTATATGGTATATCCCCAATTTCTTTTGGATCAGACTTATTAGCACTTGTCTATGACGATATATGTGAAAATTGCATTTTTATCAGTTAAATCACTAACTTTTTTTTTAACGAGCAGATTGTCGAGCATCTGGACTAATTACTATTGGACTAGGTACAATGCTGAAAGTTTCCTAGTATAAGGTATATCTCCAATTGTTTTTGGATCAGAGTTATTAGCACTTGTCTATGACGATATATGTGAAAATTGCATTTTTATCAATTAAATCACTAACTTTTTTTTTAACGAGCAGATTGTCGAGCATCTGGACTAATTACTATTGGACTAGGTACATTGCTGAAAGTTTCCTAGTATAAGGTATATCTCCAATTGTTTTTGGATCAGAGTTATTAGCACTTGTCTATGACGATATATGTGAAAATTGCATTTTTATCAGTTAAATCACTAACTTTTTTTTAATGAGCAGATTGTCGAGCATCTGGACTATTTATTATTGGACGAGCTACAATGCTAAAAGTTTCCTAGTATATGGTATATCCCCAATTTCTTTTGGATCAGAGTTATTAGCACTTGTCTATGACGATATATGTGAAAATTGCATTTTTATCAGTTAAATCACTAACTTTTTTTTAACGAGCAGATTGTCGAGCATCTGGACTAATTATTATTGGACGAGCTACAATGCTGAAAGTTTCCTAGTATATGGTATATCCCCAATTTCTTTTGGATCAGAGTTATTAGCACTTGTCTATGACGATATATGTGAAAATTGCATTTTTATCAGTTAAATCACTAACTTTTTTTTTAACGCGCAGATTGTCGAGCATCTGGACTAATTACTATTGGACGAGCTACAATGCTGAAAGTTTCCTAGTATATGGTATATCCCCAATTTTTTTTGGATCAGACTTATTAGCACTTGTCTATGACGATATATGTGAAAATTGCATTTTTATCAGTTAAATCACTAACTTTTTTTTTAACGAGCAGATTGTCGAGCATCTGGACTAATTATTATTGGACGAGCTACAATGCTGAAAGTTTCCTAGTATATGGTATATCCCCAATTTCTTTTGGATCAGAGTTATTAGCACTTGTCTATGACGATATATGTGAAAATTGCATTTTTATCAGGTAAATCACTAACTTTTTTTTTAACGAGCAGATTGTCGAGCATCTGGACTAATTACTATTGGACTAGGTACAATGCTGAAAGTTTCCTAGTATATGGTATATCCCCAATTTCTTTTGGATCAGAGTTATTAGCACTTGTCTATGACGATATATGTGAAAATTGCATTTTTATCAGGTAAATCACTAACTTTTTTTTTAACGAGCAGATTGTCGAGCATCTGGACTAATTACTATTGGACTAGGTACAATGCTGAAAGTTTCCTAGTATATGGTATATCCCCAATTTTTTTTGGATCAGACTTATTAGCACTTGTCTATGACGATATATGTGAAAATTGCATTTTTATCAATTAAATCACTAACTTTTTTTTTAACGAGCAGATTGTCGAGCATCTGGACTAATTACTATTGGACTAGGTACAATGCTGAAAATTTCCTAGTATAAGGTATATCTCCAATTGTTTTTGGATCAGAGTTATTAGCACTTGTCTATGACGATATATGTGAAAATTGCATTTTTATCAGTTAAATCACTAACATTTATTTTAACGAGCAGATTGTCGAGCATCTGGACTAATTATTATTGGACTAGGTACAATGCTGAAAGTTTCCTAGTATATGGTATATCCCCAATTTTTTTTGGATCAGACTTATTAGCACTTGTCTATGACGATATATGTGAAAATTGCATTTTTATCAGGTAAATCACTAACTTTTTTTTTAACGAGCAGATTGTCGAGCATCTGGACTAATTACTATTGGACTAGGTACAATGCTGAAAGTTTCCTAGTATAAGGTATATCTCCAATTGTTTTTGGATCAGAGTTATTAGCACTTGTCTATGACGATATATGTGAAAATTGCATTTTTATCAGTTAAATCACTAACATTTATTTTAACGAGCAGATTGTCGAGCATCTGGACTAATTATTATTGGACTAGGTACAATGCTGAAAGTTTCCTAGTATATGGTATATCCCCAATTTTTTTTGGATCAGACTTATTAGCACTTGTCTATGACGATATATGTGAAAATTGCATTTTTATCAGGTAAATCACTAACTTTTTTTTAACGAGCAGATTGTCGAGCATCTGGACTAATTATTATTGGACGAGCTACAATGCTGAAAGTTTCCTAGTATATGGTATATTCCCAATTTTTTTGGATCAGAGTTATTAGCACTTGTCTATGACGATATATGTGAAAATTGCATTTTTATCAGTTAAATCACTAACATTTATTTTAACGAGCAGATTGTCGAGCATCTGGACTAATTATTATTGGACTAGGTACAATGCTGAAAGTTTCCTAGTATATGGTATATCCCCAATTTTTTTTGGATCAGAGTTATTAGCACTTGTCTATGACGATATATGTGAAAATTGCATTTTTATCAGTTAAATCACTAACTTTTTTTTAACGAGCAGATTGTCGAGCATCTGGACTAATTATTATTGGACGAGCTACAATGCTGAAAGTTTCCTAGTATATGGTATATTCCCAATTTTTTTGGATCAGACTTATTAGCACTTGTCTATGACGATATATGTGAAAATTGCATTTTTATCAGGTAAATCACTAACTTTTTTTTTAACGCGCAGATTGTCGAGCATCTGGACTAATTATTATTGGACGAGCTACAATGCTGAAAGTTTCCTAGTATATGGTATATTCCCAATTTTTTTGGATCAGAGTTATTAGCACTTGTCTATGACGATATATGTGAAAATTGCATTTTTATCAGGTAAATCACTAACTTTTTTTTTAACGAGCAGATTGTCGAGCATCTGGACTAATTACTATTGGACTAGGTACAATGCTGTAAGTTTCCTAGTATATGGTATATCCCCAATTTCTTTTGGATCAGAGTTATTAGCACTTGTCTATGACGATATATGTGAAAATTGCATTTTTATCAGGTAAATCACTAACATTAATTTTAACGAGCAGATTGTCGAGCATCTGGACTAATTATTATTGGACTAGGTACAATGCTGAAACTTTCCTAGTATATGGTATATCCCCAATTTTTTTTGGATCAGACTTATTAGCACTTGTCTATGACGATATATGTGAAAATTGCATTTTTATCAGTTAAATCACTAACATTTATTTTAACGAGCAGATTGTCGAGCATCTGGACTAATTATTATTGGACTAGGTACAATGCTGAAAGTTTCCTAGTATATGGTATATCCCCAATTTTTTTTGGATCAGACTTATTAGCACTTGTCTATGACGATATATGTGAAAATTGCATTTTTATCAGTTAAATCACTAACTTTTTTTTAACGAGCAGATTGTCGAGCATCTGGACTAATTATTATTGGACGAGCTACAATGCTGAAAGTTTCCTAGTATATGGTATATTCCCAATTTTTTTGGATCAGACTTATTAGCACTTGTCTATGACGATATATGTGAAAATTGCATTTTTATCAGGTAAATCACTAACTTTTTTTTTAACGCGCAGATTGTCGAGCATCTGGACTAATTATTATTGGACGAGCTACAATGCTGAAAGTTTCCTAGTATATGGTATATTCCCAATTTTTTTGGATCAGAGTTATTAGCACTTGTCTATGACGATATATGTGAAAATTGCATTTTTATCGGGTAAATCACTAACTTTTTTTTTAACGAGCAGATTGTCGAGCATCTGGACTAATTACTATTGGACTAGGTACAATGCTGAAAGTTTCCTAGTATAAGGTATATCTCCAATTGTTTTTGGATCAGAGTTATTAGCACTTGTCTATGACGATATATGTGAAAATTGCATTTTTATCAGTTAAATCACTAACATTTATTTTAACGAGCAGATTGTCGAGCATCTGGACTAATTATTATTGGACTAGGTACAATGCTGAAAGTTTCCTAGTATATGGTATATCCCCAATTTTTTTTGGATCAGAGTTATTAGCACTTGTCTATGACGATATATGTGAAAATTGCATTTTTATCAGTTAAATCACTAACTTTTTTTTAACGAGCAGATTGTCGAGCATCTGGACTAATTATTATTGGACGAGCTACAATGCTGAAAGTTTCCTAGTATATGGTATATTCCCAATTTTTTTGGATCAGAGTTATTAGCACTTGTCTATGACGATATATGTGAAAATTGCATTTTTATCGGGTAAATCACTAACTTTTTTTTTAACGAGCAGATTGTCGAGCATCTGGACTAATTACTATTGGACTAGGTACAATGCTGAAAGTTTCCTAGTATAAGGTATATCTCCAATTGTTTTTGGATCAGAGTTATTAGCACTTGTCTATGACGATATATGTGAAAATTGCATTTTTATCAGGTAAATCACTAACTTTTTTTTAACGAGCAGATTGTCGAGCATCTGGACTAATTATTATTGGACGAGCTACAATGCTGAAAGTTTCCTAGTATATGGTATATTCCCAATTTTTTTGGATCAGAGTTATTAGCACTTGTCTATGACGATATATGTGAAAATTGCATTTTTATCAGGTAAATCACTAACATTTATTTTAACGAGCAGATTGTCGAGCATCTGGACTAATTATTATTGGACTAGGTACAATGCTGAAAGTTTCCTAGTATATGGTATATCCCCAATTTTTTTTGGATCAGAGTTATTAGCACTTGTCTATGACGATATATGTGAAAATTGCATTTTTATCAGGTAAATCACTAACTTTTTTTTAACGAGCAGATTGTCGAGCATCTGGACTAATTATTATTGGACGAGCTACAATGCTGAAAGTTTCCTAGTATATGGTATATTCCCAATTTTTTTGGTTCAGAGTTATTAGCACTTGTCTATGACGATATATGTGAAAATTGCATTTTTATCAGTTAAATCACTAACATTTATTTTAACGAGCAGATTGTCGAGCATCTGGACTAATTATTATTGGACTAGGTACAATGCTGAAAGTTTCCTAGTATATGGTATATCCCCAATTTTTTTTGGATCAGAGTTATTAGCACTTGTCTATGACGATATATGTGAAAATTGCATTTTTATCAATTAAATCACTAACTTTTTTTTTAACGAGCAGATTGTCGAGCATCTGGACTAATTACTATTGGACTAGGTACAATGCTGAAAGTTTCCTAGTATAAGGTATATCTCCAATTGTTTTTGGATCAGAGTTATTAGCACTTGTCTATGACGATATATGTGAAAATTGCATTTTTATCAGGTAAATCACTAACTTTTTTTTAACGAGCAGATTGTCGAGCATCTGGACTAATTATTATTGGACGAGCTACAATGCTGAAAGTTTCCTAGTATATGGTATATTCCCAATTTTTTTGGATCAGAGTTATTAGCACTTGTCTATGACGATATATGTGAAAATTGCATTTTTATCAGGTAAATCACTAACATTTATTTTAACGAGCAGATTGTCGAGCATCTGGACTAATTATTATTGGACTAGGTACAATGCTGAAAGTTTCCTAGTATATGGTATATCCCCAATTTTTTTTGGATCAGAGTTATTAGCACTTGTCTATGACGATATATGTGAAAATTGCATTTTTATCAGGTAAATCACTAACTTTTTTTTAACGAGCAGATTTTCGAGCATCTGGACTAATTATTATTGGACGAGCTACAATGCTGAAAGTTTCCTAGTATATGGTATATTCCCAATTTTTTTGGTTCAGAGTTATTAGCACTTGTCTATGACGATATATGTGAAAATTGCATTTTTATCAGTTAAATCACTAACATTTATTTTAACGAGCAGATTGTCGAGCATCTGGACTAATTATTATTGGACTAGGTACAATGCTGAAAGTTTCCTAGTATATGGTATATCCCCAATTTTTTTTGGATCAGAGTTATTAGCACTTGTCTATGACGATATATGTGAAAATTGCATTTTTATCAATTAAATCACTAACTTTTTTTTTAACGAGCAGATTGTCGAGCATCTGGACTAATTACTATTGGACTAGGTACAATGCTGAAAGTTTCCTAGTATAAGGTATATCTCCAATTGTTTTTGGATCAGAGTTATTAGCACTTGTCTATGACGATATATGTGAAAATTGCATTTTTATCAGTTAAATCACTAACATTTATTTTAACGAGCAGATTGTCGAGCATCTGGACTAATTATTATTGGACTAGGTACAATGCTGAAAGTTTCCTAGTATATGGTATATCCCCAATTTTTTTTGGATCAGACTTATTAGCACTTGTCTATGACGATATATGTGAAAATTGCATTTTTATCAGGTAAATCACTAACTTTTTTTTTAACGAGCAGATTGTCGAGCATCTGGACTAATTACTATTGGACTAGGTACAATGCTGAAAGTTTCCTAGTATAAGGTATATCTCCAATTGTTTTTGGATCAGAGTTATTAGCACTTGTCTATGACGATATATGTGAAAATTGCATTTTTATCAGTTAAATCACTAACATTTATTTTAACGAGCAGATTGTCGAGCATCTGGACTAATTATTATTGGACTAGGTACAATGCTGAAAGTTTCCTAGTATATGGTATATCCCCAATTTTTTTTGGATCAGACTTATTAGCACTTGTCTATGACGATATATGTGAAAATTGCATTTTTATCAGGTAAATCACTAACTTTTTTTTAACGAGCAGATTGTCGAGCATCTGGACTAATTATTATTGGACGAGCTACAATGCTGAAAGTTTCCTAGTATATGGTATATTCCCAATTTTTTTGGATCAGAGTTATTAGCACTTGTCTATGACGATATATGTGAAAATTGCATTTTTATCAGTTAAATCACTAACATTTATTTTAACGAGCAGATTGTCGAGCATCTGGACTAATTATTATTGGACTAGGTACAATGCTGAAAGTTTCCTAGTATATGGTATATCCCCAATTTTTTTTGGATCAGAGTTATTAGCACTTGTCTATGACGATATATGTGAAAATTGCATTTTTATCAGTTAAATCACTAACTTTTTTTTAACGAGCAGATTGTCGAGCATCTGGACTAATTATTATTGGACGAGCTACAATGCTGAAAGTTTCCTAGTATATGGTATATTCCCAATTTTTTTGGATCAGACTTATTAGCACTTGTCTATGACGATATATGTGAAAATTGCATTTTTATCAGGTAAATCACTAACTTTTTTTTTAACGCGCAGATTGTCGAGCATCTGGACTAATTACTATTGGACTAGGTACAATGCTGAAAGTTTCCTAGTATATGGTATATCCCCAATTTTTTTTGGATCAGACTTATTAGCACTTGTCTATGACGATATATGTGAAAATTGGTTTTTTTATCAGTTATATCACTAACTTTTTTTTTAACGAGCAGATTGTCGAGCATCTGGACTAATTATTATTGGACGAGCTACAATGCTGAAAGTTTCCTAGTATATGATATATCCCCAATTTCTTTTGGATCAGAGTTATTAGCACTTGTCTATGACGATATATGTGAAAATTGCATTTTTATCAGGTAAATCACTAACTTTTTTTTTAACGAGCAGATTGTCGAGCATCTGGACTAATTACTATTGGACTAGGTACAATGCTGTAAGTTTCCTAGTATATGGTATATCCCCAATTTCTTTTGGATCAGAGTTATTAGCACTTGTCTATGACGATATATGTGAAAATTGCATTTTTATCAGGTAAATCACTAACATTAATTTTAACGAGCAGATTGTCGAGCATCTGGACTAATTATTATTGGACTAGGTACAATGCTGAAAGTTTCCTAGTATATGGTATATCCCCAATTTTTTTTGGATCAGACTTATTAGCACTTGTCTATGACGATATATGTGAAAATTGCATTTTTATCAGGTAAATCACTAACTTTTTTTTTAACGAGCAGATTGTCGAGCATTTGGACTAATTACTATTGGACTAGGTACAATGCTGAAAGTTTCCTAGTATAAGGTATATCTCCAATTGTTTTTGGATCAGAGTTATTAGCATTTGTCTATGACGATATATGTGAAAATTGCATTTTTATCAGTTAAATCACTAACATTTATTTTAACGAGCAGATTGTCGAGCATCTGGACTAATTATTATTGGACTAGGTACAATGCTGAAAGTTCCCTAGTATATGGTATATCCCCAATTTTTTTTGGATCAGACTTATTAGCACTTGTCTATGACGATATATGTGAAAATTGCATTTTTATCAGGTAAATCACTAACTTTTTTTTTAACGAGCAGATTGTCGAGCATCTGGACTAATTACTATTGGACTAGGTACAATGCTGTAAGTTTCCTAGTATATGGTATATCCCCAATTTTTTTTGGATCAGACTTATTAGCACTTGTCTATGACGATATATGTGAAAATTGCATTTTTATCAGGTAAATCACTAACTTTTTTTTTAACGAGCAGATTGTCGAGCATTTGGACTAATTACTATTGGACTAGGTACAATGCTGAAAGTTTCCTAGTATAAGGTATATCTCCAATTGTTTTTGGATCAGAGTTATTAGCATTTGTCTATGACGATATATGTGAAAATTGCATTTTTATCAGTTAAATCACTAACATTTATTTTAACGAGCAGATTGTCGAGCATCTGGACTAATTATTATTGGACTAGGTACAATGCTGAAAGTTCCCTAGTATATGGTATATCCCCAATTTTTTTTGGATCAGACTTATTAGCACTTGTCTATGACGATATATGTGAAAATTGCATTTTTATCAGGTAAATCACTAACTTTTTTTTTAACGAGCAGATTGTCGAGCATCTGGACTAATTACTATTGGACTAGGTACAATGCTGTAAGTTTCCTAGTATATGGTATATCCCCAATTTCTTTTGGATCAGAGTTATTAGCACTTTTCTATGACGATATATGTGAAAATTGCATTTTTATCAGGTAAATCACTAACATTAATTTTAACGAGCAGATTGTCGAGCATCTGGACTAATTATTATTGGACTAGGTACAATGCTGAAAGTTTCCTAGTATATGGTATATCCCCAATTTTTTTTGGATCAGACTTATTAGCACTTGTCTATGACGATATATGTGAAAATTGCATTTTTATCAGGTAAATCACTAACTTTTTTTTAACGAGCAGATTGTCGAGCATCTGGACTAATTACAACAATTATTTGCTGAGCTGTCGAGTCGTTAAGTAGTGTAAAGTTGTAAACTTTTAAAAGTGATTCGTAATAATTATCTAACTTGATTTTTGTTTTCTGAAAAATAATCGAGTGTTATCGAGGCTAAGTATTCTTTATTTATTTTCAAAAAATATTTAACAATTTTAAGTGCTTTTGCAAAAATAGGCAATTTTTTCTTTTTATAATTTGAATTACTTTTTATACAACAACATCATTGTGTGGACTGTGTATTTGTTGTTTAATAAATCAGTTACATTCCGTTTACTTATTATCTCTCTTTTTTTGTTCAAAATATAAACTCACATCTCTTCTCTTTAAATATTTACTCTTAACTTTGTAACAAAGAAATAAACGGTACTCGAACTGTATTATTTTTCGTCTACTTATATATATACTATATTTACATTTATTTACATTTATTTGCTGGTTTAATTAGTTACTCATCATGGTTTGTGCTTTTGTCAATTGTAAAGTTACCGATGATTATGATGTTCGGTCTATTATTTGCTGGATATGCAATGAAGTATTTCATGCTTCTTGTGCAGGTATTCCCGCACGCACCGCTGACTTTGTTAACGACATTCGGAACCTCCGATGGTGCTGTGATGGCTGTGTTGGCTATAATTTAGAATTTTATAATACCGTCTCATCATTAAGAAATGAATTTAGCTTATTTAAGGCCGATTTTAGTAATCTTGCAGAGCGCCTAATTCGTTTTGAATCAGTCATGTATAATAATAGTTCAATTCCATCCGATAAGTCGCCGTCACCGAAAAAATCCCCGTCTGCTAATAAGACACCGTCTCCGAAAAAATCACCCAATCGTCCGCAAAGCCATCCACGCCAATCACGGGCAGCAACAACACTGTGCAAAAGACTGGTAAACAATCTAGTGACAATGTTACTGTCAACTTAATTGATGAATCTATCATAAACGCTGTAAAGCCTTCCACATCGTCAACTACTATCGTTCCTTCTGTCACAATCAAACCGAAGGATCTTGTCATTGTTCCCCCTAAAAAATCAATATTCGTTTCACGGTTTGCTCCGGACATTACGGTCGAGGACATTAATTTTTATATTAAATCGAAATTCAATGCTGACATCGATATCAATTCTTATAAATTTAACTTTTCATATAATCGTTCGAAATCATCATTCAAGATAGTTGTACCTGATGATCATTTCGACACAATAGTCAACAGTAACTTTTGGCCTGCCAAAACATTTGTACGGGAATATACATATAAAGAAAAGCGTAAACTATCTGATGTTGTCGTTTGCCTTCTGCTAACCAACAAAATTCAAAAACTAAGTTGGGTGTCTCTGTCTATATCAAAACGTTCGGGGATTAAATTCCAAACTATCGACATTATTCTTAAATAGCTTCTCATTTAATGATGACATTATAATCTTTACTGAAACTTGGCTATCATCGTCTGTATTGAATTCAGAAATTTTTTGTCCGAATTACAATGTATTCAGCTGTGTCTTCATCACTTTGTTCCAGTTTAGTTGACACAAGGTTAACCAATGATATCGAATTTATATGTGTTGCTGTTAAATTATTCAATATCACTGTATATGTTTCTTGCTCCTACATTCCACCTAATGTATCCGTTCCTCATTATTCTAATCATGTATGCGTCATAAAAAGTATCACCTCTTCATTAAAACGTGATGATGTCGTCCTTATCTTCGGTGATTTCAATTTACCTTCAATCTCATGGATTAGAGCTGAAGATGATATATATATGCTTCCTCTAACTAATGTTACATGAATTAATGAATTACTAAATGAATTATTTGAATTAAATTTGTTTCAACTAAATAATATTAAGAACGTTTTGAACAGAACACTTGATTTGGTTTTTTCTAACGTTACTTCTAATTATTCTGTTAAGCAGTGTCACCCAATTGTGTACCCAGAGGATAAATTTCATCCAACAGTATCATTGTCATTGGATTTACATACCTGCTCTATTAAAAAAAACTCAACGAAATGTTATCGCTACAATTTTAAATTAACAAATTATACCAAACTAAATAAGTTACTTTCTGACGTAAATTGGTCATTTATACCTGATGGATCATCAGCAGTTTCGAATACAGATCTTGAATCGATGGTTGTTATGTTTTATGATAAATTGTTCGATCTTTTTTCTCAAACCGTGCCTTATACCGCTATCTCAAATATGTGTGGACCACCCTGGTCAAACAAAAGACTTAAATATTTAAAAAATAATAGAAACAGACTCTACAAACGCTATTTAAAGTCCAATTCGTCTGCTGATTACATGAATTTTATGAAGGCCCGCAAAAAGTATAACTCTTTTAACAAACTTAGTTATACGAACTATATGCAACAAGTGAAAAATGATATAATAATTAATCCTAAATCCTTTTATGATTTTGTAAATTTAAAAAAGAAATCTAGCTCTTACCCTCCGTTAATGAAATATAATAATAATGAGTCCAGTAACGATAATACAATCTCAAATATGTTTGCCGACTTTTTTCAGTCTGTGTTTGTGTCAAACAATGTATAAAACATTAATTATTATAACTCAGTGTATTCTAATAATATCTATTTTAATCTCCTTAACCGTGACAATGTTCTTAAAAGTATGCTAGCATTAAACGATAAATACAATCCTGGCCCTGATGGTGTGCCGAATTGTATATTAAAAAATTGTGCATCACGTTTATATCATCCATTAACTAAACTATTCAATGCCTCCATCAATCAATCCTACTTCCCCAACTTGTGGAAAAAATCCTTTATTATTCCATTATTCAAAGCCGGCTATAAATCCTATATCTCTAACTATCGTGGCATTGCGAAAATAAGTGCAATTCCAAAGCTTTTTGAAAAACTACTGTTTGATACTCTATCATCTCAATTATCACCTATAGTTTCTGATTATCAGCATGGGTTCCTGAAAAAAAGATCTACTACAACCAACCTGTTGGAACTTCTACATTTGTTAATGACGCATTCATTAACGGTGAACAAACCGATGTAATCTACACAGACTTTAGCAAGGCGTTCGATACTGTGAACCACGTAATTCTTCTTAACAAACTAAAACATATCAGCTTTTACGAAGGCAATCTTAAATGGATTTACTCGTATCTTACTGGACGTACCCAACGTGTCTTATTCAGAAATGTACTCTCCAAAGAAATTGAAGTTCACTCTGGTGTGCCACAGGGTAGCCATCTTGGTCCCCTTCTATTTTTACTGTTTATAAACGATCTGCCTAGTGTTATTCTACATTGTCGTGTACTAATGTATGCTGACGATGTTAAATTTATCTATAGTTACAAGTCTGTGCGGGGTCAAGTTTTTATGCAGGATGATATTAACCGGTTCGTTAAGTGGTGTTCCAACAACTTAATGTCCTTGAATGTCAAAAAGTGTGAGCATATGACCTTCTGTCGTAGGGAGGTGATAAATACAAATAATTAATAATGTCCCAATTGAAAGGGTATCATCCATTAATGATCTCGGCGTGCTGCTGGACAGTAAACTAACTTTTAATGCACATATTAATACAACATGTAATAAAGCCAACAGAACTTTAGGCTTTATTAAGAGATGGTCGAAGGAGTTTCAGGACCCCTATACAACCAAACTTCTTTTTACCTCTTTAGTAAGGCCTATTTTAGAATACTGCTCTGTAATTTGGGATCCGCAATATGAAGTGTATACCAACCAGATTGAATCTATACAAAAACGGTTTTTACTTTTTTGTCTTCGTGGTCCGCCACGGAGTCCTAACCTGAGGCTGCCCTCATACACAAGTCGTCTTGCTTTGATAAAACTTCCTACCCTCAAAAGCAGAAGGACAATGTTGAACGTGTGTTTTATGTACAATTTGCTTAATAACTATATTGATTCGGCGTTTTTATTATCTAGCATTAATATCAATGTACCTCGACGCGCTTCTAGATATTTTCGGTTTCTTTGCATAAATTATTACAAAAATAACTATAGCAATAATAACCCGTTACGACAGTTATGCAAGACCTATAATGACAACTATCATTTAATCGATCTGTGTGAAAATGCTGATATAATTAAAATTAAATTAATAAAATATTTAAACTCTGTCTAACTTGTACTTTCACCAGTTGAACCATGATTGTGTAGCTGATTAATCATTTCGGTTGCGGTGCCGCGATCTGCAATCTATCGCAGATCTATCCAATCCCGTTTATAGGATTGGATAGTCGTTCGTTCAATCCGGAATGGCGATGATGATACTGACACAAAAAATATTAACACACAATTTACTTAACCGATCTAAGCCATTCACATTATTGGACTAGGTACAATGCTGAAGGTTTCCTAGTACATGGTATATCCCCAATTTCTTTTGGATCAGACTTATTAGCACTTGTCTATGACGATATATGTGAAAATTGCATTTTTATCAGTTAAATCACTAACTTTTTTTTTTAACGAGCAGATTGTCGAGCATCTGGACTAATTACTATTGGACTAGGTACAATGCTGAAAGTTTCCTAGTATAAGGTATATCTCCAATTGTTTTTGGATCAGAGTTATTAGCACTTGTCTATGACGATATATGTGAAAATTGCATTTTTATCAGTTAAATCACTAACTTTTTTTTTAACGAGCAGATTGTCGAGCATCTGGACTAATTATTATTGGACTAGCTACAATGCTGAAAGTTTCCTAGTATATGGTATATCGCCAATTTCTTTTGGATCAGAGTTATTAGCACTTGTCTATGACGATACTTAAAATACGAAACTTTCATCTAGTATCTAGTTTATTGAAAAAATAACTAAAAACTCGTCAATTTTCATTTTATTTAACTTTTCATATAAATTTATTTACAATATTAGTAAAAATAAGGGTACAAACCATCTTCTATTTGGTTATGTTAATTTATCCTAATTTTTAATTACTTTATAAAAAAAAGGTTCTACAAGTTTCATACTTTAAATTTAAAAAATTTTTTTTCACAACATTATTACTTAATATGTAAAATTTTAAAACAAAAATGGTTAAAAATTTTTATTTCTTTGTTTATGTGTTTTTTTGTTTGTTTACTTTTCTCTGGAGAGAGTAATTCTAACTTTAAAAAGGTAGCAAATACGTAAAGCGTGAAGTTAAAAAGTTAGAAGCGTGGCTTGGTTGCACCATCTATAGTATAGAGGGAGGCTCTGATTCTCACTTTTTTCTCTCTCTCCTTCTTTTCTCTCTCAGAGAATAATAACTTTTTAAAACTTTTTAACTTCACGAATCTGAAAAAGCAAACAAAAATCAATTTTATATTTAACAACCCTGAACGAAAATAGGATACAAATGGAATTATACAAAATTAATATACTTGTAAGCTATATATACGTAAGTAATAATACGTATATATATATATACATATGTGTACTATTAAACTTACAACCAAGTCTAAGTTCTTCCGTGCATAACTGAATACAATTTATTAATATATTATATCGTCTATATAATTTATTGAATTATAAATTATTATAATTTATTGAATTATAATTAATTACTGGCAAGTCGAGTTTTACGATGAGTAAGGTTTTTTATAAATTGTGAGCGTGTCTGTTATGCAACGACGTCCATTTTTGGCACATCGAGGGATGGGATAACTATAGATATACATGTCAAATTTCAAGTTCATATATTAATTTTTGTAGCATATAAATAGATTTTTGTCGATTGGAGGCGTGGCTTTCACCGATTTTACCAAATTTAAATTGCGATCTGCAAAATTTGAACAAAATTTCACTCAAATAACTCAAAATTTATGACAATAAGGGTGCCAATAAAAGACGGACACACGGACATACAAGTTTTTGATGCTAATCAAGATTATACATACTCTGTAGAATCTCTGGCGTCTTCTTTTGCATGTTGCAAATGAAATGACGTCGGATGTGGATCGTACATAATGACACACTAATGAATATGATATTTTCCTTTTTTTTTATTTGTCTAAACTTATTTAATGCTTTCTTTTCAATCTATGTTTTAATAAAAAGTACCCAGCAACTTTAACCAAGATCAATTGTAGTATTAGTAAGCATAAGTTCATTGTATAACTGCCCGATTCCATACCCAAAGTCTTTAATATTACAACAGGCTTTCTAAAAATAAATAATAATTGCAAATCAATTATAATGAAACATTATTAATTCTTTGTCTAAAGTAAACTTACTTCAGATGACAGTACATAACATTTGTTGGACAAATGGTATCTGTTCGATTATTACCATAAAGTGCAAGAACAAAATTTTCCAAACTATAACGCATAGGTGTCATATAAGATATTGCTCTCATAAGATCGGACATATGTGTTAATAATACAATGAAGCCAGAATAAATTAATAGGAAAGCGGTTAATACAGCAGCAACGAAAACACCATTCTAGAATTTAAAAAAATAATAATTTTGTTTTATTAAATTAACCAAACGCAGGGAAGATTTAACTTACAATTGGTCCAAATATTGTACCTAATAATAAACCAAAACCCTCAGCACATAGAGTCATAGCTGCACAGGTGACAACAGTTTTTAAAAAACGATCCACTTCCAGCGTTTGATCGGTCATTAAATACACAATTATTATATAAATCAATGTAGTTATAATCTGACAAAAAAAATAAACAAAAAAATAAAATATCAATGAATAAAAATAAAAATTGCATAAAGTCCCCCCCCCCCCCCCCCCCAAGTTTATCATTCCATTTGCAACACCCAGAAAGAGGCATCAGAGACCCTAAAAAAGTATATATGTTCTGGACCACCGTCTAAAACTGAGTCGATCTAAACATACATGTCCGCACGTCCAAGTTTTTGCCTGTTTTTGGCACTTCACGTTCGTAAATTTTGAGATATTAAGCTGAAATTTTGTACAAACACTTTTACTTTCTGTATGCACATTGTTATTTAAAATGGACAAAATAAGACAAGAGCCACGCCCATAATCGACATCAATCCAAATTTACTTTTCTTACTTGTTATATATGTACTTACATTGATAGGGGTGGCGGTAATGAACGAAGCCATATAATATGTCCTTAATTTATACCAATTATTAAAAGTTTCCTTTTTAATTATTGGTATCTCACTGGGATCTGAAATTTATGACGTAAATTATATAAATTATAATTTTTCATATGATCGAACTTACAACGCAGAACGGATGGTATTGTGCTGGTATACCATAGGTAGAGACAATGTATTTCTAATAATCCAACATTTGCCAATTGTTTGTTACCATTCGATCCTGAATTACCGTACATGAGACCGAATAGAATAGCGCATATAATATGTACGAAAAGTTTTACATACGTCACCGTCTGTAAATCATTATTAACTGAGTATATAAGTTTGAATGAATTATAAATTCATTAATTGTATAATTAAAAATATAATAATACCCGTTCACCTACCTAATGCAAACGTTTACGTTTAATTTTTTGCGGAAAACTCGTTTGAAAAATTTCTTTTCAACAGGTAGATTAATTTAACTCAGAAGCTGGTGCTGATCAAGTATTGTATAAATAAAAGCTTTTTATTTATATATAATATTTTATCGCCCTTAAGTTGAGGGGTATAAAATTAATGATTCTCTTTTCTCTCCCCTTGTGATACCCATCAATTCAGAATCAAAATCTGAAATGGCTTAAACATGTGCGTCTGTCTGTTTATATAAATTTGAGAAAACCTATTGAAAATGGTCAAATTGAACCATTTTTAGAACCCCTCCCCATATAAAGGTTCATTAGAATTAAAGTCTTTATAAAGCAAAATATCACAATTCTTCATATTTTTTATAAAAAATTTGCTGAAGAATAGTTAATTGGCATAATATTTCACTGTATCTAATTTGAATTCAATCAGACTAATTTTGGAACCTCCGCCCATATAACGCCATCATAGGAAATAAGTTTTTATATGATGAAAATCCATATGTAATATTTTTTAATAAAATTTCGCAAAGAATAATTAATTAGCATAACAATTGACTGAAACAAAACTTGATGGCATCATTTTTAGAACCATTTTCCATATAATGATATTTCACCAAGTGACTTGTATGACAAGGACTCTGAGTTTAATGATACAACTCAACCAATTGTAGCATAATTTCAGGATCTATGTGGTGTAGGGTATTAGGATTAAACATACCCAATCTCTGAAGATTTGTAGATGACAACGGCTTATAAGTATCAACATGGTCATCCATTCTGGTGGTGGATAAATATGTTTTGCCTCATTTATGGTGAATATTTTTTCATTAGCTACATTTAATGTTTCACTATTGCGGGAATTTGTTGAATTACAACACCACTCAGCTTTACCAGCCGCTATCCTTAGATTCTGAATGTGATCCCCATAATCTCCATTAACACACTCCAGTACTTAAAAAAATCAAATTTATTCCACTTTGATTACAGGAGTTATTTGTAGCAAGAACAACTTACGGAAATCGGCTGAATTGTGATATGGTGGACATTCTAAATCTATTGATTGCAGATACTGGACGGTTTTCTGTGGACTACCTTGATACACACAATAGCCTTTGGACAATACATAGATCTGATTAAACATTTCATAAATATATGATGACGGTTGATGTATCGTGCAAATTACAGTGCGTCCCTCATTTGCCAAATTTTGCAATATTTGTATAATATCCACGGAAGCAGAACTATCCAAACCTCTAAAAAAGAAAAAAAAAAACTATTTTTAAGCTTATTATTTTTTTTTTTTCATAAAAAAATTAAAGCTCATCTAAAATATATTTACGTTGTGGGTTCATCCAAAAATATTACCACAGGATTATTGATTAATTCTAATGCTATGGATAAGCGTTTCCGTTGACCACCGGATAAACGATCACAGCGCGTTTTTTGTGCATCACTTAATTTTAAAGTATTTAATATATTTTCCACCTGTAAATGATAATAAACACGCGCACGTGTATAAATTATTTATTTTTAATTGTTTATTAACTAAATACATTCAAATGAAAATTTACAATAGTAAAACAAAATGGGGCTTAGACCAAATCTTAAATACCCTATACATCTATATATAAATGGTGGGGGTGGCGGTTACATGTGTGTGTATTAGGGTTTAGCTTGAAAGTTCGATTTTACGCTGAGTATAGTTTTTTGTAAATTGTAGGCATGTCTGTCATCCGCCCACGCCCATTTTTGGCACATCGATTCATAGAATAATTATAAATATTTGTACCAAATTTCAAGTTCATAGGTCAATTTTTGTAGCAAATAAATAGAATTTTGTCGATTATGGGCGTGGCACTTGACCGATTTTGCTCAATTTAAAGAGAAATCTGCAAAATTAGAAGTACTTAAATAAAATTTCAGCCTAATATCTTAAACATTAGGACCCTGAAAATGCCAACAACAGATGGACACACGGACATACATGACTAGATCGACTCAGTGATGCTAATCCTCCTCGTTCCTACTTCGAGGTATTACAAATAAACTGACATACTGTGTTGTTTGTCTAAGTATGTTATGTGGTAGGTATAAAAATTTGCTAAATAATAATTAAACATTAAATAAATAGTGTTTATTTACCAACTGTTTTCTTTGCTTCGTGTTCATTGATTTATGGCAAATTTTTAAATCCGCTGCAAACATCAAACACTCTTCCATAGTTAAAATACCATTCAAGTTGTCCTCTTGCGTAATGTAACAGCACAATTTACGAAATTTCGCATTACCGTTACCAAATTTGATTGAACCACCAACACCGTGTTTACTAAAAAAAAAAATCATCTTAAATGAGAAAAATTAGTTAAAGAAAAATTACTATTATTACATAAAACCGGTTAAGATGTCCATTAAACTTGATTTTCCCGCACCCGAAGGACCCATAATGGCGCTTAATTCACCGGATTTAAATCTGCCCGTGATACCCTTAAGAATCAATTGTTTCTCTGGAAAAAAAAAATTATCAAATAATTATAAGTAACCAGTTATTGGTATTATTCGCAAATTATTGTTTTCCGGTGTCGTGCAAAGAGAACAATTTCTGAATACATAAATAATTAAATTTAAAACAAATTAGAATTAAAATTATAATTAAATTATTTTATTATTTACAATCAGGTTATGTTAAAGGTATTATAATTGAGTTTTAGAATTCCATATAATAGAACATGTGCCCACAACTTACAAAAATCGATATACCAAAATAAATCGCAGCTTTTAAGCGCATAACATATAATGCACGTAATTTTAATTTTTTTTTTTTTTAAATTTTTTTCGCACAAAACAATTAAATTCATTATTATTCATATTAAACCACGACCACGCCGCTGCTTTAAGACTTACGGCGAATGCGACGGCTATGGCTACGGTTAGTTTTTTATTTATATATTTATTTATATATTTATTTATATATTGTATATCATTAATATTTACCTTTTTTAATGGGAATTTCAACTTCATATGTAAGATCTTTAAATTCGATGCTTATATTTGTGGCGAAAGAGTTTTTCATCATAATATTTGTTTCATCTGCATCTGTATTCGGCATTTTTTTTTTCTTTGGTGGGTAAATAATTTGACGTTTGTTACCTGTATATAATTTACTTTACTTAATTACGATTTATATTATTAATGAAACTTATTGTATATTCTTGATCAGCATCAAAAACTGAATCGATTCAGATAGGTATGTCCGTACGTCCGTGCGTCCGTGTGTTCGTTCTTGGCATTCTCACGGTCCTAAATTTGGAGATATTGATCTGAAATTTTATACAGACACTTTTAGTTTGTTCACGCAGATTCCTATTTCAAATGAGCAAATGAGCGGTCTAGAGCCACACAAAAATCTATCATGACAATTTATATATCATTACAATTTACAAAAAACTATACTCAGTGTAAAACGCGACTTTCAAGTTGAGACGTAATACATTCACAATAGAGGCCCACGCCCACCGTTTCTATGTAGATGTAGAGGGTATTTAAGATTTGGCCTTAACCAAATTTAATTTTCTTACTTGTTTTTCTTTATTAACTTTTCAGTTTATCTTCAATTTTTTTAATGCTTTTTAAACTTTTCCGTTGCAAAGCTTTCAATTGATTTTGAATTTAGGCAAATTGTTGTTTTTAAATAAAATTATTAGATGTATTGGGGTTTAAAAAAAGACCGTTAGAAATGCCAAATTTTTATTTACAGTTCAAGTTGTGCAATTTAATAAATAATTGCAAATATTTAAAGATTTTGCTCTAACTAATCCAACAATGCATAGATGCGTCTGAGATGTTACTCTTTAAAATAATTTATAAACAATAATAAATGTATGAATGTGTTTCCTTTTTAATCTAAATCATAGTAAAGAATGCTCCATTTAAGTGGAATTGATATTTACTGTTTAATCATATATACACACATAACCAATATGTTACATATTTATAAACTAAACATTATCGCACCATTACACCAATTGAAAAATCACAATTACTGTTAATAAAATAACGTATTTTTGCAAGTATATGTATAATATATTATACACTACAATATATAAACTGTGAAAATATAAAAAAAATATTAGCAAATGAGGATAAACTGCCGAAAATATATTACATATTTATGCTTAGAGCTGTCTCTGGTAAAAAGGAGAGAAAATAATTTGAAAATCATCTGTAAAGTCCATTTAAGCGAAAAAAAGTCGGGAGTTAAAAGTTTGGTATGACTGTAAAACGAATAAACTTTTTATATCATTTACTTTGTTATTTAGTGAATTGATAACCGTTCCGTTCAACTTGCTAATTATTTATTAAATGAAATTAAACATTAAATGTATTTATTTTATTTTAGTTAAAATATTTGCAAACCTTCGCAATGAGCTTCAACAAATATTAACTATAAATATTGATTTTGTAAATATACACTAAGCACACAAACTTCTTTTGAAGGATTTTTAAATATTCAAATATTATTTATTAAACACACAGAAGTTACGCGTTGATTCCTTCAACTTCTAAGTGCCGAACACGGCAATTTCGCTATTACGACTGTTTCAGACATCAATTTGCACTTTGCTTTTCATACAAAAAAGATCATCGAGTTCTAAATAATGTAAAAATAATACAGACAGACAGACAGACAATCCGATAAGTTTAAACCGGTATTTTAACTTTTATTCATAAGCCAGTTAATTACTAATAATTCAAATACTTACTCTTACAATCAATATGATAAACAATCACATAAGTTTCTTTTTTTATTACACATTTTATATACGCGATACATTTCTATTACATTACGTCCTTATTATAAATGTAAAGTCCGTCAATTATTTTATAATTTTTATAATGTATACATTTTACAAATTAATATTAAATAGTCATAAAATTATAAACTTACAGTGGTGTAGGATTTTATGTAGGAATTGAAATCATACTTAATTATATTGATAATATAATATAAATATCAGTTATATATTACTTAATTACTTTTAATATACAGGGTGAAGAAAAAAATAGAAGTAACCTTACAGGATGAAATTTCTTCGAGAAATGAGGGGAAATACAAAGGAATGTCACCACCTTTTAACCTAAAACCATATTTCATTCTATGACTTTACTCTCCCTTTTCCTCACACAGTATATTTTTATACCCTCCATATAAGATATACTAAGTATACTACGTTTGTCAATCCATTTCCAACACTTAGAAGGAGGCGTCAGAGACCCTACAGCGTTATATATGTATTCTTGATCAGCATTAATATCTGAGTCAATCTAGACAAGTGTGCAGAGATTGTTATTTAAAATTTGGTACGTATATTTATAATTACACAGTTTCCTTACACTTTACACGTATTTTCTTATACTAACCACTTATGATTTTTATACATATATAAATTAATTAAAATAAATCACACTTAAAAGATAACTTTCTACCCTTGCACCTTTTTATAGTAATCACTCTTTTTTCAAAAATTTTTTTTTTTTAAATCTTATCATTAATATTCACGTGGGCATGATTATCAATTGACACTTTTCATTCTCCGTTTTAGAGCCAGATAGGCACAAGTTTTATATAATACCAGATGCACTATCAAGATGAGTAAATTGAAGCCATAACTGCCCACATCCATACCAAAGGTTTTTAGTACCGTTACAGCACTCCTGATTTGCAATAATAATAAAAAATATAAAAAACAAAAATAAATAAAATATAAAGTTTGTAAATTTGTAACTATTAAGGGGGCGACGAGCCACTCCCACATATATTTTGTCGTTATTATCAACAGCCGAGAGGCTTAAGTTCTCTCTCATGAGCTGAAATTTGGTACAAACAATCAAATGGGCAACATCGGTCCATGGACCCGCTAACAACTTGACATAGTCCAACGTCCTAAACCAATTTTTTAATAATAATCTTATCTAACTCGTATTTTGATCCAATAAAGTAAATTTGAATTTAAAAAAAGGCCTTTTTTTAAATATTCTAACGCCTAAAGACCCTACAGAATCATTCCTAAACGTCTAAAGACAATTCTGAATCAGCATCAAATACTGAATCAATATGTCTGTCTGTCCGTCTGTGTGTGTTCTGTAGTATCGATTCCTAACCTGGCCGTTCGCGTTCCTCATGTAATCAACCTACAGATCGCATCGAATTTTAATTGATATTAATTGATGAAATTTAATACAGGAATATAATTAGAAAGAAATTTATAATTACTTACTTCATATGACAGTACATGACATTTGGTGGGCAAATTGTATCTGGTCGATTGTTATCGTAAACAGCAATAACCAGGTTTTCTAAACTATATCGTATAGGTGACAGGAACGATATCATTCTCATCACATACGACATGTGCGTTAACAATATTAAAAAGCCAGAATAAATCAGCATAAAACAGGTTAAAATGGCCACACAAAAGACACCATTCTGGAAAAGAACAAAATGCATACAATTAAAATCGATTTACAAATATTTAGGAAATAAAAAGGGAAAGGAAATAATGTGATAAACGTCTAGAAAATATCTTTATTTTTTTTTTTCTTTTGGGAGAAATTACCCTGCGTCCGTCTGTTGTTGGCATTCTAACGGGCGTCAGTTATGAGATAGTGAAGTGAAATTTTGTACAAACACTTTTAATTTTTGCACACATATTGCTATTTAAAGTGGGCAAAATCAATTAAAAGCCACGCCCACAGTCGACAAAAATCAATTTATTTTTTACAAAAATTGATCAATGAAGTTAAAATTATGTATGCTTATATATATTTATACCACTCATCGATGTGTTAAAAATGGGCGTGGTCAGATAACAAACACTTATAATTTACAAAAAAACATTTTCACTATAAACCTCGACTTGCACTGTGATACGTATATTAGAGGGCGTAAGCATAAACCTACCACGCCCACCGATGTAAAAGTGAGCAGCATTTAAGATTTGGCCGAAGCCAAATTTAGTTTTTTTTCTTACTTGTTTCAAACAGATAGTTCGCTAATAAAAAAAAAATGTCTACTTACCACAGGTTTAAATATTGTACCTAACATAAGACCCATACCATCGGCACAAAGCGTCATAGCCATACAAGTTAAGAGAACTTTCATAACACGATCCACCTCCAACAACTGATCAGTCATCACATATACTATTAATATATAAACTGTTGAAAATAGAATCTATAAAAAAATATTTACAAAATAGAATTGACTTAATAATAAACAATAACAAATAGGTATTACAAAACATACATGAACAGGCGTTGTCGTAATAAAGGTGGCCACATAATATGTCCTTAATTTATACCAATTATTAAAAGTTTCCTTTTTAATTATAGGAATTTCTTCAGGATCTGTAATGATTCAATAAGAAGGTGACAATTTTTCGTAGATCATACTTAAATCGAAAACAAATTCTAAAGCATACATCGAAAAACGGCAGGCATGGCTGTGGTGTACCACAAATAAACACAATGTACTAAAAGTGAACCAAAATTTGCCACTTGTTTATAAGCATTCGAGCCCGAATCGCTATAGGTGAGACCAACAAGAATAGCACACAACACGTGAAGCATTAATTTTAAATATGTAGCTGTCTGTAAATATAAACAACAACGAAAAACGCTATTAGCAATTTAATTAATGGATTATAATTACAATTACCCAATCTCTAAGTATTTGTACATGGCAACGACTTATAAGTATCCACAGACGCATCCATTCCGGTGGTGGATAAATATGTTTGTTAACATTTAACCCCAACGTTGTTTTTCCTTTCGCTTTGACGGGCTCGATTTCTAATGAATCTCGAGATGGCGTATAATTATAACACCATTCTGGCTTTTGAGCCGCCTCTACCATACTATTTACACAATCACCATAATCTCCATTAACACATTCCAACACTATTATTATCAATTATAATAAAAAAAATTGCGCATCATTAGAAACTAATAAGAAATGTTTCTTTTTTGCAGCAACAACTTACAAAAATCTGGCGGATTGTGATACGGCGGACACTCTAAATTTACTGATCGTAGATACTGAACGGTTTTCTGTGGACTACCTTGATATACACAATAGCCTTGTGTTAGTACATAAATCTGATTAAACATTTCATAAATATATGATGACGGTTGATGTATAGTACAGACGATGGTGCGTCCCTCGTTCGCCAACGTTTGCAGCAGTTCTACAGTGTCCAGTGAACTTGAACTATCCAAACCTCTGCAAAAAAAAAAAAACAACTCTTAACACAATCTTTACATTTTTCATTAAAATTTCATTGAGTGATAAGAACTGAACTGAACCCAGCTAAAGTTGAAATGGAAATTTGTTCGCAATAACTAAATTTTAATTAAAATTTTAAAATATTCTATTATTTATTCTATGAAGTTGGAATTTTATACCCATATTTACAATTTCCGTATACAACGATATGCCAAAAATGGGCATGGTCATATAACAGATACACCCAAAATTATCGAAAAAAATATTCAGCGTAATACTCGCCTTGCAAACTGTCACGCCTACAGTTTGTATATAGATATATAGGGTATTTAAGATTTAGTGTAAGTCAAATTTAGTTTTTTTACTTGTTAGGTTTCCATATAACGAATAACCAAAGTTTCACATAACATAAATTTCGGGTCACTAAAGCTTAAAGGAACAGCTGTTGCTTAACACTTGTATAGAAATATATAAGAATTTTTAAAAATACTTTTAAATAACAAAAATATTCATAGCAATAATACATGACGGCGTTTTTGTCGTGGTCTTTACTACAAACTTCTCCATACAAATGAAAAGTTTAAAAAGGCCTTAAGTTCGTTGCGACGGAATTATTCCAATCAAAAGAGTCATGGGTTATAGACATCATATCTATAAAAGCTGCTGTTTATAAAGGTTTTGCAAAAAAACAGCAATTGCTTCATATTTATAATCCAGAAAGTTTGAATTACTACTGGATATGTCTATATATCTGACGAACCTGATCTATTATTAGTAATAGATATATATTTCTCTGGTAATACTTACGTGGTGGGTTCATCTAAAAATAACACGGCTGGATTATCTACTAATTCTAAAGCTATTGATAACCGTTTTCTTTGACCGCCCGACAAACGATCAACACGTGTTTTTCGGGCAGTATTTAATTTTAAAGTCTCCAAGATGTTTTCAATCTGAAATTAAACAACAACAAAAATTTTACAATTTTTAACTAAATTTTGATATTTTGACATTATTTATAATTACCAGCAATTTCTTTTCTCTTATATTCATAGATTTATTAGATATTTTCAAACTAGCGGCCAGCAGCATATACTCTTCCACAGTGAAAAAACTATAAAAGACGTCATCCTGCATTATATAACAGCACATCTTGCGCATTTTACTATTATTATTGCCAAACTTTATTTCACCAACAACACTCTCTTTGCTAATTATTGATAATAATCAAAATAATAATCATTTATAGAGAAAAATGTTTGATCGATCGTGAAACTTACATAAAACCTGTTAGAATATTCATTAAGCTGGATTTTCCCGCTCCGGATGGTCCCATAATCGCTGTTAATTCTCCAGATTTAAATTTTCCTGAGATGCCCTTAAGAATATTTTTATTTTCTAAAAATGAATTAAAGAGAGTATGAATAAAAAATCGTAGAAAACAATTTTTTATACCCTCCGCATAAGATGGGGGCATACAAAGTTTGTCATTCCATTTGCAACACTCAGAAGGAGGCATCACAAAAATTAAGCTATTAAGTTGAAATTTGGTGCACATATTTATAATTACCCCATCCATTAATGTGCCCAAAATGGGCATGGTCATATAACAGATATGTCTACAATCGGCAAAAACCTATATATCTGCCACAAAAATTGACCTATGAACTTTGGCACTAATACTAATATATATGCCATGTACCAAAAATTGGCGTAATCTAATCACAGACACGCCCACCATTTACAAAAAAACAATAGTCAACGTAAATTTAGACTTGACAGCTGATACATAATACTATTAATGGGCATAAAAATGTGGAGGGTATTTAAGATTTCGTCTAAGCCAAATATAGTTTTTTGAATTCTTTTAAATTATAATTTATTATAAAAACCGATTTATCACATTTGTAATTATCATCTATAATAATAGACAAAATAAATGAGACGACTGATGGAGGTCTCCCCATCTACATATTTAAAAAAAAAAAAAAATGTTACAACAATTAGCATACAAGTCGTATCAAATCAGTCTATTTTCTTTGCAATATTCACAAATCATTATTATTCCCGCAATGAACATATTTCAACACTTGCAATTTATTTATCATTCCATGCATATTTATAAAAGTCATAGAACTTGACTGGTTATTAGTACTTGAGGCATGTAAATGGTGACGTCGATTATATATTGTATTATTCATTTTTAGAAATGGTAGCCAATCGTTCTCTAATCGTAAATCTATAGAGAATTGCAAGAAGCCTATATTTGCTGAACTAAATCGCTTTCCATTGGTAAAGAACTTTAAACTTTATATAAATAATTCAAAATACATACGAGTATTATATTATCAAATTGTATTTACTTGCTATGTCAGTTTCATAGCAAAATTTATTTATGTCTGAGAAGTTCCGACTCTTTTTAGAACGCATAGTAGTCTAGTTTCACGGAGTCTAATACTAATTCTAAGGCATTGAAGCGTGCGTAAAATTAAACAGTTTAAATTGTATTCGATTTGTACAATGTGGGGGGCTTGAGAATACTTTTATATAGCAGAATATATATACTGTATAATACTCGTCAATAATATAAAAAAGGCTAAGTGTTTTTAACTAATAAAGCAGGTTTTTTGTACTAATGATTTGAGAACTGAATTTATTCAAGTGTGTTCGGAGAACTGGATCTAGATAGGCAATCTCTTTTTCTCTCCATGAGCTCTGGAATTTTGAAAATATATTGTTTTATTAGCCAAAAATTCTTTTTTTTCGAGGTAGCATCGATAAATCCAAAACTTAAAACATAAACCCAAATTTTTAATCATTTTTATTATTCTTGCACCAAACTTGAAATATAAAAATGGATGAAATATACGGACTTCTCCATTATCTTCCCCTAACTGTAATAGCTGTAATAGCTTTTTCCCAAACATTAAATAAAACGAGGCATTTTCTGTTCCAGTAATAAGATAATTTGTCATAGTGTTGAAGAGCAGCCTTACGATTTACGAGGAAAATCAATTTTATCTAAAGGCAATAAATTACTTATTACTATTAGGTATTTAACTGTATGTAACTTTTAATTATCAACAATTACTTCAAGTTAAATTACAAGGCGTAAATCACTTAAACTTAACATTAAATTTAAACGTAACCACTTAATACCTGTTTAATGATTTTTTAAAATTGATTGAAATTTTTTTTTTTTTTTGACAACAAAACAAATTAATCTTGTTATAGATAGTAAAGGGTTAAGGCATTAAAAATTGTTCTTTGCAGTAAAATTGGCTTAAGTCAAATCTTAAATACCTTTCAACAAAAATTGAAACAATGAATTGAAATTTTGTAAAGACATGTCTAGTTTTTAAACGCAAGGTGAAATCGGTGGAAAGCTGGGCCCACAATTAACCAAAAACTTTCTTTCGTTAAGATATGTATATAAATAATATGACTTTACAGCGATATGAATGAAGATGAGACACATTTACAATTTGTAGAAAAGCTTTTTCTGTTCAAAAGCTGGAGCAGTATAAATGTATAACCACGCCCACTATATATATATATATAAATAAATACATAAATGTAGAGTACATTTAACATTTATCAGTTTTGTTACTCACCATTTTGTCGTGGAATTTTCACTTGATATGTCAGACTTTTAAATTCAATATCAATATTTTTAACTATATTACGTTTAAGTTTCTGCAACTCCATTGTGATGTTGTCTGCAGTTGTTCTTTGTTTTGTTTTTTTTTCTTTAATCTTTATGGAACTGTCATATATTGTATATTTATAGTAAATAAAACCACCAAGTTATAATCACTACGAATAAAATGAGAAAAGAAAAAAAGAATTATTTTATGAATTTTAAAGTTGAGATAAAATTTATAGATAGACTGTACTATATATAGAAAGTAAAAAAAAATTATCTTTCGTAGCAGTACACACATCCTACTTGAAACTGGTAGTCCCTGAAAAGTTCCTAGTCCCAGCTAAATTCATTCTATGAAAACATGGTTGTCAGGGAAAATGTTTGTAAATATTTTGGAGAATTTGGAAATGGACGATTTGTCCAAATTATATAAATTAGTTATACTGCTATATAAGAAATATTTAATTTTATTTAAAAATTTCATTATACTGCATGGTTTCGTTTGGTATAAGCGGACATTTCATACAAATCAGAAAATGATTACTCCAGCCGTTTACGAATTTCTCCTCCTTACTGATTATCGAGAATCTAACATAACCCTCTATAGAAATTTTCCTAATCATACCTACTTAGGTGGTATAAAAAAAACATTTACAAAGAAAGCACCGCCCGATTTATAAAACTTTATAAAACATATATTAAAAAAAAATTAATAAACATTAACTTTTTCAAGAGCAAATTTTGTTAAATATCATATCTGACATTGACCCATTAACTTTTTATACATATATATATATATGTATAGGCGTTAAAAGCTGATAGTATTATCAGTCCATGACTTTTTCTCTCAATTTCAATTCAATTTATAGAATGTTTTACATATAAAAAGATCAAAAGCATTTTTTAATAAATATTTAAGAGGCGGCTAGCACAGTTTTAATATCTTTTTTTTTTATATTAACTACATTTAATCTTAATTATATTGCCATCAATCTATTGATTGATTCAAATTGCCATTAATTTGAAACAATTAAAAAAAAACATTTAAGAAATCGAAATTTGGTTTAAGAAAAATCTTATATATCCTACGCATAAAAACTATAAATAGTGGGCGTGACAGGCACATGATTACGCCTTTTAAATGGGTAGGTATTATGTATCAGCTTGCAAGTTGAGTTTTATGCTGAATACGGTTTTTGGTAAATTGTGGATATACGATTATTCGACCATGCCCATTTTTGCACAATCATAGATAAACTAATTATAAATATGTGTACCAAGGTCCAACTTTAGATGAATTTTTGTGGCAGATATATAGATTTTTGTCGATTGTGGGCGTGGCTCTTGATCAACTTTGCCCAATTTAAATAGCGATCAGTATGCAGAAAGCAGAAGTGTCTGTACAATAACTCACTATTTTAAAATTTACAATCGCGACAGTATTGACAACAGACATCTGCCCGGACATACGGACATACATGTTTAGATCTACACAGTTTTTGATGCTGCTTAAAAGTATATAGACTTTGTAGAGTATCTAATGCGTCGTTCTAGGTGTTGTAAATCGAATAACAAACTTAGTCTGCCTTAGTATGTTAGGTGGAAGGCACAATAATCAACTTTATAACAATTATAACATCTCCGTGTGCTTGTACCCTAAAAATGACACTTTTTATATACTATATAAACACACACAATACCTATTCATTTACATGTCAGGCCGTAATAAAATAATAAAATTTTTACACAAAATTCATTATCCGCCCCTTTTTTACTCTTACACCGAATAGCTTTTATTTCACAATAAAGTTTGTCTGTTTATCACTCTTGTAAAATGATTTCCGTATAATGATTTTTTCTTTGAAAGTACTATGCCAGTACTAAGTAAATAACGTAAAGGTACAATTGGAAAAAAAATAAATTCTATATCAGCAATAATAAGGCATTACAGAGGCACAACCGAAAAACAAGTTTAAGTGCCTTAGCCGGTATTCGTATTACTAAAAACTGCGGAAATGTTATGCACGAAATATACATCAAGCCAAGCCAGACATTGCTTATGTTTACTTATACTATACGTATATCAGGGGTGGGCAACATTTTTCGACATCGTCACCTACATGGAAGATGTCTCCTAAAAATGTATGGTATATTACCAAACCTTCGCTTATAGGTATAGAAATTATTTCTTAATTAAGAAACATTTTTCAAAACAATCTATACACGGGTTATGACTATCGATCTAGACATGTCCGTCCGTGTGTCCCTCTGCCTGCTGTTTAAACGCTCACACCTTAATATTTTGAGTAATCAGGCTGAAATTTTGTACAAATATTTCAAATATTTTTATTTTAATAGATTTCTACTTAAAGTGGCCAGGTGCCACACCCACAATCGACAAATATTTGATACATAGCCATTATAGGACCACGCCCACAATTTATAAAAAACCTTTTATTGTACAGAATCTGACATATAATTTGATACGTATTACCCATACTGTTACATGGCTTAATCAGTTACTTGCCGCACCCACTGCAATACTTTTTACTTGTTTTTCTCTATATTATATAATTTTTCATTCATTTTTGTATCGTTTGCCTTTCAACATGACTTCACGTGCCCGATTTACCCACCACGAATTTATATGTGTAGGTATGGTTGAAAACATGATGCACTATGTGTATAAAAACACACCACATAAATGATAAATTGAGAAGGTCTCCTTTTGCGGTCAAGAAAATTTTACAATTTAACACAAAAAAAAATTTAATTTTTATTATTATCCTATAAGCCATTGAGCGAAAAAAATACCTATAAATACTAAAAAAAAATTAAATACGTCAAAAAAAAAATAACGAAAGAAGTCAGCTAGCTAGGAATTATTTTTTAAAAAGTATTAACTAAGCTTATAACAAGTAAGGAAATTAAATTGGCTTAGGCTAAATTTTAAAAACCCTCCACATCTACATACAAACCGTGCACGTGCCAGGTATATGATTACGTCCACTAATAGTTTTTATGTAACGTATAAGCTTGAAAGTCGAGTTTTTTAGTAAGGTTTTTTGTAAATCGTGAGCGCGTTTATTAATTGACCATGCCCATTTTTGGTATATCGAGGGACGATATAATACATATACGAACGAAATTTCAAGTTCATAGGTCCATTTTTGTGGCAGATATATAGATTTTTGTCGATTGTGGGCGTGGCTTTAAACCGATTTTGCCTGATTTTAAATAGCGATCTGCGTGCAAAAACTGAATGCGTCTGTACAAAATTTCAACTCAATATCTCAAAGTTTACTACCATGAGAATGCCAACAGCAGACGGACACACGAACATACACGTTAAGATCGACTCAATGTTTGATGCTGATCCAGAATATATACTTTGTAGGGTGTCTGGCGCCTCCTTCTAAATGATAAATTTAGTATACCTTCTATCTTATATGGAGGGTATAATAATACAATAAAATTAATCATAAAAACATGAATTATGAATTTGAGTTATAAAAAAACTATACGTTTTTTTTATATTTTCATTAAGAGGAAGTATTTTATAAATACCACCATGTAGTGGTACCGCCGTCAACATTGAGCATTGTTCAATCCATATAAAGTAACTCAATGACGTACAAAGAGCCGTCTGTCACTACGTTAATATTTTTACTTTATATGTATACATTAATAATCAGGCATACCTACCATAACTGAAAATATTTATACAATCTTTAGTAATAATACGCGTAATAAGAGCATTTGAATGAAACTGAACTTTGATGCATGACTCAATTGTTTGCAAATGCAACAAATGTACGGAATGTGCAATAAATGAAAACGAAGAAATATACGCAAATATATATATATATATATATAGAATCGATTTAGGTGAACGTAATTATCATAATATTTTTGTCTGATCTACTGACAGATCAACTGAAAGCTTGCAAAAATTTCATTTTTCTTAATACCCAGTTTTTTTCGTTTGTATTCCTCCTCTTCCCATAAAGGTTATCAAGTGACAGTGAGATTTAAATAATAAAACAAAAATACAAAAAAAATAATAATTTATAGAGAATTTTTTGCATAAAAAAACAGAGAAGGAAAATTCCAGTGCAAGAAGGAGACAGCCAATTAAATGGCATGTTAAAGCAACAAGTTACTTGGACAAATCTTAAATACTCTTTATATCTACATAGAAATTGTGGGCGTGGCAGATACCTAATTGCGCTCTTTGAGGACGTTTGTAAAACATATCAACTTTTAAAAAGGATTCTGTAAAAAAATGTTGTTATTTTTTTATAGATTGTGGGCGTTTCCGTTATCCAACCATGCCCACTTTTGGACAATCAATGGGTGTAGTAATTATATGTGTAAATATGTGTTACAAGTCACTTGTTGGCTTGGCTAATATATAGATTTATTTTAATCGTGGACGTGGCAATTGACCAATTTTTTGCTCATGCTTCTGTATAAAATGTCACCTCATTATTACCAAGGTTGGACATGTCTAAAACGCTTCAGTCTATGTATTACGTATCAGCTTGCACGTCGAGTTGTACTCTAGGTTTAGTTTTTTGTAAATTGTAAGCATATCTGTTATCCTACTATGTCCATTTTTGGTACATCGAAGAATGGACTACATTAAGGTAACAAATTTCAAGTTGATAGGTCAAGTTTTTGTTAATTGTGGGCGTGGATCTTAACCGATTTCGCCCATTTTAAATAGAGATTTGCATGCAAAAACTTCAATTGTGTGTGTACAAAATTTCAGCCTTATATCTTAAAATTTACTAAGATAAGAATTACAACAGCAAACGGACACACGGATATACATGTCTATTTGATGCTGATCAAGAATATATATACTCTCGCCATTTCTTCTTAGGTTTTGTAAACCGCATAACAAACTTATCATATGTATGTATAAATAAATTTTATATATTTCATCAATAATTCGTTATCAATATATGCGCATTATAGCTAAAAGAATTCACTCGAATTATATGATTTTGTTTTGTTTGGGTTTGTTTTCTTAAAACAAAAAGAATTAGATTAAGCTTAGTTTATAAAATACTACTTTTATATAATTATTTGTACTTCGTACAACGTCTGAAGAAATACTTATAAGATTATAAATTGTTTTTATATAACAACTCAGAATCACTTCCTAATGTCATTTAATCAAGTTCATGTAATTTTAAGTTCAATGTAGAGATCACAACTTTTTTATAATATTTCTATAAAGTGTGTACCATTTTTGGAAGCAGTCTTTGCTAATATAAAAATATGTGGAAAATTGTTTTTTACGCTTAATGTTATTTAGCTAAATAGTTGACAATAATAATCGGATCAGAATATTAAGAGAATATATACAAAATAATATGAAGACCTTTAATAGAGGGTTTCGCTACTGCAGCCCTTCCATGAATATTAGCTTTGTGGAGTTTAGTGTCCTTACAGGTTTTTTCATTTAATATACTTCTACATAATAAAATAATCTTAAAAACGTGTTACTAATCATAAATAATAGAGAAAATTACAATTGTGTGTAGTTTAGTACTAGCTATTAACCAGTTTTTTATGTTTTGCATTTACTCGCTCATGTGCAGAATTTATATACAGATACTTTATTTAATAAACTCACGTTTTCGTGGTTTCAAAATCCTTGAACTTGTTGCTTCACTAAGGCCATATCAATACAAGCATTTTATATAAATCCTATAAATTTTTCATATATGGGAAGTATCACCACAACAACGCACATTGAAAAGTATTTTTTCGTGTGATCAGTCTGTTAGCTGGTTAGTAGGATTAGTTTTCCTAAATATTTTTAAAAATCTTTTATATTTAATGTAATTTTTACTTTCTAGGTAATATATTTAATTATTTAATTGTACGTTTTATTGAAAAATTAAAAAAAAATTGTAATAAAGTGAAGAGATTTTGACATTTTTTTTATTGTGTAAAATTCTTCACGTACAGGGCACAATCTCGATAGATTGTTGAGACTCCTCCTATCCTATATAAATTTCTAGCAGCCTATGGAGGTACAAGTATTGATTTACTACCTTATTACTCTGAGCATAATATCAAATTCGGCATCAAAAAGTATGATTGGCCTCAAAGTCTAGGTTCGGAAACTGGGAAACTTAGGTCGTAAGCTTAGATATCGTTTAAATATCTAACTAATAATGGTCATCTGTTGGTCTAGAGACAAACTATATGGTACTTCCCCCAAACACTTCATTTCACTATCAATTGATTCATTTCATATGAAATCATTAAATTGTTTTTTTTTTTCTTATTTATTATTTTTGAATGTCAATCTTGAGTTAGTGACTTGAATACAAATGAATTGCCAAATTTTAAAAGTATATTTAGCAATAAACACACACTATACTTTCGGGCACACACATTTATACTACATCCGGACTATATAGTTATGCTACGCACACATGAAAAATAAAAATTTCTTGAAATACAGTAAAAAACTTAAAAAACTGGTAAATTCTATAATTTTTTTAAAGTATTAATATGAGCATATGCAGTATTTTTATACCCTCTACATAAGATGGAGAGTATACTACGTTTGTCATACCATTTGCAAGATTTAGAAAGAGTGTCAAAAACTGAGTCGTCTGTCCGTCTACTGTTGTCATTCTAATGGTTTTCAATTTTGAGATATTGAGCTGAAATTTTGTACACATACAAAATAAGTTTTTGCACGCAGATCGCTATTTAAAATGGGCAAATTCGGTCCAGATCTACGCCTACAATCGGAAAAGATATATATATCTGCCACAAAAATTGAGCTACAGAGTTGAAATTTAGTACGAATATTTATAAATGTGAACATTTTCCAAAAAAATGTCTAGATTGAGTTAATTTTTGATGCTGATCAAGAATATATATACTTTGTAGGGTCTCTAACGCCTCCTTTTGGGTGTTGAAAATGGTATGATAAACTTAGCATACCCCCCATCTTATGTAGAGGGTATAAAAATGCAATCTGTAGCTTATACACTTCGTGATTTCACGTGATTAGACAGACGTACAGACGTAAATCGTAAATTCAGAACGTGGTTAATTAAAAGTGGGTAAAGTGGGTTGCCCTTTAGCAGTCACAAGTATCTGCATGAATTTAATATACTGTTTGTCACCAGTTGTACAGGGTATAAAAAATGGAAAAGACTACAAAGTTTATCTCTTCCTTCTCTTTTATTTTATTTCATTTTATTTCATTTTCATTTTTATTTAAAATAATATCTAGGAGAAGTCTTATAAGAAGAACATAAGAAAAAAATAATAATGTGATAATTAATTTGTTTTATTTTACATGTGCCCTAAATCAACTGATAACAAATGAGAATATCATATGAAAAATGTCTCGATTGTAAATGTCAAATTTATAGTCATTTGCTAATAAATTGTATTATAAAATATTACGAAATACCTGTCTAATGTAGTATGAATTTTGAAAGCAAAGCTTCCATCAATAGCCTAATACGTAATATGGAATTTTGAACAGTTCCAGTCCGATTGTACGTCATAACATTTCATTTCATTTACATGTCTGGATATGATTTCCTTTAAATAAATAATAACAACAAATAATTTAATCAATAAGTCAATAAAAGTTCTAACAGACGGTTCGTATTATAAATAAATTTATACTGGACAGGTTTTTCTTTTAATTACTCGGTGAAATGTGATCTTTCATGGTAAGATTCCTTTTGACTATTTTTCTTTAGAAGGGAAAATAACACTCAAATAGAAACATTGAAGTCTCTATAAAGTATATATCATTTTAATTAGCATGAAATTCTGTACCGGTCATAAAAATTAAGATATCGCCGTCAATTTTAGCAGAAATATGGGTAGTTTTTGTAGGCAGGTTCATGCTGAATATAAGCAAAATCGGTCGAGCGATACGATCATCACAAACCTAAAAAATGGGAATTTTTTTAAACGTTTACATAGCTATGCTCTCAGGTAGCTTTATTTAGGGTCGCTTTAGGGCTGGATTTAAATGGAAATCTGCAAATAATACCTAACGAGTTCTATTTTTTAGAAACTAGTTTTTATTATTATATACTTTATGTAAATTACACTGTAATGGTTGATTTTGAACAATGACGGTTTTGTGTTTGTGTCGGAAATTATTAAATATCACGTAAAAACAATAAAAAATTGTTAGTTCCAGTAGTTAACGACATGTAACAGATTGGTAATTTAAAACTGAAACAAATAAAACAAGTTCTAAATAGCGTGAAATCTTGGATAGCCACCACCTTTTAAAGTATTAAAATAATAGTTATAACTGGCTAGGAAGGATGCTTATGTATTGGGTGGGGAGCCAGTGAAAAACTGCTTAAGAACATCTAAGAAAATGTTTTTGGTATAAATTTTTACTTCACTAAGGGCATCCCTCGATCAATTTCGTGTAATTTCACTATCATTCTATTAACGAGAACAATATTTCTGAATTTTATTGATATTATTTCCCGGGAGAAAGTTAACTGACATGGCCAAGTATAATTAAGAATTTGATGCTGATCTAAAACACATGTATTTTGTAGGGTGTCTGACGCCCCCTTCTGGATGTAGAAAAATATAATTAAATAAAACCAAAATTAAATCAAAAAGATTTTCAATAATTCATTGCTGCACTATATACATATAGGTACTTATAAAAATAATCAAATTTGTGTTTTTTCAAGTTTGGTTTTTTTTTTTAATTTAGTTCTTTTCATACATTTTGTATTATTATCAAATTTTTATATACTGTGTAAAAATAATTCTTTTAATGTGTTATTTTTTTGGAATGCGCACTTGAAAACCGTTCAATTAGACTCATTACCCGCAACTGTGTTCAACGATGTTAAACAATTTAGACATCAGTGTATAAGAGTCTGTTTGTAAATACAATATTTTTAATATGAAACATAAAACAACGACTATTAAGGAAGGAGGTGTAGAGGTGTGTACACCTTATTAGATTACAAATAATTAAAGCTTTCTTATAATCAGTAATATCAACAAATAATATGCAGCTTGTGCCTGTGTTATGATTTAAAATGAGAAGCATTTCCAGTTAATGACTTAATAATATACACATTTAACGCAATTTAAAAGGGTTATTTGGTTCATAGCAATGTTTTAAAAGTTGTGCACGCTGTTATTAAAAACGTAAGATATTAAATCATGAAAAGTTCCATTTCATTCCATTTATTATACCCTACACATAAGATAGAGAGTATACTGAGTTTGTCATTCCGTGTGCAACACCAAGACGAAAACGTCAGAGACCGTACAAAGTATATATGTTCTTGATCAGTGTCAAAAACTAAATCGATCTAAAAATGTATGTCCGTGTATTTGTCTGTTGTTGGCATTCTCAAGGTAGTAAATTTTAAGATATTGATCTGAAATTTTGTACAGACACTTATAGTTTTTGCACGCAAATCTCCAAAAAATCCGTCTGTAGCTTGAGCACAAATATATATGAACAGACAGACGTACATATGGGCATGATTAAATTGATTCTAAACCGATGAGGAGTTAAAAATATCTGCGCAAACTTAATATATTTTTTGCCACAAGTAGTTGCACATAAAACTATGCGTGATTGTTGTCAAATATGAATGATGCGTTATTAAAAAAGGGCATTTAAGTTAAAATTACAATATACGAAAACATAGACATTAAACATTTTAAACTATACAAAAACTTACTTAAATACTCACACTCTTTATATAACATTTGGATTTTTCTTTAAATCTCTTTTTCTAACTCTCTCTCGATTGCAGCACTGTATTTTCTCACACGTGAAAATTTGCAATGTGTGAAAATATTTACGTTTAAATGATTTGCTATTTACAGTTTTCGCTTAAATATTTCTAATAAACTATTGTATAATAGTGAACAGCGACATATGCCAAAGTTCACAGCGATAATTAAAATTATAACTTGGGCTGCCCTTTTTTTTATATTTATTTTTTTAATAACATGCGTAATTTAACAGCTTATTGTTATTAGTAGAATAAATGGCAAATACCTTAAATTTTTATAAACATTAAGCTCCCTTAACTTCAAATACACACTTGAGCTTTGTTAGCGTAACAATATTATATAAATTAAATAAATTATTATTAGTAATAGCCCGATATAAACTTTTTGCCTTTACAAAGCGTATATGAAAGAAAACAGAACCATTTAAAATATTACTCAAAAATCAACTGCTAAAGATAGTAGTAAAAAAAGTAACGTAACATATTTTTATTTATAAATACAATTGTCTCTGTCTTTCTTACAAGAAATTAAAATCATAGAGTTGCATTTTTATTGCAATGAATAAACAAAAAACATTTTTTCTAGTTTTTTTCTCATTAAGTTCCTCGTTGTTAATGTCGCACCGATATAATTCTCTATCGTGTGTAAAAAACATTAGTTTTTTCGCAAAACACATGAAATTATTAGAATTGTTCTGTTGTTCGCGCATACACTTTTTTATAATAAATCATTATATTGTCGTTTGAAGTGTAAAATTTATATGAAGAAAAAAATTTAGATAATTTTACAGAAACCTAAAGTTAAAGGAAATTAATCATTTATATTAGAAAAAAAAGAGGTGATTAATACAAGATTAATATGGAATAAAAATTATTTATAAAACTTCAATTATAACACAAGATTAATCAAGAAAGAAGGAAGCATGGAAGCTTTAATTCCTGTCATAAATAAATTACAAGATGTTTTTAATACAGTCGGTTCGGATTCTATACAATTACCACAAATTGTGGTCTTAGGATGTCAGGTAAAAAAAAAATTTTTTTCTTTTCTTTTTGCTGAGAAGGATATTATTAGAAATATATATATAAGGTATTATATAATTAATTGATTGATGATTATGATTAATGTTTTAACGTATATGTTGCTAATAAAAAGTCCTATGCCTAGGCTTTATGTAACAATTTGCTTTGTTTGACACATTCCTTCAAAAAAAAAAAATCAATATGTTCCTTATAAGAAAACTTTATGCAGTATATAGAATAATTGTATTTATATACTCTATAAATATTTACGCATATGCAATCAAATCTATTCATGTTTTGTCATTTCCCGGCAAAATTATATCCGTACCAATACATAGGAATCTGAAAAAAAAAAACAGCGGATAAATTGAAGAAGAGAAATGTATATTTGTTTAGACCAAATCATTATTTATAATGATTGATCATGTTTCGTGATCCATTTCACTGTTGTTTTTATACTATTTATAGGACCTAATCAAATTTCATATACCAACACGTACAATATCTGTTTTTGCTTGAACATATATTTTTTTTATTTTTCTTTATCTCTAGAGTTCGGGTAAGAGTTCCGTTCTAGAAAGTTTGGTGGGCCGTTCATTTTTGCCACGCGGCACTGGCATTGTAACCAGATGTCCTCTCATTCTGCAATTAATTTATTGTCCTTTAGAAGATCGCGAACATCGGTCGCCCGAAAATGGTAAAAATTAAAGAAAAACCCCCCCAAAAAAATTATAATCATAATTCTTCTTTATTTGTACCAATAGGCACCGTTAATGCACCTGAATGGGGTAAATTTTTGCATACTAAAAAAGTATTTGTTGACTTTAATCAGATACGTGAAGAAATTGAAGAACAAACCGAAATGATGGCTGGCAACAATAAGGGTATCTGTGGGGAACCAATTAATTTGAAAATATTTTCAACGCGTGTGGTCAACTTAACTTTAGTCGATTTACCGGGCATTACCAAGGTGCCGGTGGGTGATCAACCAGAAAATATTGAACAACAAATTAAGGAACTGGTCGTTAAGTATATAGAGAATCCCAATTGCATTATATTGGCGGTTACCGCAGCCAATACCGATATGGCTACAAGTGAGGCTTTGAAATTGGCCAAAAATGTTGATCCCGATGGGCGTAGAACGTTGGCGGTAGTAACGAAATTAGATTTAATGGATGCGGGCACCGATGCTATTGATATATTGTGTGGCCGCGTCATACCCGTTAAATTGGGTATTATTGGGGTTATGAATCGATCTCAGCAGGACATTAAGGATAACAAAGATATCGAAGAACAATTGAAAGATGAGGCGGCATTCCTGCAACGTAAATACCCAACACTGGCCACTCGCAATGGAACCCCCTATTTAGCGAAAACTTTAAATCGTCTACTCATGCATCACATACGCGACTGTTTGCCCGATTTAAAGACACGCGTGAATGTAATGTCATCACAATTTCAATCTCTTTTGAATTCGTATGGTGACGATGTGACGGATAAAAGCCAAACTTTATTACAAATTATCACCAAATTTGCGAGTGCTTACTGCTCCACCATTGAGGGTACAGCACGTAATATAGAAACGACTGAATTGTGTGGTGGGGCACGCATTTGTTATATATTTCATGAAACCTTTGGTCGCACCCTCGATTCGATACATCCATTGGCCGGTCTCTCTAAAATGGATATATTAACAGCTATACGTAATGCTACGGGGCCGCGGCCAGCTTTGTTTGTGCCCGAGGTATCATTTGAATTGTTGGTGAAACGACAGATTCGCCGTTTGGAGGAGCCCTCTTTACGCTGTGTAGAATTAATACATGAAGAAATGCAACGTATTGTGCAACACTGTGGTAATGAAGTGCAGCAGGAGATGTTAAGGTAAAAAGTATTTTTTAATTTATTCATTTTTTATTATTTTTTTTTTTAAGTATACGTTACGTTGTACTGTTTTAAAGGTTTCCCAAATTGCATGAGAAAATTGTCGATGTTGTGACACAATTATTACGTCGCCGTTTACCAGCTACCAACACTATGGTGGAGAATATTGTTGCCATCGAATTAGCTTACATTAATACCAAGCATCCAGATTTTCACAAAGAAGCTGCTCTGGTGCCTAGTCTACTGAAGGCTGATAATATAATGGACCCATTTTCACATCATCATCAACAGCAGCAACAGCAGCACCAAGTTAAACGTTCCAACAATACACCAAGAACTGCATCAACATCACAAGTTAAGCAACAACAGCAACAATTAGAACAACAACAGCAGCAGCAACAGGACTTATTAGAGCAGGCAGGTTTTTTTTATAAAGAACGCATTCATTCTCTACATATAACATTTTGTACCCTACAACATTTGTGTGACATTTTTATTCTATTGGATCTAAGTGATGATACTTTTTACTTATTTCTTTATACCCTGCATCCCATATGGCCAAAGGGTATATTGAGTTAATTAATAATTAAAATCAGAATCGTTTTAAACATGTCCGTCTCTCTGTCTATAACTTCTGTAAATTTATGCTTAAGCTACATGTCTACATTTTTTGAGATATTTCACTAAAATTTTTGTAAAACGGCATTTTATGAGCCAAAGAGGAACCCTATAGAAATTGTATCAAGTTAAATCATTTTTGAAACTCTCCCTAAAAGGTTTTATTGTAAAAAAAAAGCCTATATCGTGAATATTCTTAATATTTTTGGGCAAAATTTGATAAAGAGCAGTTAATTAACTTTATAAGGGGCTGTAACAAATTTGAACTCAATTGAATTATTTTTAGTGTCTTTTTCCATATAAATGATATTTTTCGAAGATCACTTATACGACAAGGACTGTGATTTTTTACCGTTACAACTCAACTAATTGTAACATAATTTGTAGAACTTAGAGGGGAGGGGTAGAGTATTAAATAATATTTTGACTCTTGTTTTATTATTGTAGAATCATGTCAATGAAACACCAACCCACAGTTGGTTGGCAAATATTTTGCCACCACCAATAACCCCCTTAAGTAGTATACGGGTTGCCGAAAATTTGGACATGCAATCACAACAAAGTACTCCGGTACATAATAATAGTGTGACTAGTCCAGTGAAGCCAGTAAATCTTCTACCAGATGTACCAGCTGCACAGAGTTCCAGACGCTTAACGGATAAAGAGCAAAAGGATTGTGATGTTATTGGTAGATGATGAAATATTTATAAAAATTTTAAATAAATATATATTTTTTTTGTTTATTTTTTAGAACGTCTCATTAAATCATATTTTTATATAGTGCGCAAATCTATACAAGATTCGGTACCAAAGGCTATTATGCATTTTCTAGTTAATTATGTTAAAGATAATTTGCAAAGTGAACTGGTTACACATCTGTATAAATCCGAAAGAGTTGAAACGTTATTAAATGAATCCGATCATATAGCGATAAGAAGGAAAGAAGCGGCCGACATGTTAAAGGTAATATACATCCTCATTAACTAAATTACAAATTAAATCTTTTTTTGCTTAAAGGCTTTAACTCGCGCCAATCATATAATCAGCGAGATCCGTGAAACTCACATGTGGTAAATGTAGACGTTAATGATGTGTTCAGCAGCTGTTCTGTGCATTGTAGTAATCCTTAGCAATCTCAGTGTTAATGCATGCTTTGCTAAAGGACTTTATTGGCAGACAACGCTTCCTATAATATTTGATTTCTTTACATATTGATTGAAATTTTTCATTTTTCTTATCTTACTACCTATAAATGTGATGTTCATTGTTCATACATATGTTTTTCATTTCCAAAGCCTACTGTTTATTCATTGGAAATTGCAACGCAGTAGTATTTATTTTTTAATTTTTTTTTTATTGTGAGAAAAAAAATAATATATAATCTTGCGGGATAGAATGAATTCTGATATGGCGAAGTGTATTATTTTCTTAGAATGAAATGTGGTAAGTAGGGGCTTTGTGGGAGGAGAGTTAAGAAAAATACAATATTTTCTGTAAATGTAATACTAACCGAATGAAATAACAAGTAAGAAAACTAACGTTGGCTTAGGCCACCTCTTAAATACCCTCCATATCTACAGTAGTGGGCGTAGCAGATATGTGATTCCGCCCTCTGATAATCTGTAAATGCAGATCGCTGTTTAAATTGAAATGAATAATTTAATAAAAATGTATTTATCTGTTTATAATTACGTCATAAATCGATATGCCAAAAATAGGCGTGGTCGGACAGCAGACACCTTCACAATCAACAAAGGTTTATATATCTGCCACAAAAATTGAGCTATGAAGTTGAAATTTGGGATATATATTTATAAGTGTCCCAGGTATACGTGTGCCAAAATGGGCGTAATCGGATAACAGACACACCGCCAATTTAGAGAAATTACTACCCTTACTCAGCCTTAAACTTGACATGAAATGCGTAAACATAAACCTGCCACGCCCACTCTTTGCATAGAACTGGGAAAGGTAATTAAGGTTTGGCCCACGGCAACTGTACTTTTCTTACGTCTCCTTAACTGTGCTAAAATGATCAAAATTTTTAACTTTTGTTCTTTGTTGTTAATGTTGTGTGCAGTTATAGTCTCTATTGAATTTTTTTATTCAACCACTTTAATACTATTGTCGTTTATAATATATACGTATAAAAATCATATGAAATTCCTTTTTAATTCTCTCTAGGTTTTTTTTTTTTAATTGAAAAAAAAATTCCAGTTCAAGCGCGATTTGTATCTGATAGAACACGTATTATACAACCGACACCACCTTTGGCAAATGCTTTTTCATGCCACTGTAACAAATGACCACTAGAACCCTCGGATGGTATTTCAAATCCACGATATATATATTTCATAAGAACATCCAATAAATCATTTTTTTCTAACGCTTCGACCGCTTGATCCATTTGTGACGATTTTATTGAAAGTAAAACACGTACAGTTAAAGTAAGGGCGTGGTCCTACAAAAAAGCACACAGAAGGGAAATCCAATTAGTAATTGGAAGCTGTGACCCTTTACACATTCTACACAAACCTTGACATGTTGCTGTTTGCAGTCTAGGGGAGCATTTTGTAGTACGCTGAGCAATGCTTCTATAGATTTGCCTTGCGTTAGTAAAGCAGTAATTTCACTTTCATCAGGACCCAAGGAATTAGCGGCATCCGTTTCATCCTCTTTAAAATTGTCTTCATTGTATTGATCGACGTCAATTTTACGGAATGCAGAGCTGGAGGTATTTTTGGCCATTATTTTTGTTTTTTGTTTCAATATAAAGGCAGTCTCTGTTTTTTTTTTGTCTTTTTTCCTTTTTTATTCCAATTAATTTACAGGTGAATCATTTAGATTAGACGCCACCAAGCGTTAATGGAAAATTTTTAAACAGCTGCTTAGTGTATGTGACGTTCCCCTTAATAGAAATGTCACTTGATCAGCTGTTTAACTTTTAATGCAATAACTGCTGCGTTCGCTCATTTGTTTGTTGAAATACTTCTTATTGGTAATTATGAAATATTTCAATTGATCTATTTTTCTTTTTTTTAAATAAAATTTATTTCTTACAAAAATGGGTCTTACAGAAAAAATGTCCAAATATTTTGGTTTCAATCGTTTGGTCAAACTGTACGACATTGTACGGAAAAATGGTGGCTTAAAAAACACTTATATGAAACTGTATCGGTAGGTTTTTTTTATTTATTTTTTTATTTTTTATTTATTATATAAGCTGATAATATATGATTTTTATTTTTAGTAATGATGATTTGAAGCTTGGATGTTTGGTGGGCACCGATAAATATGGTAACAAATATTATGAGAATCCGTATTACTTTTATGGTAGAAATCGTTGGGTAGAGTTTACCGATCATGTTCATATGGATTATGATGCTTCACAAATACCCGCCGAATGGTTTGGTTGGATGCATTACAAGGTTGTTTAATAACTTTTGTAAAAATTTTCAAATTTTATAAATAATTGTTAATGTTGTTGTTGTTATTTTAGACGGATATACCACCTATTCGTGACGGTCAACGTCCTAAATATAAATGGATGGCCGATCATAGTGAGAATTTATCGGGCACCAAAGGTTTGTTAAAATTTATACTTTTCCACAAAAGGAAAATATTTAACGTCGTACCTATAAAATACAAATTAACAAAAAAAAAGGAACATTCGAAAATCCTCCATGGAACATGTATACCAAGTTTCAACCCTTTTCATCTTATACAGTGATTGAAAAGACAAAAAAAACATGTCCGCCGGGATAATTGTGGCCTTGGGTATGTAGATATGTTGTTCATTCGTAGAAAAAAAAATCCCATTAAAAACTGACTCCTTTACTTTTTGTTTAATGTTGGGCGTTTTTATCAAATTTTCTATTCCAATTATGGTGTCCATAACTCACTCCCCGGAGAATGTTTACCACAGACAGACAGAAAAACATGACTAAACCGTTGCAGACTGTTATGCTGATCAAGAATTTGTATATACTTTATAAAGTATCCGCTACTTCCTTCTAAATATTAGAAACGTTTTGGTAGTTTCTGGGTAGTAGTGGTAGTGGTGGATATAAGAAAAATTCCCAACTACAGATTTATAAAAATATTAAGCAATTTAATTCATTGAATTATTTTTAGAGCAATATATGCCCTTCACTACCACACGACCAAAGATTGAGGCTTGGAATGGCAAACCATCATCGGGCGCAAAATGAATAAATTAATTATTACGCCTTAAAAAAACATAAAATTTGCAATGTTGAAAAAAAAAACTACAACAATACAGAAGGAATTTATTCCAACAATCAGTTATATTTGATAAAATTGTATCCCTTAACACTTAATGTTGTTCTAGAACAGTAAGTATATTAAATCACATTTACTAAAACTTGCTCACTTAAAATAAGAAAATGTCCACTAAAAAAAGTGTGTATACTAAATTTCAGTTCGATATCTGTGAGTGTTTCGCAACTGTGAGCAATTCAACAAGAGAGGGACATACGGACACTGCTTAAACTTACACATAATATACCATCTACTACCTACCACAACGTTAGTATATTGAGTACAAATTTTATATATCATGAATTAAGGATGTGTATGTGTGCCTTACCACGTCCCTTCATAAATTACGCAGCATTTAATTTTTGTTTGTACGTCCGTCAAAAAAAAATAGAATAAATACGATTCATATAAAACTTTCCTTACATAATATTAATATGAAAGAGAGAATAAAAATTAAGTAAGCTTAGATAAAAGGCACGCCCATAATTGTACATATATTTTTGCCACTGGCAAAGTTTCTACATTAGACAGACATACGGACATTAATAAATTGACTGATATTCTGTTTTTAAATAAAAATGTATAAATACATATATACGGTATTACATTTCTGTAAATATATATAAAATGTTTAATGCAGGCCCCTCCCACAGTTGCGTACGAAAAGACAAACTTGGTGCCTTTGGTGCCAATTGTACAGATTTCTTTGAATTATTTAAAACCTACCTGGACAGACGCCCATACAAATGTGTCAATTATCAAAAAACATATATCATTGTACATGTGCACATGTAAGTAATGTACTAACAAAGAACTACCTCCAATAAGTTTTTCCCTAATTACAATATTTTCACGACGAATTCCGAAATTCGTGTAATAAAAATATTCGTAACGTTTTTTCCCCTCAACGAAACTTTTCATGACATAGATATTGTTGAAGTACCAGCAGGTACGATACTTAGGTAGAGAATATTTCTAAAATAAATAATTGAAAAGGTTCCCAATTGTCGCAGTCGTCATTCAAACATAAAACCGTCAACACCGTGTATATTTCAAAGAGGAATATCACTAAAGGGATCAAAAGTGAATTCAGGGAACTAAAAAATTATTGGAAATTAATATGAATAATATAGAAAATTTAAATAAATTATCACAACCAGCCAACACCATCAGCGATCAAAGCGAAGAATTAAGTATGATCGAAGCAGCACATATTCTGGCAAACTTATCAAAATTTGCTAAATCAAGAAAACAATCATCTGATACAACAACAACCTTAACAATCACTGATGATGAAGGATATCGTAGTACAATGAGCCCTTTATCAACAATCTCCACCCTATCGACAACGGATGAAGTGCGTATTGGTCCAAATAATACCCACATACCATACGAAGACTTTATCAAAATTGATTGGTCACATGCCTCGGCAGCTACTAGGAAATTATTGGAGATAACCTTCGGCAATGAAGTATTGGCCACTCATACCTTAAGTGGCAAACCGTCACCCGCTTTCAAAGATAAACCACTTAAAGGCAAATTGAATGAGGCTGTCATTGCTGATGTTATTGATATTGTAAGGACCAAATGCCAAGTGACGGCTGGAGAGGTGCGCCGAAATATTACAAGTAAATGTGCTGATGAAGGCAAAAAGAAACGCAAAGAGGCCAAGGGAAATTTATTATTCAACTGTGAAGAGTAAGGGCTTGAACACTCCGTTCGTAATGGGTTAAAGGCCTAACACTAGCTCTAGCTCTAGCTCTAATGTGTAGGGTGGCGCACGTTCGATAGCTGCATCAGTTGTACCCGATGGGGTGATAAGATGTTTTTTAAAAATTTCTTAATTTGTGCGCGTAATTTCCAGGTGGAGAGTCCGTTTCTCAAAAGACAAATTATTGTTGTACAATAATTTAATTAATATTTATTAATTAAAAATAATTTATTACTTTAATTCCCAATATTTTAATTTCAATTAATTAATTTTCTTCCCTTATACATAGTTACGAAAATTATGCAATGATAGAAAACTGTGCTATTTAAATATTATTATAATTATAAGTAAAACATTATATATTCCAAAATATGAATTGATTTATTTAAAAGGGATTAAAAACTATTATCAAATGATTAATGGCTCAAAATATTATTAATAAATTACTCCAGTAAGAATCATTTCGATTACAAATGACTCCTATAGAAGCAATCCTTCTTATTAACCCTGAAAAGCAAATTTTATTTATTTTTTATTTGAGAAATTGAGAATTTAAAGTTTATATTCACATAAAATATGAATTTAATTACTACTAATTAAAGATGTAGTATGGAAAGGGCTTTTAAAAATAGGCCGATTGAATTTATTTTGCATACAATCAATTATTATATTAGTTATCTGTTCTTCACAAATAATTTGGCTAGAAAAAATTAAAAATGGCGAATTGTCGCCATAGTTGAATTGATCCAAAAAACCAAGTAAACATGTTTTTAACACCTTGCACCATTTAGCTACTTAAATTATGCTTCCAATTATTCATCTATTGGTTGTATCAGTGAAACGCAAAGCATTGCCATTCAAGTTACCCGAAATACTATTATAGAGAAATAAAGATTCTCAAGGGAGCAGGTAAACATTTGATGTGAATTTTTTATTAATGAAAAGTGCTTTACAGTTAAAGATTTATAACATCCCCTAAGTTATTTGCTTCTGAGGTAAAATCGTTTACAGATTTACAGCTAATACAATGTACCTACATATTGACCTAGTTAAATCGCCCTTGGCGTACACTGTGTCTACCTACCTGTGACTGTTATATGAACCCACTTTTGACACATCAGTGGATGCTGTCATTCTAAATATCTATAATTTTATAAATTTCAACTTAAAAGCTTAATAGTTGTGGCAGATAAATAAATGTTTGTCGATTGTGGGCGTGGCTTCTTAATGATTTTGCCCAATTTAAATAGGGTTCTCAAACTATAAGTATTTGTACAAAAATTTCAGCTCAATAACTCCAAATTTACAACCGAAATTGTTGGCACAATAGCAAATAGACGCACGGACATATAACTAGATCAACTTAGTTTTTGGATGCTGATCAAAAATATATGTACCCCCAACCTATGTGGTGGATATAATAATAACAACATATCTGTATAAAAGTTCTTTTTTTTTAATTTTTATATATATATGTTCAATATTCTCATAAAGTTCTATCCGCACAACGTCAGGAAATGTGAAATATATGAAAACGCTTTATTAAATAATGTACCAAACATGAAGCTTATATGTAATCATCCTAAAATGGCGATTATAACACCTATGCAATAGATTGCAACACTTTCAAATTAGTTTTTACAAAATCAAAAAACAACGTTGCCTTAGACAATAGTCATTACAAACAACAACAATAATACAACAACTAATCCGAGTAGTGATATTGTTACGACAAATCCTTATATTAGAAATTAAAGAACAAATTTCAACTCCAAAGCAATCAATCAAACCGTGATGGATAAGCGCGATAATGGAAATAATATTCCACAAGAGGCAAATACAGACAACGAAGACGTTGGCCGTTTAAATGTTTGTGTAGAATTGATTAAAGAATTGATCAAAGGATTGAACGACGCTCAGACATGTTTAAACGATTGCAGGCTGATAGTTAAATTGTATGAAGAGGAAAAAGTGGAATTAATGAAGGACATAGAGAAGCTAGAAAAAGTACGCAAAAAGTTGAAAGGAAAACCACGCTGTTTCTGGTGTTTAAAAGAGGCCAATTATAAGTGCTGTTTTGAGGCTTCGTATTGTTCATATGAGTGTCGTAAGCGGCACTGGGACGAGGGTCATAGCAATGTTTGCATTAATGAATTTTTGAAAAATCATCAATTTAAATGAATATTGTACGAAAATTAAATTTCAAATAAAAATTTTGCAAATAAAATTTCAAAACTTAAACAAAAAATCATATTTTTTCACAGCATGCACATATAATTTATTTATTTAATATATATAGTATAAAAATTAGCAATTTTTTTGTAAAGTACAAATCCTGGCATTTCAAAGAGATGACATTTTTCTATAAATTGGCAATTTTTTATAATAAATTTTTACATATATTTCATTTTTACTACAATAAGTTACGAAACAATGCGAAACAGGGCAAAGAAAACAATTATAACATATTTTAAATATTTCTGTAGGATTGTAGCGTAGAAGAAAAATGGATAAAATACTCTCAAGTTATAGGAAAAAAATTAAAAAATTTTTTTTTTATCTCGAACTTTCCCTTTCTAAACAACAACAACTCTAGTTGGCTATGTAAGGTTTGTCAATAAAATTTCATCCTATGACGTTACTTGACAGATATCACCCATCTTACTACTACTTTAAATTAATGCAAAAATTATATATAATGAGTTAGTCCAGTAAGAAGCATGTGGTCAAGAAGAAGGAATCGGACACCCCATAAGGTATATATTGTGCATCCCCCGAATCAATGTTTGTTTGTACGTCTGTCTAGAAATCATTTTCGTTTTTGCAAAAATTGAGATAATTTGGCAAAAAATTGGTTGATATTGTCCATATTTAAAACTGTCAATTTTAATTCGGAGCAACTACATTCTACCAACCTTTTTAAAAAAAAAAAAGCATTCAGACTCCTGAACTTTCCACACATAAGGTCTTCTTTCAGTAGTTTGGATTTTCCGTTCTAAACTGGACATGGTGTAGTTCGTATCCTTCGCAATTATTTATTGTCTTTTTGTCGCTAAAATTGAATAAGAAAATGCAATTAAAGTTTGAACAAAAACATAAAATACAACATAAATAAATTATTCATTAATTACATTTTTATTTGCACGTTTGCCGCGTTTACTTTCGTCAGCGCACAAGCTTGTAATGTATTTTCGAATCGTCTTTCTCGATATGTGGCAATGGTACATCACGATAAATGTAATATCGTTAATTATCCCTTCATCCAATTTCTCTTTAAGCGGTCTAGAATTTTTAAATGCTGGTGAAGGTTTGCCGCTTAAAGTTTTCGTTGCCAACTCTTCACGATCGAAAAGAGCTCGCATCATTGTACGGGTAGCATAACTTCCGATATTATCATCACTATCTTTCCCCATCCAACGCATGTTACTGTAGACCTTGTACGGTAGGGTAGTATAATTGGGTCCAATTATTACTCTTTTTTCTCCACGATTATTTATAATTTCATAGGGACGAAAATTGCTGGAATTTTCCATATTTATAGATTGATTTTGTCTTTGAACGTCGACTATTGATTTCTTTAATGTCAAATTGGCATTTTCAACATTTTTCTTTAACTTTATTTGATTCAAATCCCAAATAAATAATTTATGTGTCCTGTCCGATTCAGTGCCTACTATTCCAGCCGTTTGTTGTTGTTTTTCGTTATTAATTTTGGCATTTGTCGTTCCTTCTATTATGTGGTTATTACTTAAATCACTTTGGGGCATTGCTCGAACGCATTCTATTAAACGATTAATTGTGGAGGCTCTTAATTCCAGGTCAGGCAATATTTTTTCTTTTATTATGTGCTTAATCATGAAGGTACTTGATCCATTATGATACTTTACTGTACCTTGTTGATGATTAATCTGGGAGGTGCTTAATTCATGGTTAGAGTTTAATTTAACTTGTTGAAGATTAGCCATGTAGAGGGTATTTGGTCTTTGGCTATGTCCTACCTTTGCTTCTTCCATAGTATGATTCATGTTGAAGGTAATTGGTCCACTCATAGACATTACTTTAGCTGGTTGATGATTAATCGTGGAGGAGGTGATTCGTTCATTGTTAAACATTGCTTCAGCTTGTTCAGCTTGATTAATCATAGAAGTACTCGTGTCTGGTTCTTCTATTAATTGTTTCATCATTGGACCACTTGATTCATTGCTGGTTGTACTAACAGTACATGCATTATTATTATCCAGTTCCATTGATGTTGCCAAACTGAGTAGAGTGCACGCTCCTTCAAGTTTTTGCTTATTATCTTTAGAGTCCTTATAAACAACAGATTCTAAGGCTTCAATACGCTTAATCAAAGGTAAAATATTAGCACGCAAGGCGTAGTCCTCACTTTTGGTTCCTCTCCGTTCGCTATATTTTTTTTTAATATTTAAATTATTTTTCAATTTAAACATTATATTTAAAACGAGACTAATATGCAAAATACGATAAATGATCCAACACAAAATAATGCTCAAACTACAAAATACTATCCTTTTATAAGAATTATACATACCTGAGTACTATACCTGAGTATCTTGCATCGCGTGCATGAGTTCCAATTATCCGCAGATTAGAAAGCTTTAACGATCTAATCTTAACTAAGAAATACAGAATCCTGTGAATATTTAAACTATTATGACTTCTATGGTATATTTAATTCCATTTTCGCCATTTTCATAAATTTCTTAATGATGAGTAAAGAATGAAAGAAGTAATTGTAAGAAAAAATGAGCAAAGAAAGTTCTGGTATGCTACACATGGACATTCAGCTTGCTGTAGGACGCGGTTCCAAATTTAGCTGAGAAGCAAAACAAAAACCTGAACTATCGCCCCTCGCATTGGATACGTCCGCAATTTAAAACAAATGAAATAAGTTATAGTCGGTCAAGGCTAACCATTTAATACCCTTAAATTATGCTACAATTAATTTGGTTTTATCATTAAACGCGAGGCAAGTCACCACTTTGTAAATATTATTATATGAAAAGATGTCTGTCTGTCTTTGTGCGCCAGCTACACGTCACATTTTGTGAGACATTTGGCCCAAAGAGATGCTCTATTGAAAATAGACCCGATCACACCCTTTCCATATAATTATATATCATGGAGTAACTTAAGTGGCAGTGTCCCACGTACCCACAAATAACCAAATTAATTGTGGCATAATTTATATATTAGAGAGAATGATGCTAAAACTGAATCGATTTAATCCAAATTTAAGACATAACAATTTTACGTTACTTAGAAGCTGTCTCCTATAAATTCTTAGCACCACCGTCCAGATATTGAAATTCAGGGCATCAAACACTTGGTGTTTCAGTGTGCCTCCTGCGCGACTTACTTCGTTGTGACTTTTGTGACAATAACTACACGTTACTCAAACAATTGAACGTGGCGTATGGTTATGATTAAATGATTATTTCTGTCGTTCGTTGTAATTTTTTTATATACCCTACACATACGATGGGGGATATACCATCATTCATCATTCCGTTTGCAACACCCAGAAGGAGACATCAAAGACTGAACAAAGTTTAAATGTTCTTGATCAGCATCAAAAACTGAGTCGATTTAAACATGTATGTCCGTACGTCCGTCTGTATGCCTATTGTTGGCATTCTCACGATCATAATCGATTTTGGTATATTGAGCTGAAATTTTGTAGACATTTCTAGTTTTTGCATGCAGATCGATATTTAAAATGGACAGAATCGATCAATCGACAAAAATGTATATCTGTATGTATATCTGCCACAAAATATTAACCTATGAACTTGAAATTTGGCATGCATATCTATAGTAAGTATCAAAAAATTAACGTTGTCTCATAACATATACGCCCACAATTTACAAAAAATCATACTCCAACAAAAACTCGATAAAAACTTTTAAGCTGATACGAAATAAATACACTATTAGAGGGCGTAATCATGTACTTAAGATTTGGCCCAACCCCAAAAAAAGTTTAGTTTTCTTAATATTTAGCGGTGTCTCATAAAATGAAAAATTTTTATTATTATTATTATTTTAAAAATGTGTTGCAAAGCACAAAAACAAAAGGAAAGTTGTATTTTATCCTAAATTATTCGGCTACATATCATAAAAATGTTTCAGTTTTTTTTTTTGTTTATAATTTAGGTAGCAGCGCATTCTCAAGACCTCCGTAGTACAAGTTCTACGAATTTTGTGTGTTGCGAAAAGAGTGCAAAAGTGGCCAATAGGTTAAGTAGAAGGGGCACACACACACAACCTAGAATTATGCCTAAGATGCCATTTACATAACAATAAGCGATTGGTTATATCCCATTATGCCATAAAAAAGGAGAAAAAAGGGAAATTCTTAGAAGCTTATCTCACCAAGTTAGCTACACTTATATAGTATATTTTATATTTTACAATTATTTTATGAAATTCAAAGCAAAAAATATATATATTCAATAACATTTTTTCATATAAGTGAATTTCATGATCAACGGCAAAATTCATTACAATGCTCTCTTATAAGATATAAAGCTAGCAAGGATAGTATTTACGGATGAACTTTTCAACTTATTGTCATTTTAAGGGTAGATTCGTCTAAATTGTTGTATTCACAAATGTTATGAAAAGTTGGTCTCATTCAAGCAGATGTATTTGAAATTTTCAGAGGAATAGAAAAAGGTATGTAACGCATGTATTGGATTCTCTCTCAACATAATTCATTTTGGATCATTTCTTAGGGGTTTGTACCTCTGTATGTGTGTATATGGTACTAAAAATTCTTACTACCTGAACTATTCACGACCTTGTAGTGCATTATATTTTACATAAAACACGACTTTTTTTATATTATCACGTCTAGGATTAAAGGAAATTTCTTTGGAAATATATTCCATTTCTGTGGTGACTACAAAAACGACCATATTATATAAACTGCTGGGAGAGAGGCCACTAACGAGACTAAATTATAGAATTGGTAAGGAGGCGAAAGAAAAAAAAGAGAGAGAGAGAGAGAGAGAGCGAGAGTGAGAGAGAAATTAACATACATTGTATATTTTCTACCCTTAAATCATAGTATTGTAATACAAAGCAGTACAGTGCAAATATAAGTTATTCACAATATCCTGTAAAATGATATAAACACTTCTAATATATCGTAAAACAGGTAAGAAGACTAAATTTGGCTTAGGTCAAAGCTTAAATACCCTTCACCCCTACAATAGTGGGCGTGGCATATATACATATATATATATTATGTATCACAGTGCAAGTCGAGTTTAATGATGAATATGGTTTTTTGTAAATTGTGAGCGTGGCAGTTATCCGACCACGCCCATTTTTGGCATATCGATATATGAAATAATAATAGATATGTATACTAAATTTTAAGTTCATAGGTAAATTTTTGTTGCAGATAACTTGATTTATATCGATTGTGGGCCAACGCTTGATATATTGAATACCTTTATTCTATAGACAAAGTATATACAAGTAGGGAAATAATAAACACTCCTTTACCGTTACATCTATCTATTATTTATTGTATATTGTACCTGAGCGAAAAGAAGAGATGGAGAGGGGGAGAGAGGGAGAGAAAATGAGTCTTTGCTATAAATGTGATCCTGAGTGACAGAAATTTCAACAGTCTCCTTACAAACCTTAAGCAATACGCATAAATGTTGTTGTAAAATATAGAAAAACAATTTTAACGGGCGCTGTATGTTTTAATAAAATTTGACAACAAAAAACAAAAGAAAAGTTTTCTATTTCAGTATTCGTTTAACAACAAAAAGAAAGTGACCATGGAGAAACGTAATTCTTCTAAAGATGATACAATCATGTTAACGGCTTGGGCTCAAACCGATTTTAGCTGGCTGCAACAAACGGACAGAGAAAAGGGTCTGGAGCAGAGAATAGAAGAATTAGAAAAACAACTGGCCAAAGTTAATGATCTGGCCCGACAACTAACATTGTTAAGTGTTACAAAACAACAACAACAACAAACATCACATCTAATCATGACAAGCAGCCATACCAACAGTGACAATTTAACAATGACTGATGATGGCCCGCCACCAAGTACTTCTGTAATTAATCCGTTAAAGAGAACGAGAACGGTGACGAAAGAAAGTGTTAAATATAAAATTGTACCACAAGGAATGGATGGTGTAAATGTAGAGCCAGTTGAAGTTCGGGTAACGACCGAAGAAATAACACCTGGCGACAATTTAAATTGTTCGGACACGGATTCGGGTCGTTTGGTTATTTGTGTACCAGCCGAAGATGAAACAATTGAAATAAAAACGGATACAGAACATTTGCAAAATTCATCGATAATTAAAAGTACAGCTAACAGTATTTATAGCGGGGGATATATTGAAAAAACAATGGTACCGTTAAGGAGAAGTTCACCCGATACAACACATAGCGGTGTGGAGCAAAATTCTTCAACATCATTATCTGCGGTTATTAGACATACGGAAAATAGAATGTCATACAATGATGAGGCACCGTCTACATCTAACGGTGTTCGAAGTAAACAAACGGGTATTTTATATAATGAACAGGCCGCCACCACCACCATTATGACACCTTATGAAAATACGGAAAATATACCAAGAAATACAGGAACAATATTATTACAACAACAACAACAACAACAACAACAAACAATTCAGTTAAATACACCCACATCGGGGCGCATGCATACACCAATGAATTATAATAATTTACCAAATTTTTACAATTCAAACGGTCAAGAAATGATTATTATCGGACCAAATGGTACCAGAATACCATCACAAGAATTTTTCAAAATCAATTGGGATTTACCAGCACAAACCATACGCAAACTATTGATGTGTATTTTTGATCGTCATACCTTGGCCACACACTCATTAACTGGTCGACCATCGCCCGCCTTTAAAGGTCAAAATAAACCAATCAAAGAACGTTTAGATCAGAGCATTATCGATGATATTATTGCTCTAGTTGTCCACAAATGTAAAGTGTCTGTAAAGGAAGTGCGCAGTATTATAACAACAAAATGTGCTGATGAAAATAAAATGATGAAATTACAAGAAATCAAACGACGTACACCGATGCGCGAACTTAACGAAAACAGCTTTGAGGATGCACAATAATACAAAATGCATTCAATTTATTTAATTAACATTTATATACACACACACATAATATACAAAAAAAAAATCAAAATTTTATTTATATGTACTGTACATAAAAATAATTAATTTATATTTTTTATATTTGCATTTATATATACATTAATAATACAATTGTGTAAGAAAAAATACAAAAAAGGACGGAATTTACAAAAAATGGTGACAAACAGTTTTGTGTAGTGTACGTGTAGGGTATCTAAAATTTATTCCAAGCACACTAATTCGTTTCAAACATTTAACAACAAAGTCAATTAACATATTTACCGTTATTACAGCTTTCTTGCACTTTATTTCCAGAAACTTTACATTCATTTATTATTCAAACTGTTTTTCTTGGAATTATTAATTAATATTAATCATTATAAATTAATATTTATCCTCTACAGAGTATATTGAATTTTCATAAATGTTCGCCAAATATCACAGAATCAAAAACTGCATCGATTTAATCACGATCGTCTGTATTTATTTTTACTTCTTGTAATCAGTCTAAAGAAGGCATATTTTTAATAATTTTTGATGAAATTTGTTATTATAGAATCATTCCTCACAATTTATACTGAATAATTTTTTAGGATCATTTCTCACATTTTATACTGAATCTTTATAAAATGAAAATTCTCATTTTTTTTTAAATTTCTTACTAAAGTATGTTAAAGAATGGCTACTTTTAATAATCATTTTATGTGTGAACTCGATTGGATCATTTTTAGTACTCCTTTCCACATATAAACATATATTACGAAATTTCTTATATGACAATGCTAACGGACAAATCTAACGGAACTAAACTAATTAGAAAAAAAAATTGTGAAACTAAGTGGTGCAGGGTATTAAATGAAGGAATATAGCACACTGTAATATTTTTGTTAACGTTCACTTATTTTGAATATTGTCTAAACAATTATTTTAAACAAAAGGTTTTTTCCCTGCCTTTTTTTCACTATTCAGGTGTTTTAGATTATTTCAACTATTTAACGCACTTTTGATTAAAAACCACACATCATATAACTTCTAAATAATAATATAAAAAATCTTTGTTAAAATTGAACATGTAATTTATTAAGCACAAATTAAACGGCACAGCCAAATATTAACGAAATTATGAAATTAGAAAAGGATGCTGGAAAGAAAACTTGGCATAACTATTCAATAAGAAAAAAATATGATGATTATTAAGCAAGAACTAGAAGGATCTATCTAATAGAACAAGTGTGAACTAGTTCTTATCTTATGCATCTAACTTAATAACACAAAAAGTCTTATGGAAACACCCTGCTTTTATTCATTTCATTTCACTCGTTTCTCAAATATTTATTTTTCTGTAGTTGCTTTTAAACAAAACAATAGAAAAATATGATAACCGAAATTCTTGCGCAGATCATTTTTCATAATAACCGATAAGAAATTTATACATAATTATAAAGCCAAAAAAAAAAAGACAACTCTCCAAAAGATTTCCTTCAAAATTTTCCAACGACATAAGAAACAGTGTAGTGGCAAATTTTGTGACAGCAACGGTGTGGTAGGAAATAATTATAATAATTTGGGAAGAAAACGGACTGTTTATATTTTTTGCTCAATACAAAAAAATTTATATAATTTATTGATAATTTGATTAATAAAATCGATTTTTTTTTTGAAATGGATATATTAAAAAAGATGTTTACCAAAAATGATGAGGATGATAAACGTAAGGAAGAGTAAGTATTGCATAGAATTTTTCAAAAAAAAAAAAAAATTTATTTTGCATACGCAGATTAAAATTGTGAAATCAACAAGAACAATTAAACGTATTAAACGTATTACGGGAGTAGAAATTGTTAAAATTTTAATTTAGGAAAGACTGCCGTATATTTTTTATGTCCCCTTACTTGCAATATTGATTTCATAAAATTTTTTATCGATTGTTATATACGGCACCACTTGCGGCAAAGAGCGCAATATGTTTATGCGAATATATGTAACACACCCAGCTTTAATTATCAGAATCCAATTAAAACGTCTGTTTATTGTTTGTCCAATTGTTTGTTAATTATTGTGTATAAGCTGCAGTTTTTGTTAAATATATCATTTTTTTCATTTACCTTTTTTTTTTATTAAAGTAATGCTTCGTCAAAAGATGAGTTTCGCAAACCTCAATGGTTCGAAGAAGCTGAAACCGATGATGAATTATTTGATGATGATCGGAAATTTGTATTCCAAATTTTTACCAATCCCCTGGAGTTGCAAAAACATATCGAAAGTCAAATGCAACAATTTCTAGAAGCCTTCAACGACACTGAGAGTAAACGATAGCGATTTTATTATTATAATAATTATTCGAATGTGAATAATATTCCTTCACAGATAACGGGGCACGTACCGAGAAAAATCTCAAAGAGGAAATTTTAAAGCCGGGTTTCGAAAGTAAGATTTTGAAAGAATTTAAAAAACAAAATCAACAAAATTTTGATACGGACTTGGATGGAGAGTAAATATATTGCGATATAGATATATGTTGTTATTGTAACTTTTAATCTAAATTGAGTGATTTTTAGGACACATACTGAACGATTGAATTCATTAATACAACGCTTCGCTAACGGGGAGTCTTTAAAGGAGTCGCCACAAATTAATCAGCAAGCTCCTCCCAATGGGAATATATTGCCGCGCAATGACAATAAAGCGATGCGCAATAAAGCGCCCAGAATGACTGATGAGGAGATTATTATGGGAAGAATTCATGGCACATTGGATGAAGATAATCAAGAGGTGCGCAAACCTACAACGGTTGTACCGCGATATCGACCCGATGTTATAAATCCCATGTCACCGATTGTGCCGCGCGGCGACCCAGCCTTTCCGGGAAGTGCTTTCAATGGCAATTTCCAGGTTTGAAATTTGAAAAAATCCTCAAGCAAATAGATAAAAGTTGCAATAATGTGATAATGTTTAGGGGCCGAAAATTTTTAGCCAAAGTATTTTAACAAAAACGGTACGTAAACCGGATGGATCTTATGAGACGACCAAAGTGATTAAAGATTCTCAAGGCAATAAAACCACCACTGTAACACGCAACGTAAATGGTAAAACGGAAACTGTAACAACTTATGATGGTGCAGCTGGTGCGGCAAAGGATATAGTGAAAAAAGAGGAAACCGAAACCGAAACAGAGCCTCAAATACGGGGTGACCGTAATATATACGTTTCCAAAGATGGTTACGCTTTGCCACGTAATTTATGGTGACCAGTAGTTGTGCCATTATATACGGAAGGTTGCTTTCAAAATATTGTAATCGATACAAAGCAACCACACCCACACTCGCAGCAGCAACAATATAATTTTCACAATTATTACACATTATTATTATACGTTACCGTAGTAATATTAATAGTTGTCAAAATTCTAAACTCTACGCAATTCCAATTTAAATGTGTAACAGGGCCGGCCATGATAACTTTACGATACAACATTTTCATTTTATAATAACAGACGACATATGTGCTGAAACAATCTTTAATACCATTAAAGAATGACACACCATGACATGGCAACTAATTGTATGAATCATCATTTTCCCTTATCCTAGAATTTCTTCTTTTTTTTTTTAATATCTTCTACAAACGAGCAGGGAAACAACTAATGTAATGCTTAAAAGGTGCAGTTATTACATTTGAGCATAAGTTTGTTTCCTTCTCTTCACAACGACATTCACTTCATATACTAAGCATTGGTTCACTTTTGAAATAACATAAATTTCAAATTTACATGACAGAGCACTTATAGAGAAATTTTAGAAACAAAAATTTACGCATGTTTCACATATAAATGAGAGTTTATGATCTTCAGGCTGTAATGAATGTAGAACGTAATGAAAGGGGAAACAATAGATTTAGAAAATTATTAATAAATGTATTATAGAACGAACTTTATTTGAATTTAAATTCATTAAATTGTGTGTGATTGAGTTATTAAACTAACTGGATTATATTTCGTTTGTTTCAATTATATATTTTTTTAATATTTTATATATTTAGTTGACCAATTGTTGCAATACCATACAATAGTTTGTTTAGAATTCTTAAATAAATGTTCAGTGTGTGCACTGAGCCCAGCAAATAATTAAGATGGCATGCGATTTATTTCTTTGAAAATAATTATTCCAGTTACATAAATAGTTGATAAACTTGCTGCTTCCCTTTTTATTTCAAGGAAAAACAGTTCAACTATAAATTCATTTAGTGATGATCTTTCTTAATAAATCTCAAACCACAATAGCCGCATATATGTGCACCAGGTTTATCCTATAAAAATAATTATAAATAATTTTCATACATTTCAACTTGTATTTATCAAACATACCAAATTTATATAAACTTTGGGATGACCCAATGGTCCATTACCACCATCACAATATACAACACGTTCGCTGCATTCTTTTGGCGGTATATCATTAATCAATTTAATGCCCCAGTTTTCATTAACATGTCGCTTGGCATTTGTAAATCTTACATTACGATAATCTTTTTCATCAAACACCTACAAAATGAAAAATAATAGAAATTAAAAAAAAAACAAAGTTTGCATAACACTTCTCATCATTTGTTATCTTACTTGGCCAGTATGAGTAACTTTTTCTAAATCCTGACGCTCTGAAGCATAACGTACTGGACTGATGCATGCAGTTGTAGGAGTTACAAGTTTATTAACACTTATTTTTGGAAATGCACAAACAATTTTTCGACAAGCCATCCTGATAATAATTCTTTTCAATCAAATTTCTATAAATGTTCAAAACATATGATTGACTGCAAATAAATCAAGGGTTGTTAAACTATTTCGTATTTAAACTGACATTTTCACTAGATGGCGTTTTTTTCCAAAACTAAAACGACACTTGAGTGTTATAAAGTGTAAATTAAATAAATGTCTACATTTTACATTACATGTCATTCAGTGTTAAAATATTTTTACAGTAATTGTTTGGAGGAAAGTTTAATGTTTTAATGTTTTTTATACGATAAATTTAATATCATTAAAAGACTAATTAGGTGATTTCCAACGCATCTCTTAATAATACAAACGAATAAATAATAATCTAAGGTAAAAACAAAACAAAAAATCATACAAGAATTATGTCTGTGGAGATAGAAGAACAAATGCCAGAATTTGCTGATGTGGATATTAATAATGGAGTCTCTTCTTTAATAAATGAAGATCAAGATGATGAAGAAGAGGTACCACCACCGGCTGTGGCCAATAACAATAGTACTAAAGAAGCCAACATACATGTAAGTATAAATTAATTTTTCTAATCATTTACAAAAAAAAAAAACAAAAAACAATTGGAAAAAATATGAAGTGTGATTATAAGTTAACTGAGTTATGAAATAAAATTAAAGGGCGGTGTCTGATTGAGGCCAAGCTAATTATTTATCAAATTTCTTCATACAATTTTTAATTAATTTAATTAATCATATATTTCGATATGTGTGATAAAGCAGCTGCGAAAAAAAACCTTTGTTTATTGAATCATATACGAAGCAACATTGGTTCACTCCTTATCTTCAAAGCAATGCAACAGTTAATCTCTTTTTGTATATTTTGTACAGTCGCCTAGGATGCATGTGTGTGTGTTTGTGTCAACAAAAACATACTAAGCTGAACTTAATGAATAAATTTATTAATTGAGAACCTTAGAAAAATATATGAAAAGATGAATAATATAAAAAACAAAAAACTCTTTTCTCATCTTTAGCGACGTATCTCATCCAGCAATATGGAGGATGTGTTATCGGATAGTGGTGATTATTATATAGACATAACCGTTTCGGAACCACAAAAAGTTGGTGATGGCATGAGTTCATATTTAACTTACAAGTAATTATAGAAATTTATAGTTTTTAGAAAATTTGCAAAAATTCAAAAAAAAAATTTATCTAATTTTTTTTATTTTTAATTTTTTTTTTACATAGAGTAAGCACCCGAACAAACATTCCAAAATTTAAGCGAACAGAATTTATTACCTTGAGGCGGTTTAGTGATTTTCTGGGTATACATGACTTACTAGTCAGCAAATACACGAAATTGGGTAAAATAGTGCCTCCAGCACCATCTAAAAACATTATTGGTAAGACAAAGCTGAATATTTGCTAAATTAATTTTTTTTTTTCGTATTTAAAAATTTTATTTTTTAGGCTCCACAAAAGTCAAGATAAGCCCACAACAACATGAACCGGGCACTGGTGTGAACGGAGAGTGGGTGGAACAACGGCGCGCTGCACTGGAACGTTTCATTAATCGTACAGCAAAGCATCCCACCCTCAGGGTAGATGCTGATTTTATGAATTTCTTAGAATCAGCTGAGGTATGCTGTTTAAATATAAAATAATTCATTTATAATAACGGTACTTGTACAATCATCTCTTCTTCAACACATTTAGGAGTTGCCACGTGCTGTCAATACAGCCGCCTTAAGCGGAGCGGCCGTTGTACGGTTGTTTAATAAAGTTGGTGAAACTGTTAATAAAATCACCTATAAAATGGATGAAAATGATCCGGTGACTAAGAATAATAATTGAAAATTTATTTAAAAAATATTCTCATTTATGTGCAAATATTCTCATTTGCAGTGGTTCGATGAAAAAATCACCGAAGTGGAAAATTTGGATTCGAATCTACAAAAATTATATTCTGCCTTAAAATGTTTGGTGACAACGCGTAAAGAATTAGCCAATCTAACCGGTTTGGTAGCGAAATCGTCAGCAATGCTGAGCACCTGTGAAGAGCATACCGGCCTATCGCGTGCATTATCTTGTTTGGCTGATACAGAGGAAAAAATTGAAATATTGCGTTCAGAGCAGTCCAATTCCGATTATTATATATTAGCGGAATTCATCAAAGACTATTTGGGTCTGTTCGGTGCAATAAAGTCTGTATTCCATGAGCGCGTTAAAGTGTTTCAGTATTGGCAAAATGCGCAAATGCAATTGACCAAGAGACGAGAAATTAGGGGACGTTATGAAATGGCTAATCGAACCGATAAACTGGAACAGGCTCATCAGGAAGTGGAAGAGGTAAGTTTAAAAAAAAAATGTATTTTTTATACCCTTCACAAATAAAATCGAGGGTATACTAAGTTTGCAATACGTTTGCGTCACTCAAGTATAAATTTTCTTGATCAGCATCAAAAACTGAGTTGATCTAGGGATGTCCATCCGTACGTCCATGTGCCCGCCTTTTGTTGTTATTCTCACGGGCATACATTTTGTGATATTGAGCTGAAATTTTGTACAGACATTTGTAGTTTCTGCACGCGGATCGCTAATTAAAATAAGCAAAATCGGTTAATAGACATGCCCACAATAGAAAAAATTTATATATCTGCTACAAAAGTTGAGCTATGAACTAGAAATTTGGTACGCTTATGTATAATTATCCCATTCATTGATGTGACAAAAATGGTCGTCGTGGGGGATTATAAACACGCTCATAAATTACAAAACATCGTACTCAGCGTACAACACTACTTTTAAGCTGAGATGTAATGCACACACTATTAGAGGGCGTAATATGTATATCTGCTACGCCCACTCATATAGATGTAGAGGGTATTAAAGATTTGGCTTAACCCAAATTTCGTTTTCTCACTGGTTTTTTTCTTTTCTTTTTGTACCTTCTTTCAGTGGCAAACGAAAGTTGGCCGTTGCCAGAAACAATTTGAAGAGATATCCACAGAAATTAAAAATGAAATGAGCCGTTTTGAGCTGACTAGAGGTAAAGACTTTAAAACTAGTATTATCCGTTATATTGAAGATCAAATGGCACATCAGCAACAGGTGCGTCACACTTCTCTTCACCTAACCAACCGCTTAACCAATTATTTTCATTTGCAGATAATATCGTATTGGGAAGGCTTCATACCGAGCGTTCGGGAAATTATGTAAAATATATAAGTACATGTAATTGTTTTGTGCATTAATGGCTTTTTAATTAGTTGTAATAAAATTTTTCGAAACATGAACATTAAACAAGAAAAAGAATTCCACGCTAAAAAGAAATGTTTCTTCAGCAGCAGTGTTTCAGTTGCAAGTAAGCCGTCTTAATATGTTTGCTCGTCCCCTGTGCCACGTTGGACATCGTGTTGTGGTGGCCACTACACCCGCCAGTAAACCAATTTGAACACGATAAAAAACAACAATGAGATCTATATGAAGTCTATATATATAGAAAAGAAACAAACATGGACGTGATTGAATACAAAATACTAGACTCACCTCCAAAGTAATGTGTGTATGTTTGAGGATATTTTTTCTTTTCTTTAGCTCTTCATTTATTTTCGGAATGGTGGCATTGGAACAATACACTCTAACTGCACTCATACCACTACCACCGCTGGCCATAATATCATCCCCAAATCGTCCGACAACACATCTCGAAGTTTGCCCTTATCCTCATCTTCATCATTATAATTATTTTTGTTGCTATTTTTATGATTTTTTTCCTGACTGCTCGTTGCCGCGAAAGGATTATAAAATTTGTTGAAATACAACGTGCTGCGGCTGCTGGGTGATGATTAACAATATTTCGCTTTTGTTTCATTTGTATTGCAGCTGATGTTGTTGTTGTTGAATAATAGAACCAATATCAGGGAAATCTTGGATATTATTTCCACTTTTCCACAAACAATTTTAAAAATTTACATGGCATGCTTTTGATATTTTCAAGAGGTTTATTATACCTGGAATGAAAGAAAGAAAGAAAGAAAGAAAGAATAACAGATCAATACATTTATCAGTTTTTTTGGATCGTCTTCGAATTTTCATCCTCCCCCACACCGTCCACTTATAAGATGGTGGTTAAAAATATATTTACCAACAATACAATCCAATTCAATCCAAAATAAATGCAGCTTTTGAGCGTCTCCACGCATTTTCGCACGTGGCCGGTACGCCGATTTTATTTAAAGCGTCTAAAACGACTTGCCCGTTCTTCATCATAAAAAAATTTTGATAAAAAAATTTAATAAATTTATATAAAAAATATATAAAAATTCACAGAAAATTTGTCTGCTCTGAATGAATAAACCGGTTAAAATAAATGAAAAAATTATTTTCTACGAGACAAAATTTCAAAAAGTGTCTACGATCATAAATAAATCTACAAATCTAAAGTTTATAACTTTAAGAAAAAACATAATAAACGACGAATGGCTGGTGTTGGTGGATAAGAGTCTACGTCACGTTAATTACTTGCGGGTTTGTAGGTTCAATTCCTACTAAAGAGATGGACCAAACTTTTTTGTACCCTCCCACCCACATTTAGTTTTCTTTACAATTTTACTTTATTTCTATTTTATTAAAAAACTAATAAAAACATGCTTTGGCTTAATGTCGGTTTACATGAACATTTTGGTTAACTTTCAAAACAAAAATCATAATTATCGGGATCATCTGGTATGGGTGGGGGATCTTTGCTAATATCAACACCTTCGGTATCTAAAAGTCTTAATTTAATCTCCATGGACAGTAATGTATCAAAATCTTCCTTTTTCTGTTTACTAATCATATCTTGACCCAATAACGCATTTATGCCATCCGTCCAATAATTGAAAATCGTTTCATCGGGGGCAACAAAGTCCAACGTTGAATGATCCATGCTATCGAATGTTATGGAAAATGCTAGATTAACAGCTGATTTACGGGTACGCATTTCTTTCATATGTGGACACTCCTTGCCCTCGAGCAATTGCTTAATATCGAGCACAGACACTTTATTTGGCAATTCCTCCAATGTTGGTATAGTTTTCTCATCACAATCACCGTGATGGATGACTTTATGATTGGGAGATAGGCGAGCATACCAAAATTTATCCTTTGAACGGGCACCACGTGAATATTTCGAAAAACGAGTGCCTTGATAAAAATTAAGAAAATATACATACATATATCATTAGCAATAAAAATAATCCATGAGAGAATCGCAACTTACCTTCAACCAGGAATGCCAGTCTCTGTTGTTTAATTAAGTCCAAAATGTGCGGCGATATTTTCTCTTTCAATTTCACAATGGCGGACGCCGTGGAATCGCATTCCTCCTTTGAGGTTCTCTCCTGCTGCCTTAAATTGGTTATTGTCTGGTACTTGAAGTGAGCAATTTTGCCACGGAAATCTTCCAAATTATCTGGCCGTTGTCTCAGCGTACGCGTTATTTGTTCACGCACCACACTGAAGACTTTTAAGAAGTCTTCACCGGTAGCACGCATATCCTTCCAGGTACGATTTAGTGTCATAATGCATATACAGTAGAACTCTTCGAATGGCTGATCGTGTGTAAAGAACATGGGCTGAAAATCGACCGATTGATCGGTTGGTGGTTCACCGATACGTAAAATATCGCACAAAAGCTTTACCAGTTCAATGGAGGTGCGACCAAAGGGATATTCGTGTTCATCGCCACGGCAAGAATTTTCGTGAACAATTTTCGTATATTGTTGGGTGTAATTGCGGGCAAAATATAGCATGCAATCCAATGCTAAAATGCCGGGTGGATTTTCCAAAAAATCCTGAACTGGATTTATGTCACACTTGAAACCGAGTTTCTTATAAAACTGAGCAGCATTAACGTTCCCCATAGATGAGGCATTGCTTACCCCGCCCCCAACACTCCCACTCCCACCACCACCGCTACCTACACTAATGCCTCCCATCATACCCGAATAATCATCGAACGCTGTCCGTCTCAATTCTTTAATCTTTTCATGCACATCTTGATCTTGAACATTAATTTTTGTACGCATACGTTGCTCCAATAAACCCAGTGTTAATGTTTGCAACACATACAGCTGATGCGTCATCTCTGTACTGGTCACATTACCTATCAAAGCCAAACGATATTGCTTGGCACTTATAACATGAGCAATATGTCGCTTACGGTTCTCGTTCGCCTTCACAAACAAAGCATTTATTAAAGCGATGGCATTTTGTACAATAACGGATGAGTTTCCATCTTGCAACAATTTCAACAGATCTTGCAAGGTTACTTCATGCTCCACCAAGGTATATTTGGTGCTGTTCTGTACAATATTTTCCAAATTGGAGAGAGCACTTTCCGTGCATTTGAGGAACTGTTGAAAATGTCTCACAATATAAATGTTACGCTCTACAAAACTGTTCTGTAATATTTCCCATGACACCGTACCATGTTCCATTAATTCCACAAAGCTTTTCAAACTATACTTTAATATATCATCTTCTTTGTCTGATGGTGCCTCAATCATGCTAATTATAATATTTAATCCTTGCTCTTTAATAAATTCCAAAGCAAATGTCAAATCGACAGAGAGAGCGGCCAACTCTTTCAGACATTTGATTTTATCAAATGTTGAACCATTCCTTAATGTTTCCAAAGCATCATTGGCGGTTTTTGATGGTGAATATTGTAAACGTAAAACGGAACCATTTTTGATCTCATTACGATTCTTTTCGGTTACATATTTTTGATTGTTGGATTCGCAAAATTGTAAAGAGTAATTTTCCGGATCAACAATACCCCAACAACTACAGATTTCTTGTATTTTACCTAACAATACGTTAAAGAAATAAAAATATTACATTATCACCACAAATCACTGGTAAAAATAATGTCTCTGTTTTTATTTTGGACCCCAGCTTAGCTTAAATTTTGTATATAACAGTAAACCTTACACACATTCACACATCGTATAAACTACATTAAGGGCGTTGGTTCATTTCCACAAGCAAATGAAAATTTCTTTCATTTATATATATATATATATATACTTTTTTTTTTTAATTTCACTTTATATGAGTTTTTTTATTGTTTTTATTTTAATTCAATTCACTTTCATTACGTATTTTCATTTTACCTGTTAACGGTTGACGCTGATCTAAATTTATTAACTGTGCTATATGATTTTCAAATTCCACAGCAATTTTCACTATATGTTGGGCATCTTTAACTGGCATCTTTTTTGGTATCATAATGCTCACTTGGTATATTTTATAAATAATTTATTTACTTATTTACCAATTCATATAAACTCGTATGAATATAATAAATAATTGTTACTACTCTGTTAAATGGTGTTATAGAATGGTGAGTAATACGATTACAGAATGGTGCAGAAGTATTTAATTTTACAAAACTCTGTAAGGTTAAAACAGAACGAATTTTTTCCCGGAACTGCCATCTGATAGAACAAATTATATATTAATGAAATTAATTTTTTTTTTAATGAAATATTTATTTAATATATGGTTATATTCCGTTTTCAAGAGAGCTAGCGTCAAGTTGTATTTTTCTACTTATAATCTTGCGTGTTTTCTAGAAAATAAAATTAATTAGCGCAATTTTTGTGCATTAATTTGTCAATTTGTGTTTTGCATATAAAAATTAATTTTTCCATTTGGTTTGGTTCTTTTTATCTTGAATTCGTCTTCTTTTTTTGGAGATTTTAATTTTACTGATCTTTAATTTGTGTTTTATAATATGGATGGCAACGAGTTACCGTCCTCAGATAATTCCGTATGTACATCTGCCGGAGACTTTGAGCATTTTTATGTCGATAAAGTAAATAATGGGTCTCAATCAGGAAAAAATTTCTGCTTCGTTGGGTAAATCCAAAAAGCGTAAGCTTGTTACAGTTACTGGTGACTCTGTGAATGAAACAAAAATGTCATGTGGTGCGCCACCAACTTCAGCCACTGATGCCAACGGTATAAGTGGTAAGAGTAAAATAAATTTCTATCCTGCCGATCACAGCGGGCCTTTCTTTGTTTTGGTCGACATCAAAATCAAAATTTGATGTGCCCCTACGCAATCTTCTTTTCTTATTTGAAAAGATCAAACATTTAAATTTAGACGGACTTAAAGAAATCAAACCACTTGGACGCACTTTATTCAAAACTGAGTTTGAGTCATACGTCTGTGCTAACACCTTTGTCAAATGTGGAACCTTGCCTTCTGGGTTTAAAACATTTATAGCTTTATATATTCCTTTGATAGCTTTATATATTCCTTTGGAATAATAAAGGGGATTCCCTTGTATCTTGATAACGACTACATTGTCAGTAATATTGTTTCTGACATTCCAATCGTTTCAGCCTTTAGATTCTATAAAAAAGTGCCCAATTCTAATGAACAAACACCCACCTATACCTTCAAACTAGGATTTAAAGGGTCGAGAATTCCAAAAAAAAATCTTTATTGATTTCACTTCTATTAATGTTGACATGTACTATCCGTCTTTAAGACAATGTCTGCAATGTGGTCGTTTTGGTCACACTATTAAATCGTGTCGTGGTAAACCAAGGAGTTCAAAATGTGGTGATCTGTTGTGCGAGGGTAATTGTGAACGCACTTATTGTTATTTGTGTAAATCCAATAATCACTCGTGCACGAATAAAAATGTATGTCCGTCCTGGAAAAAGGAAGAAGGTATAGTGAAATTAAAGTCTTAAAAAAAAATGTCTCGTAAAGAAGTTCAACAGTCATTTTCCTTCAATAGTTTTAGTCTCTTAAGTGATTTCGATGATCAATTTCCTCCTCTACCTTGTTCTGATAATTCCACATCCAAATCCTTTGACAGGGAAGGTGAAGTTAAAAAAGTGCTAACGTCAAAAAAATTTAATCGAGTTGTCCGTCACAATGGTCCGTCTAAGCCAGTGTTAAGCAGTTCAGAGAATTATGTTACACCAAAAACTTTTAACAGTTTACCTAAAATGTCTTCTAACAGTTGTTGCGGGACTAATAAAAAAAAGAAAAAGAAAAAAAAAACAGCTGAGCGGTGAATAAAAAGACGGCAACGCCTACGTATTCCACAACTTGGGAAAAGAGAGAAATCTAAAGAGTTTTTTTAAGGATACCGTTAAAAGAAAAATATGAAGGTAGCGAAGAAAGAATGAATTGAGTTGTAGTCGAGAAAGTTAACGTTCAGCGGTAAAAGTGAAAGTATTTTATATGAAAGAAAAAGTATACATATATATCTAGGTACAAAGTGATTTTTGCCAAAAACAACATATATATAAAATCAAGCCTATATTTAATATAAATCTACGTCTCATACGGCCAACGTTAACAAGACGGGGCAAAGTGATCCACTCTCAGACGGTTGCAATTGGAGCTGCAGATAAGTCAATATTTAGTATTAATGAATTTTTTTTTTCCACATTCCATGTCAATGTGACAGATTAAATTTGTGTGTATTGCAATCTAGTTTATAATTTTTAAGTGTATAAAAATTTATTTGGGGGGCCTCTATTAAAAACCTATTAAAAACTATTGAAAACCAAAATAAAAAAAAAATATAATAATAATATAATTTTAAGCACCTACTATTATAATAAAATGTGTAAAAATGAATAAATAAACAGTGTTTGATGGGGGGAGGGCTGATTGTCACGGGGTTCGCGCAGGTATGTGGGGTGCACTCATAGTTATCGTTTAGGGGGGACATCGGTTCCCCAGGTTGCTCATGCATGGCCGGAGTGTTATTTGTCATAGTGCGTGGCCACGAACGGGTTGAGATCCTCAACCCTGAGGTTGTAGAGCTAGCTGGGAAGGGGGTAGCCAGATGACATCTCTGGCTGTGGCCATTAATTTCGCTACTATAACAAATATGGCGCCCAATCAAAAATAAAAATTAATTTCCTTTTTATAATAACACCGACATGAATGAAAATCCGTACGTGAAAGAAAATATCAGGCAATTTCGAATTAATAATACGAGTTAGGGAATATCCGCTACCGACGATTGTCGGATAGGTCCGTTATATTCCCAACAAAGTAGTTACTTGAGTAAAAACCCAGGTCATTTTCTGTCAGAAATGTGTGAGTGTGCATTGATATTATTGATGTGGGACAGACAACCTGTAGACTCAGTAGAATCAAATCAGGTGTGTCTGGTCCTGGTTATAAGATGTGGTTAATTTTGATATTATTGATTCCGGACGGACAGCCTGTAGATTCTATGATTAAGACAGAAATCCAATCAGTTGTGTCCGGTCCTGAGTTTGTGACGATTTTAATTTTAAGAAATCAATGCGGGACAGACAGCCTGTAGATTATAAAAAAAATAAACGCAAATGTCCTCCGTATTTTCAATTTTTGTTAGTTTTGGTTTTATTTCTATTGAAAATTGAATTGAAATTGTTAGTAAAGAAAACGTACTATTGCTCAACTATATTTGATTTGTGATTTTGAAATTGATAGTGGCATTCGTAAACCTGAAGATTATCAAAGCCATTTTTAATTATCGTAATTTAAGACAACAACGTCGTTACTTATTGAACATTTCTTTTGGTTACCACTGTATACGAACTATACGGTTATACATTCATATAATGAACGTCAACATAATAATTTCGATCTAATAGTTTCGAATCTATAATAATAATAATAATAATAACAATACGGGAATTTTGACCGCATTTTCATTAAGCGAATAAGTTATTACTCGTACGTTTTAGATACCGAAGAACATTCGGATAACAATGATAATTTAATTCTCCTTTCTATTTTATACAGGCACACAGTTATCGTGTAAATCGTTTTATATATTTCATGTACTTTCATTCTTTTTACCGCATTCAAATACGCTTTTAGCAATTATATTATATTACAATAACCAATCTTGTATTTTGTTGAATTTGATTTGAATTGATGATTTGTTAACTAAAAATAAACAAAGATTAAATAGTTATATTACAAATAATTTGACTGAGACAAGACTTATCTGTATAGCTGCATCGAAACTCTCACATATATATACGTTCGAATAAACCAGCTTCACCATCTGAAAAATTGTCATCAAGAATGGCGCACATGACTGATGATTCAAGTATACATGACTTCTCTGAAACAATACTGGTCAGACAAATGCCGCAATCAGACACTACCGCGAGTGTACAGCAGCAGACCGAACAACCGCAGCAAACGGGTGCCGAATATATAATGTCAACAGAAGAAAGAGTAGCACATTTGGAGCAAAATATCACGGTGGAAATAAATGAGTTGAGAAAAACGCTAAACGACATGTTAATAGATATGCAGCGATTGCATTTAAGAGCGAGTCAAATACCTACTAGTAACAATCCTACGATAGAGCCCCTAAATAACCTTCAGCAGAACGAATTATTTTTGCAAACATCAACTTCACAAAATAGCGATCAAACGGATAAGAATCGATAAATGGGGTTTAGTGTTTGATGGAAACACCCATCAAATGTCTATTGAAGATTTTATATTCCGCCTAGAAAATCCACGTGAGCAGTACGGTATACCATGGGGTGAAGTACTGAGAGATTTCCACATGCTAGTAACTGACATAGCTCGTGACTGGTATTGGTTGTACATACGTACAAACGGGGTACCGCATTGGAGTATACTGAAAACAGCCCTATTAACGCAGTATAGATCCACACGTTCTAACTTCGAAATCATGCGTGATCTAGTAGATCGACGACAACGGCAAAATTAATCAGTCGATGCATTCTTTCACGCGATGCAGAAGCTTGGGGTGAGTGCTACGCAGTTGATACCAGAAGCAGACATGATTAGAATATTGAAGCGCAACGTCAATGAATGCATAGGGAGAATAATTTACTCGATGGCCGTCTTTTCGGTTGAGGAGTTGAAGACCGAGTGTAAGGCAGTGGAAAAGACTTTCCCCTCTACTCGAGCAGTACCATCGACGCGCAATTTCAAAAATATCAGCGAAATCCAACTTCCGACAGATGACATTGTTGATTACCACCGAGTCGAGAGCCTATCCAACACAGAAGCAAGCAAAGTTACTGGTGACAGGGACCACCGCACACCACTTACCTGTTGGAATTGCAAACAGCCTGGTCATACTTTTATGGAATGCCCGTCCACAAAACGGTTATTATTTTGTTACCGTTGTGGTTATCCCAAGGTAATAACGCCGCGACGTCCGAAACGTTCGTCGGGAAACTCACGGAGGAGCGCTGTGGCCCAGGGGACGCAACGTTCAGCAAAAATCCCCGTAGTTCACAAAGGCAAGACACGTCAAATACAATAATAACAGCAAGCATTCAGGAAACTGCAAAGAGACGCCACGACGTTCCGCTATATTTTCTTGTAAGAAACCGCATCATGGGTAGTAGTGACAAAGAAGCGTTCGTAAAGTCCGGGAAAAATGTAAATTAAAAAAACGTGACCATAGGAGAATGGTCGAAGCAATTAGACGAGCCGGCCGTACTTCAAGTGATCCGAGGATATATTTAGATATTGATGTGCAAGGTGAGAAAATAAGTGCACTGCTGGATAGTGGCGCGTCTGTTAGCATACTGGGTAAAGGATGTAGGGAGTTAATTAATAAACTAAACGTAGAAATTAAATATAAGACGTCGAGCGTACGCACCGCCAGCGGACAAACACACCATATTTTAGGTAAAACAGACATAATAGTTAGATATAACAACATGGTTAAACCCATTACGTTCTATTTGTCCCAATTTTGTTTTCAAGAATCGAAATATCTTGGGTACATTGCCGGAGGAGGTACGCTCAGGACTGATCCGGATAAAATAGACGCAATAAGAAAAATAAGGTTGCCCCGAAATGCACGGGAAGTGCGTAGTTTCCTTGGAACGGCCGGATGGTATACGAGATTCGTAAAAGACTTCTCCATCATCGCAGCACCATTGACTGACACCCTAAAGAAACAAAAAAAGTTCAACATAACTAAGGAGACAAAAGAGGTGTTTGAGAATTTAAAACTGGCCTTAACATCAGCCCCAGTGCTTCGGCTTGCCGATTTTAAAAGACCGTTCATCATCCAGTGTGACGGATCAAGTTACGGAATTGGCGCAGTACTATCGCAGAAATACAATAGTAAAGTAGAGCATCCGATAGCGTTCTTTTCAGCGAAGTTAAATGCTGCTCAAAGAAATTATACAGTGACAGAAAAAGAATGTTTAGCGGCTGTAACAGCAATAAAAAAGTTTTGCCCATACATCGAGATGATGCCATTCGCGGTAGTCACCGATCACGCCAGTCTGGCTGATGACGCTGAAAGATTTAAGCGGCAAATTAGCTAGATGGTCGCTGCAGTTGCAGGCGTTTGACTTCACCATTCAGCATCGAAAAGGGTCCGATAATGTTGTTGCGGATACGTTATCACGTTTTGTAGACGAGATAACTACAACAGATCCGGTAGATATATTAGGGTTTGAAACAACAGAGTTCGAAAGTAAGGAGTATTTGCAACTTATTAAAGAAATTGAAAGAAATAAAGACGATTTGCCTGATTTGTGCGTAAGAGATGGCGTAGTATATAAACGCATGATACAAAATTATGATGGCGCATTCGCGGAAAACGAATGGAAGTTATGGATTCCGGACAACTTGACCAACACGCTTATAGAAGACGCACATTTGCCTGAAACAGCAGCGCATGGCGGTATAACAAAAACACTTGAACGACTGAGGCGAAATTATTATTGGCCTGGAATGGCTAAGCAAGTACGTAGCTATATAAGAAATTGCCAAACCTGCAAGGAATCAAAAACAACCAACCAGAACCTACTGCCGACAATAGGTAACGAAGTAATGACAGAACGTCCTTTTCAAAAATTATATATAGACTTTTTGGGCAAATATCCATTAATATCAAGTAAGTTTACACAATTTTTGAAAGCCTACAAAGTGACTCACCTTAAAACTGCCGTGTATGCACCCCAATCTAATGCTGCTGAACGTGTTAATCAATCCGTGCTCACCGTGTTAAGGACGTATCTCGAAGATGATCAACGTGACTGGGACATGTACCTGACGGAGGTTGAATGTGCGATACGAAATTCTGTACACAGGCACTACCCCATTTTTTGCATTGTTTAGTCAGCACATGTACACGAGTGGTGCGGACTGTAAACTGGCACGCAAACTGAGTTCCCTGTCTGACCATGAGATAAAACACCTGCAGAGGAAAGATCGAATTAGTCTAATATATGAGCAAATACGTGCGAACATACATACAGCGTACAACAAGATATAAGGAAAAAGCACGAATTACCAAATTTATACCTGGACAGGAAATATATCGACGTAACTTTGTCCTCAGCAACTTCAAGAATAGGATCAATGCAAAGTTCTGCAAGAAATTCATTAAATGTAGAGTGGTACGCCCTGTTGGTAATAACACATACGAGTTAGAGACGATGCAAGGCCAGCCGATTGGTGTTTACCATGCTAAAGATTTAAAAGTTTGAAATAAAAGGTATGAAAATATAGATGACATGTGTGTTATGCCATGCTTTCCCTCGCCATAAACGTACATTAAGTCGTCGACAATCTGCCACAGTAAGGGGCGATGATAAATGAGCGCCAACAAATTAGATGCCCGGCTGTGTAGTATCTCAGGGTGTGGGAATGCCCCGCGTTGTGCAGTACAAAAAGCCAGATATGACTAACCTTACCCGCACACCACCGTTTTTTCAACCAGTTTCAAAGCGTTGGAGATTTGTTGCGGGACTAATAAAAGAAAGAAAAAGGAAAAAAACAGCTGAGCGGTGAATGAAAAGACGGCAACGCCGACGTATTCCACAACTTGGAAAAAGAGAAAAATCTAAAGAGCGAGAGAGTAGTAATGGAAGGGAGAGGACGGACAAATACTGTTACTCATAGTGTCACTCATAGTTATCGTTTAGGGGGGACATCGGTTTCCCAGGTTGCTCATGCATGGCCGGAGTGTTATTTGTCATAGTGCGTGGCCACGAACGGGTTAAGATCCTCACCCCTGAGGTTGTAGAGCTAGCTGGGAAGGGGGTAGCCAGATGACATCTCTGGCTGTGGCCATTAATTACGCTACTATAACACAGTCTACCTAAAGTACCGGCTTTCGATAGACCCAATTATTACAGAGTTTCTGAGATGGAAAAAATTTGTTCAGAATTTATTAAATTTGTTTCGGATTATTTTTCCAAGATTGAGAACAATGTTGGCTTAAATGCAATAGAACATTTTAAAGTACGTTTTCAAAACCTTTTTGATATTTTTGATCAATCCACGTCTGCTAATTGCACTAATAATGAAGGTATTACAATTCAACATTCAAGGATTTAAAGTTCATAGGACTTTAGAATTTTATTTGAACAATTATGCTTTTGATATATGCATTTTATCAGAATTTTTTTCTTTTGACGTTTCCTCACTAAAAATGATAAATTTTAACATGCTTTGCAAACTTAGATTTGATGGTTATGGCGGTACTGCCATTTGTCTAAAAAAAAATATTAAATTTAATAAAATTGATTATCAGTCTGACTTTGATATAATTATTGCCCGTACCATCAACACTACTTACTTTCCTCCGAGTATTCCTACGTCTGTCTTTGTAAATGAAATTAAAAAACATTTAAAGTTCTTTGAATCTTTTAACAACGTCATTCTAGCACGCGATTTCAATGCTAGGCATTCTGCTTGGGGAGATTACTCTGATTTTCCCAAGGGCGTTCACCTTTTTGATTTAATCAATTCTTCTGATTTTCATTGTTTAAATAATTCAAAACCAACCTTTTACAAGAATCCAACTTCAAGGGGAACCGTTCTCGACTTAACGTTTTCTAAATCTAATCTTCACATTACGTGGAATACTCATACAAACTGGCTCAATGGTAGTCATCACATACCTATTATTTTTGAGCTAAATAATGTTAATAAAACTCCTAGCTCTTCTGTTGCAAAAAAAAAACTCCTGTCCAAAATAAATGAATTAGAGTTAACGGACGACTTCGTTAAAATTAGTTCCATCTTCAAAAAAGAAATCCTTAATGTTACATACAAGCCCCCAATAGATCGTCAACCTAAATTTTCGTAGAATGATGACCTTTTACGTCTTTTTAGAATTCAGGTTGCGGCGCGGAAAAAATGTTCAAAATATCCTACTGTAGACAACCTTGAACAGGCTTCTTTAGCCCGTAGTCATTGGTTAAAAAGTGTTCGTGAAGCCAAATCTTTAGCTTTTTCAAAAAAAATTGAAGAGCTTAACATACATCCTAATACTACGAATGCGTGGGGTTTGGTAATTATTGTCAAAGGTTCCAAGTCTTCAAAGTTTTCTCATTGGAACTCCAATAATAATTCCAAGTTCTTATTACATCTTGTAGATCAGGTCTCTACTCCGGTATCTGTTCCATGTCATAGAATCTCGGTCAACTTCGACTTTGTACCAACTTTCTCAGAGGGTAATTTAGACCTTGTTTTGTCCAAAAAGGGTAGCTCAGCAAGTGGTCTAGATGGTGTAACTTATGAAATGCTTAAATGTCTTTCTCCTAGTGCTTAATCAAACTTACTTAAGTGTTTTAACTTTCATTTTCAGAACTGTATTATCATTCCGTCGTGGAGATGCACAAATATTGTACCTATTCCAAAAAAAAATAGGGATCTTGACAACTTTTTAAATTTTCGCCCCATTGCACTTATGTCTGTGTTTTTTAAAACGATTAATCTTCTCATAAAAGAAAAACTTGTCCGTTTTCTAACTCAAAATGAGTGTCTACCGCTCCGTACCGCGTACAGAAAACACCGTTCTGCTTCCGTCTGCATTAACGAATTGTTACATACGATTATCTGCGTTAAGCATGATGGTCTTAAAGTCATGCTTTGCACCATAGATATAAGCAATGCTTATGATTGTGTTAATATTACAAATTTGATAAATATTCTTTCTGAAAATCTCGTCCCTCCGTATTTTATTAACTGGCTTTCTAACTATCTCTCTGAAAGAACTTTGTGTTTAGGTCAAGACTCTATTCGAACTTATAAAGGGTTGCCGCAAGGGTGCTGCCTAAGCCCGGTTTTATTTAACGTTTACACTTCCGATTTACACTCTCTTGAGGATGACAAAACAAAAATTTTTCAATACGCTGATGATTTTATTGTATTATCGTTTTCCAACTCTTTCAACTGTGCTAAACTTAATCTCCAAGAAAAAGTTGAAGCATTTGCCCAAAAATGTAATTTTCTTAACTTATCTTTTAATGTGGATAAAACAAAATCCATTTTCTTTGCCAAAGGAAGCAAAAAATGTCTCGATCTTTTTCTTGACGGAAAAAATATACGCCAAGTACTTTTTTAGGTAGAATAATCTCCAACTCACTGACTATAAAAGAACACTATTCCAAAGTTGTTCATGAAGCTTCAAAGGCTATTAATTTATTAAAAATGCTAACCACAGTTAAAGGAGGTTTATCACCTAAGATATCCATTAACTTATATAAAAACTTTTTGCGTGGCAAACTTGAATTTGCACGTACTTCTTCTGCCAATGCTCCTAATTATATTAATCAAAAAATTCAATCCGTTCAAAATGTTTGTCTAAGAAGGTGTTTGGGAGTTACTCCCTCCACTCCAATTCAAGCAATTTATGCTCTTTCTGGGGAATTACCGCCTGAGTCAAGAGCCTTACTTTTAACATGTAAAGAGCTCATAAACATTGCCATTAATTACCCTGCTCTTTATTCATATGTAACTTCTTCATTCAAAAGTCAATTGTCTATTTATTACAAATTCAAAGATGTTTTTTCTATTCTACGAGTTTCCGCATTTCAATCGTCGACAAATAAATGTGAATTCTTTTTTGAAACTTTCCTTCCACGTACACTCCGAAAGTTGCCTTTCAGAAGCACTACTCGTGCAGGGTGGCCGAATATGGATGCAAGAGTTTCACCTTATTTGCCACGGACGTTTCTTTATCCACAGGCGCTGCTAGCTGCGCTGTTCATAACATCAGTAATATTACTTTTTTCCTTTTCAGTTTTCCACATAGTGTCTCGTCTTTGACAGCTGAATTAATAGCAATTAAAAAAGCTATTGACATCGCCATAGAGGATGATATCAAACTATTGGTCATTTCTACTGATAGTTACTAATTGTGCTCCTTTAAGTTTAAAACTACCCCATAAAGACGTTTTCAATTTAGTTTCAATAAGAATAAAAGATGAATGGGAACGGCCTTTCAAGGAAAGGTCTGCTTCTTGCCGTCGATTTTTCTTTTCAATAGTTGACAGTGTGCATCACAAGGCATGGTTTCTTAAATCCAACCTTTCTCCATCCGAAATCAAATTAATTAATCGTCTTCTAACTGGTCATACATATGGCAAGCCACATCTTTGTCGCATTCGTGCTGTAAGCTCCGATCGGTGTGATCTATGTAATGTTGTGGAAGACTCACAACATCTAATATTTGAATGTTCAAAATACAACACTATCCGCAAAAACTTCTCCTTTTTCAAATCTTTTCATAAAATAAGGGATATACTCAAATGTTCTTCACCAGATGTCTCGGAATCTCGTAGCCTTTTTAAAAGAATCTAATATTTTTAACTTGTTGTAGTAATTTAAAACATAAATTTTCTTTTCTTTTGTTCTTACTATGTATTAGTCAGTGTTCTTTTTTTAAAGCGATTTTGACGTTAGCTCTACTTGTTGAAGTAAGCATTTTTCAACGCTCATCGTTTCGTGCTAAAGTTGTTATTATCACATCTTCCTAAACCTTTATTACATTGCTGACTTATCAGCTGAGAACATCACCCTGGAATTTTGTCTGCCTTGTTTGCAGCGCCATTCTCTTCAAACAAAAAAAAAAAATATATAGTTATAAATGATTACAAATAAAACCACATTTAGCGGATAATTTTAAGGACTATTAATAAGCCAACAGTATTAGATAAATATACAGCTAATTAATTTTAAGATTTCTAAAATAATAATAAACAATAAAAAAAGAATAATATTTATATATATGCTTAAAACTACGCTTCAGCAACACATTCTCCAAAACACAACAACAACAACCGCAACAGCGTCAGGTTCTATTATACGTAAATATTCCACCGATATGCCAATAATGGGCAAAATCGGTCCAGAGATACGCCCACAATAGACGAAATTCTATATATCTGCTACAAAAGTTGACCTATAAACTTGAAATTTAGTATACGTATCCGTGGTTATGCCAACCAACGATATGCCAAAAATTAGCAAAATCGGTTAATAGACACACCCACAATAGACGAAAATCTATATATCTGCTACAAAAGTTGACCTATGAACTTGAAATTTGGTAATGTGTAATTATCCCATTCATTGATGTGACAAAAATGGTTGTCGTGGGGGATTATAAACACGCTCATAAATTACAAAAAATCGTACTTTTTTTGGAGTATTAATGTTGGTATGGACTAAGACGAAAGCTTATATGTCCAGCAGCAGGAAGAGTAAAAATTCACCGTAAAACAGCACACAACACGATATAAAGCAATAATTAGAAGAAAAATTAACAAACCCAGACAGATTTATTAGGGCAATAAGTGAGTGTAAGCATAGGCTGTATGCATATTCACAAAAAGAAAAACAGAAAGAAATACGTTGCCTCTTTACCATCCCCAAAAAGGGAAGAAAAAAAAAAATTTTTTCTAACTTGAGCGTGACTTTTAGAAACACAAAATTAGCAAAGAACTTATACTTCTTTCTTAAAAAATAGAAAATATTCGTAATTACCTATTATGAATAAATATAATTACATTTAAAGTACAATATTAGCCATTTTGACGAATGTGAGTAGCTCTTTAATATGCTTAAGATCCCACAACCTTAGTAAATCACACAAATAGTTGAAAAGCGTGAAAATGGGAAAGTTGAATCTGATATTGTCATACCGTTTGCATTTAAAAATTTGATGTTCTGCTGATTCAACAGCATTACAAAGTTCGCAAAAGTCTGTATTAGACCTACCAATCATCTTAAGATACACTTTATCATAGGTATAACCACTAGCCAATCGATACAGTATTTTAATCTGGCTGGACTTGTAAACCGAATCGGATAATGGTTTAAAATTTAAGTTGGGAAAAATATTGTAAAAAAGGCGGTTGCTTTTAACTCTTAAAACACACAGGAGTTCTTCTTTCCATGAGTCATGAATACTGAAACGAATACAGCGCAAAGCCTCACTAGGTTTATATTTCACAGGTACAACCCTCCCATCAATAACAGCCTCTCGAGCATACATATCAGCTTTCTCATTAAGAGTGAAACCACAATGCCCAGGAACCCACACAAAGTGACATTCAAACATATCCAGAACATTTAGTAAATCATAGATGTCAGATACAATATAATTATGACACTCCCTTTTTCGTATTATTACAAAACTACCTTGACCAGCTGAGATACCAATCTCAACAGCTTGTCTAATTGCAAGGAGCTCAATAAAGGTGGATGACAATTTTTCCTCAATTTTTATTTTAAAGAATCTATCACAACCATGCTCAACTACAGAAAAACCAGATGTAGAATCAGACACAGATCCATCAGTAGAGTAAACCTTGTAACAATTTTCCACATAAAAATTGAGTTTTTCGGTACATAGTGCAACCATATTTGCGTTAGAGATATTCTTTTTAGAAACACTTATTGACAATAGAATATCAAAAACAAATTTACATTTAGCACTGCCCGTTGCACCATTTGAGGTGTTTCCAATATTATTAAAAATATTTTGAAATCTGTTATAACAGTAAGTGTAACTACAATTAACATAGTTGTATTCAATTATTTGATTAAAGAAAGATTGATTAAAACATCTTACTTTAATTAACTCTTTTGCCGTGAGAAGATACGCCCTGACTTATTGGGAAGCTCTCCAGACATGGCATATAGAATGTCATTCGGCGTAGAGGGGGTTAAACCAAGACAACGTCTAAGAAGTTTGTTTTGTGCACCTTGAAATTTTTTAACAATATATTCAGGCGAGTTACATGTCGTCGTACGACTATTTTCAAGCTTAGAGCGCGCAAGGGATTTGTATAGATTGATCGCTTTGCGAGGAGGCATACCTCCATTTACTTTAGTCATTAGTCTTGCACAGAAGTTGTGAACCGAGCTCTTAATTGTACGATTGTAGTGCTCACTGAAAGTGAGACTGGTGTTAATGTCTCTACCGAGAAATCGAAAAGATTTGGTTTGGTTAATTTGTACACCATTAATGCAAAAATTTATAATTTTTTTTTGACACAACTTTATTTCCAGCCTTTTTTTCCTTGGCAACCATAAAGGACAATTCATTTAGACACATATTCGCAGATCTATTTTTTTGATAGGCAAAGGATTTTTTGGGAATGAGCCCATTTTTCATAATAAAATCAGCCTCACTTTAACCATAAGATTAATAACTTTCAGAAAAACAGAAATAAGTGAAATCGGTCTAAAATTGTTAATATCATTTAGATCCTTGCCAGCCTTAGGAATTGGTCTTACCTTAACGCGTCTCCAGTCTTTAAGAATATAATTATTCATCCAACATTTATTCATTGCATTAAGTAAGGCCATGCTACTTTCATAGGACAACACTCTAAGCATGTCATGCTTAATGTTATCACAGCCAGCAGCAGTGGATTTTTTTCTAGACGACAGCACATTAAGAAATTCTTGATATGTAAAAGGTGAAAACCTGAAATCATGAAAGGAAGAGTGGGTAAGATAATCGACGAACTTGCAGGAATATGGTTTTTAAGCAGTTCAAGGTAAGCTTTGTTATTATTATCGTTCCAGATTGAAAATTTATGTCCTTTACGATCGTTATGACGATGTCCATTTATAAAATTCCAAAAATTGCGAGCATTACCATCCTTACAAACTTCGTCTATAAGGTTTGCTCGAAAATCAGATTTAGCTTCCCTAACAGCATCTTTCCATGTTTGCAGAATATCCTCAAATTCCAAAAAATTACTGAGCGTAGAATATTTATTCAATTTTTTCCTTGCAGCTTGAAGACATCGGAAAGTTGCAAGCAATTTAGAATTCCACCAAGGCTTCGGGTTGTACTTGGACACATTGACGTCAGATTTTGCTAAAGTGAGCTCCCTTGCAAATGAAGTATTTATAAAATCGAAATCAGGCTCAAGAGATATTGAAGATAAATTGTTAAGCAAAAGCCTACGAGATACAAAAGCTGTCCGCCTTTGAAAAGTATCTTTGTTAATTTGAAAAATGATTGGCATATGATGACTTCTACTGAGAAAGACACTAGACGTATCCCATGAGAAAGGCAAACAGGCAGAGTTAGAGAAAGTTAGATCAAGAATACTATTTGATGTAACTCCATTTCGAACAGACGTAAAGGTAGGTTTATTGTTGTTAAGTAATCGAAAATTGTTTAAAGACATAGCTTCATGGAGAAATTTGCCAATTGCAATTGGTTATATGATCACCAAAGAAGGAACATCTAGCATTGAAATCGCCTGAAAATACAACATTTCTTTCACCATCTAAAAATTCAAGAATGCTTTGAATGTTATCGCAAAAACGTTGATTGTCTAAATGAGGTGGAAAATAGCACGAAACAATACAAATATTTGGTTTTAAATTTTTTGTCTTAATAATAACAACATCAGAAACAGTTTGAAAAGGGACATGTCTAAACAATATACCCTTTCGAACAAGTATTGCAAAACCACCATAACCATCATCACGACATTTGACTACTGACATATAATTCGGAATCATGATCTCACAAAAAGGATCATTAGGTAAAAAGATTTCGCTTAAAATATAAAAATCGATTTTACTTTTATTAAGAAATAGATCTAAAACTCCAGTATATCCTCGGACACCTTGTATATTGTATTGCAAAAAGGAAGCTATTTTTGTTTAGACGTTGAAGGACCTGCAACTAATCTATCAAATTGAGTCTTAAAGATTCTAATATTTTCTGAGAAATCTGCACTATCATCAGATACCTCCAGACAAGACATGAAATTTAACATAGATGAAATTAATTTTTCGAGCTCTGACACACGGACATTATTCTCACGTTTACTCCCATTATACTTAAATTGAATCTGAGGCGGAAATTGATATTCAGCAGTAATAGAAGGCTCATGTACTTTGCGTTTAACCACATTATTGAACTTGGATCTAGTTAAAATTTTATTTACTTCCATTTGAGTATTAGCAACACCTTTGCTACCAGAATTTTTACAGAGGGAAGGAAAGTCATCTGCATACACATCACTATCCAAAACATTAAAGTAATTCATGGAATATTTTTCTCTGTATTCTTTAAACGATAGATTTTCCGTAGCCATGATGCGGTTAATGTCTCTTTCACGAGCCTTACCAGGACAAGTTCTACTTAAAGCAGTATGTTCATTTGAATCACAAATTAAACATTTTGTAAGTTTACAAGGTTTGGGACAAGCCGGTGCAACACCGCAATTCAGACAACGTTCTAATTTTGCTTTGCAAAATTTTTGTACATGACCAAGTCTACCACATTTCCTGCACTGCTTTACTTTTGGTATAAAAAATTCCATGGGGAGATTACAAAAATTAAATTTAATTTCCTTAGGTATATGAGCACCTTTAAATCCAATTTTAAGAGTTGTGGAGGGAATCCACGTGTCTCTATTGGTCGGATCTCTACGCTGCAAACGTTTAACGGACCTAATTTTCATATCAGAAAGAGCATTACATAAAATTTCATCTTCACTAAAGTCTGTTGGAACATTTCGTACTAATCCAAACTTTTCAATAAAATTTCTAGGGATATAAGCTACAAGATTTTTTCCAGCAAAATTATTCGAAGTAACAAAGGAATTTTCATTATCAGAAGTGTCAAAAAAGAGCTTGGCTCTACCATTGCTTATTACTTTTAACTAGTCCTTTGAGGTTATAATTTTTCAGATAATTATAAAAAAAGAGATTGGAAAATAACCGCGGTCGTTCTCCCTTCTCATTTTCACGCACTTCCACGAACACCACATATTTGCAAATATCATCCCTATCATAAAGGTTTATTTGTTTCTCAGTAGATTTATTAACATCATCAGGTATTGCTTGCTGATGTGTTTTTCAACATTATTGAAATTTTTTATTACATTTATATTTTCCTGTGAATGCGCTTTTCTTTTCCTTGCAGAAATTTCACTGGAATCAGACTGACCTTTTGATTTTTTTGCAGACTTTTCACATACATCGGATGTGTCCGAAACCCTGGACAAATTTTCCACCATCCCACCAGTAGCACCAGCAAGAGTGGCAGTACAAAAATTTTCAAACTCCTCTGAGTTTGAAGTAAAAATTTTTTGCCGAGACTCCATGTGGAGACGGCTTATAGGCTTATGAAATGAAATAAATATTTTTAAAAACTGCTACTCACAGATATACAGCAAAAATAAAGATACACCACACAATTTAAAAAAAGTTCAGTAAAAAATACACTACACCACTTAAAGTTCTTTTTTTTTTTTTTAATTAAAATAATTCACCAGAAAAATGAAAAAATTTTAAAAGCCACGCTAACAAGTTTTGACAAAAAGAAATTTTTGAGGTTAGCATAAAAAAAAAACACAAAAATACAACCGCCGCTTGTAACTATACTTGATCAACGCCAAAATGAGAATCGACGGCGGCGACTGCCGTCCCGTCCGCGCCGTGAGCGATCTTGGACTTCACTATCGCTCTCATCTTCCGAAGCCGAATCGCTTTCTTCATAGGGCATTAATTACTATATAAATCCGTATTTAACGACCCCTTCAAGCGTATCTGCTACGGCCTTCTTAATGATTTTTGGCTGAATTTGGACCGCATTCGCGATATATGTGACCACACTTTCGCACTTGGCGGGTTCACCAATTTTATTTAAAGCGTCTAAAACGACTTGCCCGTTCTTCATCATAAAAAAATTTTGATAAAAAAATTTAATAAATTTATATAAAAAATATATAAAAATTCACAGAAAATTTGTCTGCTCTGAATGAATAAACCGGTTAAAATAAATGAAAAAATTATTTTCTACGAGACAAAATTTCAAAAAGTGTCTACGATCATAAATAAATCTACAAATCTAAAGTTTATAACTTTAAGAAAAAACATAATAAACGACGAATGGCTGGTGTTGGTGGATAAGAGTCTACGTCACGTTAATTACTTGCGGGTTTGTAGGTTCAATTCCTACTAAAGAGATGGACCAAACTTTTTTGTACCCTCCCACCCACATTTAGTTTTCTTTACAATTTTACTTTATTTCTATTTTATTAAAAAACTAATAAAAACATGCTTTGGCTTAATGTCGGTTTACATGAACATTTTGGTTAACTTTCAAAACAAAAATCATAATTATCGGGATCATCTGGTATGGGTGGGGGATCTTTGCTAATATCAACACCTTCGGTATCTAAAAGTCTTAATTTAATCTCCATGGACAGTAATGTATCAAAATCTTCCTTTTTCTGTTTACTAATCATATCTTGACCCAATAACGCATTTATGCCATCCGTCCAATAATTGAAAATCGTTTCATCGGGGGCAACAAAGTCCAACGTTGAATGATCCATGCTATCGAATGTTATGGAAAATGCTAGATTAACAGCTGATTTACGGGTACGCATTTCTTTCATATGTGGACACTCCTTGCCCTCGAGCAATTGCTTAATATCGAGCACAGACACTTTATTTGGCAATTCCTCCAATGTTGGTATAGTTTTCTCATCACAATCACCGTGATGGATGACTTTATGATTGGGAGATAGGCGAGCATACCAAAATTTATCCTTTGAACGGGCACCACGTGAATATTTCGAAAAACGAGTGCCTTGATAAAAATTAAGAAAATATACATACATATATCATTAGCAATAAAAATAATCCATGAGAGAATCGCAACTTACCTTCAACCAGGAATGCCAGTCTCTGTTGTTTAATTAAGTCCAAAATATATGGCGATATTTTCTCTTTCAATTTCGCAATGGCGGACGCCGTGGAATTGCATTCCTCCTTTGAGGTTCTCTCCTGCTACCTTAAATTGGTTATTGTCAAAGAACATGGGCTGAAAATCGACCGATTCATCGGTTGGTGGTTCACCGACACGTAAAATATCGCACAAAAGCTTTACCTGTTCAATGGAGGTGCTACCAAAGGGACATTCGTGTTCATCGCCACGGCAAGAATTTTCGTGAACAATTATCGTATATTGTTGGGTGTAATTACGGGCAAAATATAGCATGCAATCCAATGCTAAAATTCCGGGTGGATTTTCCAAAAAATTCTGAACTGGATTTATGTCACACTTGAAACCGAGTTTCTTACAATACTAAACGGCATTAACGTTCCCCATAGATGAGGCATTGCTTACATCGCCCCCAACAATCCCACTCCCACCACCACCACCACCGCTACCTACACTAATGTCTCCCATCAAACCCGAATAATCATCGAATGCTGTCCGTCTCAATTCTTTAATCTTTTCATGCACATCTTGTTAATCTTTGCAACACATACAGCTGATGCGTCATCTCTGTACTGGTCAGATTACATATCAAAGCCAAACGATATTGCTTGGTATAAGCAATGAGCAATATGTCTCTTACGGTTCTCGTTCGCCTTCACAAACAAAGCATTTATTAAAGCGATGGCATTTTGTACAATAACGGATGAGTTTCTATCTTGCAACAATTTCAACAGATCTTGCAAGGTTACTTCATGTTCCACCAAGGTATATATGGTGCTGTTCTGTACAATATTTTAAAAATTGGAGAGAGCACTTTCCGTGCAATTGGGGAACTGTTGAAAATTTCTCACAATATAAATGTTACGCTCTACAACACTGTTCTGTAATATTTCCCATGACACCGTACCATGTTCCATTATTTCCACAAAACTGTTGGAACCTTACTTTAATATGTCATCTTCTTTGTCTGATGGCGCCTCAATAATGCTAATTATAATATTTAAACCTTGCTCTTTAATAAATTCCAAAGCAAATGTCAAATCGACAGAGAGTGCGGCCAACTCTTTCAGATATTTGATTTTACCTTTCCTTAATTTTTCCAAAGCATCATTGGCGGTTTTTAATGGTTAATATTGTAAACGTAAAACGGAACCATTTTTGATCTCATTACAATTCTTTTACAAAAAAATTACAAAACATCGTACTTAGCGTACAACACTTTCCGTGCATTTGGGGACTGTTGAAAATTTCTCACAATATAAATGTTACGCTCTACAAAACTGTTCTGTAATATTTCCCATGACACCGTACCATGTTCCATTATTTCCACAAAACTGTTGAAACCTTACTTTAATATATCATCTTCTTTGTCTGATGGCGCCTCAATCAGGCTAATTATAATATTTAATCCTTGCTCTTTAATAAATTCCAAAGCAAATGTCAAACCGACATAGAGAGCGGCCAACTCTTTCAGATATTTGATTTTACCTTTCCTTAATGTTTCCAAAGCATCATTGGCGGTTTTTGATGGTGAATATTGTAAACGTAAAACGGAATCATTTTTGATCTCATTATGATTCTTTTATAAAAAAATTTCAAAACTTTACTCAGCGT